>CM076582.1:1435502969-1435865832 GCA_034641835.2 Pinus albicaulis | reverse complement strand
ATTGCCCTTCAGTTGTTGGGTTAGAATTTTAAAGGACAAAGAACTTGGAATTTTATGGTGCGACCTGTTGATTATTTCTTGCAATAGTGTTGTGATTATTTCTTATATTTGAAGTATGTGGTTTAGTGGCATTTGTTTTGTCGTCGGAACTCATATTTTTTTCGAGTGTGTGTTGCGGGTCTTGAAATTTTTGCAAAATTGTTTTCACCTCCCCGAAGATAGGGTTTTGAGAACCTAAGATTACAGCGTCTCAAATTGTGTTGACCAATTTGTTGTTTCTATAGCCTTACAACTTTTTGGGTTTTTCTCTTTTACACATCTAGTGCGTTGGGGATTCTAATATTGCACCTCTCTAGAACCTATTCTTGCAATCTTATAGTCTTGTGGTTAAAATCTCAACCAACCTCAACTTTATTGTGACTTCACAAGGGCCTGTTCCAATTTACTTTATTCCACAACTTTCATGTTTCCTGAGAAATTGAGGAGGCTTTGTAGACCTTTCCTATAAACTTTCTTGTGGTTTCACAAGGAGGGGTTTTGAGTCATTTCATCCTCAGAACTTTCCAATTGTAGATTCTTTCAGTTCTACAAGATTCCATGAACTTGCACAAGTAAAATTATCTCATTTTGACATATATTAGTCTGTCATATTTCAAGTTGATGGGTATTTTTTTCTCGGGTTTGTTGACGAATGTAAAATATACAATGGAGGAGGGCTTGTAGGCCTTTCTATCTCGCAACTTTCTTGTGATCTTACGATGGGGAGTTTCAAATCATTTTCTAACTTTTTTTATTTCATAGATTCTTTCACTTTTTTCAAGTCTCCTAACTCCTTGCACAATCATATTTTCTCTATTATCACTTATAAGGCCTCTCACATTTCAAGTTGACGTGGAACATTTTGTTGATATTCTTGATGAATGTAGAATATACATGATTGCATACTTTCCCCCTTTCCTTACAATTCTAAATAAATAAATCTCTCCTTTTATAGTTCTTTTCCACACTTGATATTGTAAGAATGATTTTTTGGTCTTATACTAAATCTTCCACTTATGGAATGAAGATCTCTTGAGTATATTTTTTCATGTATTAAAGATGCTTTCAAGAACATCAATAAAACTACATTCACTAATATAAATTTCAAATGAAAGACATTTTCTCACGACGTTTTGTTGCATAGGAGGGATCCATATTTGAGACAGCTTCAATTTATTGTGTTGTCCTTAAAACATTAATTTTGATAGGTGTAATAACATTTATCTTGCAATATACCTAGTTTATATTTTTTTTAACATATGGTGAATCGGTAATTCTTTAGATTAATCTAGGGGAGACCTAGGATCAATCCTCACGGTCGCAAATATAACACCAAGAGTATATCCGATAGCCCGCAAGCCAAATATACTAGATCTTTAAAAATATAATTTATAGCCTATATATAATTAGTAATTACACGAAGGTGTTCTCTTTATAGGGATTGGTCGGAAAACACTACTCACCCTAGCCCAATCCTCGTGATCCACCTCTACTCAGATTCGCCCTTCTATCCCATCAAAATTTAACACTTGGAAAAATCCTATAACATCACAAAGAATAGCTGTACGAATCTTCACATCAAAAACACAATCGGAAAAAATTAGTTGCCTGGAAAGCATTAGGGAAACAAAGGGAGAACTTGGGTTCTAGCAAACACAAGGTAGCCTTCCACGTACAATGCCTTTGGTTGTGGGTCACTCGTACCAAGGAGCATCCATCTACATTTTCTCCCCACCAACTCAATGAAATATTTTCATATCCCAAGCACAAGTACAAAAGAAATCCCATGAATGCCAATCCTATGTCCAACCCTCCATAGAGCAAGATAGTATTCGACCGATATGCCAAAATCGATATGATCGGATTAGAAAATTAATGCAAAGAACAACTCATGGATTTATTTCCAAATAAAAAAATATTTGATAGAGTTGAGAAGGTCATTGTGTCGATTTTTTTTTACTTCAAGAATTAAATTTTTTTATTCGGAGGGAAGATTCCTCTACACGGTAGACCAAAAAAATTTGAAATTAGTCAAAATTCATTTGAGTGATATATACTATTCAATTTGGGAGATCAAGGCCCGCATTACAATATTCTATTCAATTTCGAGATCAAGATCCCATTACAATATTCTATTTAATGGTAGCATAGTACGTGATTGTCATTGTATTTTGTGAATTGGGTTTCAAAGTTATCATAATTTGCTGGTATTTTGTGAATTGGTTTTCAAACTTATTGTAAGTTACGGGCATTTTTGTGAATTTTATTCCAGAGGGTTCTTAGGTAGTCATGGATCCAAAAACAACAAGAACCATCGAGCTTGTAGTGATGTCCGGCCAATGGGTCAATCGAAGAGACTCGGGCAAGGATAACTAAACCGAGGGGAACGAGCATCATCACTTCATTAATCACCATGAGACGAGATGTTGAAGAAAAAAATATAACCACAGTTTACTTGTAGAGCTTATGGAGTACTATCCCCTTCCCGTGAGCTCAAATTGTGGAGAATAGAAAAGGGAAGCCCTATCTCCAGGTAAACAATGGTCCGCGAAGCCCATTGTCGGGTAGAAGTCATGGCCCACTATAGATCCATCTCATGGAACTTCAGGTTTTCTAGACTTCCCCATGATGATGAGAAACATTCATTTCGAGCCTTGAATTGCATCGGGATTATGCAAAGCAATATAAATGATCCATTCGTTAAAAGAGAACAAGATGGCATCTCCTCCTCTTGTTGTCTTCGAAGTTAATTTTTACAAGGACTCATATATCGGAGGCCACGAACAATTATTGTGATCGAGTTCACAATGTTGCTCCGACAAGCATTATTGTCTCCTTATAGCAAAGCATTTTGTTAGTGCCTTGAATGCGGTTGTTGAAGGAAGAGAGACAAAGTTTCTTGATGGCCCCTGGAAGGCGTGAGCTAGCCGGCTTCAATGGGAGGATTTGATACCCAAAGGCAAAGAAGACAAAGGTTTCTTTACAAAGGGCCTTGATGCTATAGGATATGCTCGGACTCCAAGAAGTACTCCTATGTTACCTTTCAATTTAGAGTTCACCAAAATTTCCATCAAGGCTGGGGTTTATGTATGACGTTCTTACATATGAATTGGAAGAGAAGGTAATCCATCTATAACAATTTTCTTGGCTATTGTGTTCATTGCTCCTTTTTGATGTTTTGAATTTTTATTGCATTTTTTTCTCTCTCTTTCTTTCTTTTTCTTGATGATTTTATTGTTTTCAACTTCTCTCGAATCTATTTAGTATTTATTCACCATTTTTCACCCAAGACTTAACACTTGGTCCCATCCACTAGCGTGCTTAAGCAAGAGAACTAGATTTTTGAATCTAGGTTGGGTATAAAACACACCCACCTTACGGACTCTTTAAGGTTGCATTTGTTTTTTTACCTAAAGAGCAAGTTAGCTATAAAATTTTCATTCATTTCTGTCATAACACGAAATATAAACTTCTTACGTATCAATTGAGCTTATGCTTTTGCCCGGAAGACAATAGGGCCATGGGAGAAGGGTACATGTTGAGTGATTGCTCGTAGTGATTCACAAATTCTTTTGTATGAATTTTATGCAACTTAAATGTTTTTTTTGATATTTTCCTCCTCACACTCCACCTCCAAAAATATAGCTAGTTTATCACCTTGTTGAATTTTTCTTCTTAATCGTGTTATATTAGTAGATCCATTGAAATCATAAACATATAAACATTGATGATTGAAAATTTGTGACCCGACCCAATGTAGATATTCCAAGCCAAATTGAGAATGAGTGTAGATCTCCCAAACCAAATTGAAAATTATGGTGCTTACTTAAGATCTATTTATTAAGTAGTGGAATGCCTCCATCTCCATTTTCAAGATTTGTTTAGGTTTAATTAAGTATGCTTATAGCGGAGTCTCCTCTCGAGATCCTCTCCCTAGACCTCCAAAAAGAATGAGGTTTATGGGTTTCCTCAAAGTTTCGATATCAAATTAATAGGAAATCAATGAGATATGGAAACGTAAATTGACATTGGTTGGGACCCGAAGAAATTGATATTGGTCGGGGCTAACTTCTTTTACATCGGGGTTTACTACATTCTTAAAGAAAATTTTGAGTGTAATTAGTGAGTCATGCCTCTCAATATGATCAAATCGAGTTCTTCATGGCCGTTGGACCATCAACTTGTCCCGAGAAAAGATCTCTTCGAGATGAAGGTAACAAATAAAAATGGTAGATTTAGCGGGACAACCCTTTTACCATAAAAGGCCCTCTAAATGTAGCGTGCCTCTCCACATAACATGCTTAATCCGTTTAGCAAAAAACCACACAAGGACTCATCCGTAAGACAGGGAGTGATGCAACTCCGTCCTCCACTACTAAAAACTGATTAGAAGAGCTATACAATTGAAGTATAGAAAGTATCTTACCAAAATTAGATTGTTGCCCTCCATTTGAAAGGAAAGTCAACTTACCCACTTCTATGACAAGTGAGATGCCTTTACAAATTCTTTCCTTTTCAATCCTTGGAATAATGGCTCTACTAACGTGAGATACATTTTATTTCAGTCATTAAACAATTTTTTTTTCTTTTTTGACTACCATATTAAAAATGTAAAGTCTTTTTTTTATCCCGTGTATGAAGTTCTTTTGCACTTTCTATCCTTGAATTCCTCATATGCATGGACTCAACCATCAAGAGCTCGCCTCTCCATGATAGGGATTGGTGCTTTTTTCTCTGCTAGGGCGAGCGAAAGAATAAATCACATGCTACGGCTCTAGCCTATGCATACTTAAGAATAGCTCGCAACATAAAAGAAATGAAAGAGAAGAAATTGAACCGAGTTTTTCTTCACAGGGGTAACATCACAACCATACCATACTTTTGGGCACCTTGAATCCTGCACATATTATTGTCATAATGTGAATACCCATTGCATGGAATAAAAAAAACTTATGTGTACATGGCAGTAGTCTCGGATCGTAGACCTCACTTTGAGCCTCAACTACTAGAAATTGTCCCGGGGGAAAACTACTCGCGAGGATATTCAGGGGAACTCGAGTGAAGGATGATATATCCTTCTAGGATATGGCACACTTAATATCAAAAAAAGCATAGACCAAATTAGTAAACATAAGCACTTTTTCGACTACAGGTACTAGCATATGCTTGTTAGACAGTGATAGATAACTAAGCTTCCCTTAATTTGAAAGTTGACAATGTTTTTTTTCCAAGAGATTTTTCAATATTTATTTTTATCACTCTTAATAGATCAGGGGATAAAGAGGTATTTATGATTTTTTTTCACTCTTAATATATCGAGGGGCTCGGAGGGATTTATACTTTTTTCACTCTTAATAGATCAGGGGGCTAAGAGGGATTTATGATTTTTTTCACTCTTAATATATCGGGGGCTAAGATGTATTTATGCTAATCAATATTTTTCCATTGAGTCATACTAGTGAATGAATGTGAATTCAGTTTATTCTAGTCAATAGTTTAGATTGTCATGCCGGTGAATGAATGTGAATGCTGTTGATCAAACATCCTAGTCCGCGCTCAAGATATTTTAAGAGATCGGGCTATTTACAATGTTCTTTGGAGAGCCAACACATACATAGTGGAATAATGTAGAATTTACTCGAATGTATTTGGCGGTTTAGGGCCTCTGGGAAAGTATGTGTGCGAGTGGGTCCCTTGCTTACATGCATGTGAGTCTATGATTGAAGGGCAGATGGGCCGGAGCTATGCATCTCCTTTGCATTTTATACCCTTGTGTACATCGCAGACCAAATGCACTCCTTTGCCACCTCTATTCTTGAAATTGTTGGCCTTGGATTCTTCGGAACCTCGTGGAAATGTCCATGACTCTACCCAAAATTAGAAAAAATAATGACATGGGTACCTTGTCAAGACCCCTGCTGTCATTAGAGGGGATATGTCTACATGTTAATGGTTTTGAGTTCCATTTTGATCGAATAATCAGTAATGGTTCCATTGGATCATGCTCATGTCAATTCTAAGTATACAACCCACCCATCTCTTAAGTATGTTTCCCATCTTATGTCATGTTTCTACGTCTCCGATTGTTTGTGATCGAGAGTTTATATACAAATAAATGTGTTTTTGGTATAGTTAAGGAAAATTTGGCCATTTATTTGTTTTGGTGTGAAGATTTTAGAACCTCCTCAACATTCCTTTACAATATTAAGTTGAAAAACACAAATAGCGAAGAGTAAGGAAAATAAACTCTCAATGAAACATCTCAAGGATTTATCCGTTTTATGTGCTTTGAATGCCATAAACCATGCATATAAATCGTTTTTGATGGGATAATCTAAAAAACAAGGCATTTGAATGTAGTAAAATAAATTAAATTGCATAAGAATGTTGATAGTTTTGAAATATTGAGAAAAGTGATATATTTGGAATATTAAGAAAACTTTGTGGTAACAGAAAGGTGTAAGAATTTAAATCTTGAAGTTAATTACATTCAATAAAATGTAGGTAACACATTTTTTAATAATGTAAATATTCATAATATAATAATAATAATAATTATTATTATTATTATTATTATTATCATTATTATTATGGGTAAAATGTAAGTAATTTAATAAATTTAGTCACAATTTTTTATTAAACAATAAAGATAAAGAATGATTTTAATTAAAATTTGTTTGGAGCATTTAAATTTATGCATTTCCATTAAGTTTAATGAGAATGAAAAAATATATTTTTTTATTAAATTTTGAACATAAATATATAATAAAAAATATTAAATTTTAAACATATATTTAATGTTAATCAAACAACTTTAAAAATAAGCATGTTTTTTAATATAAATTTTAATTAAAACGAAATATTTTTTATTAATTAAATTTTAAACATACAAATATCATAATTATTTTTTATTAAATTTTAAACATATATATGTTAATTCTTTTTAAATAAATTTTAAACATAGATTTAATATTAAGAATATAAAATTCCAAAAATGTTTTTTTTTTTCTAATACAAACATGCCTTGGATATCATTTTTGGGATTCAACTGCGTTAAGTAAGTCATTCATGTATAATCATTTCCATGAGAGGTAGTCGTAACTGACTAATTTCTCATGATTTTTGAATAGTCCATTTAGCACTCATTGCATCTAGTGATGCTCCATAGATGAAGAAGTGGGATTGAAACTAGTGAAATGAATCACATAGTGTCAATCATCGCTTCCGGTGTTTCCTGATTTTCCCAGTTCTTTAATTCCTTCGGTGTCCCTTTGCACCTTTAGGAGAAATTGATAGTATATACATTATCAATTATTTTTAATTAAACCTAAAGGTCAGACGTCACCAACTTCTTCAAAATATCTTCTTCCCATCATGGAGAGCAATTTGATTAAAATATTAAGCCTTGCAACCAATAAACTCTATAGGAATTTGGGTGCAGTGTACATTTCAAATTTGACTTCTAAAATATTCAACACTATCTCCATCTATAATTAGGGCATTATTAACCCTTGATTTGCACCTTATAAATTTAGAGGGTCAAGAACTTCTTTATCAATTGGAGATTTAACTCAGTTGGAGGTTCATAGATTGATACAGATATAGGTTGGGGAAGGTTCCTAGGAAGATTAATCACATGATTGATTCAATGATGATTGAGACACATTTTTTTGCATAGTTTTGAGAGTGTTACTATATTTAGCAAGTTCCCTTGTTTCTAGGAGAGGGAGTGATTGAATGATGATTGAGACATGTTGGGTATGTGTTATATTCTTTCCACGACTAGCCACACGCGTTGTACGTTGCGCCGGGCATAGCAGGGGGGGCGGCAGCCCTCCCTGTCGGGGTCCGGGGTAGCGCCCCGGCGAAATTTTTTTTGGTATGCGGTCCCACTCATATGCAGACCCACCCATGTTTTGTGCATGAGTTTGCACATGGTTTTGGGGTATGATGGTTTTCGACCCCACAGTATTCATGGATACGATGAAGGAACTATTGGGATGTTCTAATCCAGGGTTAATGGATTGGGGTTTATGTATGCTTTGGCATGTATATAAATGTGTTGTAACACTAAAAGGAATATAATGAAAAATCAAGCTGGTCGTCCCGATTTGGGATCCAGGGGAAAATCTCTGTGTTTATCTGTTTTATGTTTTATGCTCTTGCTATTGTTTATTTTCTGTTATAAGAATCGTGTGTAGATATTTCTGTTCAGGGTTAAGACCTACATTTGGTATCGGAGCTGTTTCGGCTTCAAAGGGACGCCTTTGTTGTTGAGGGTTTTTTTCTTGGGCCTGTGGTAGACCTTGTTCAGTGGGAGATCTGCGGGATCGATTCTTGCGGTGAAAGAAGATGGCGAGCGGCGGAAAGATAAAGATCGAGAAATTTAATGGTCAGAGTTTTGAGTTGTGGAAGCTCAAGATGGAGGATCTGCTGGTGGATAAAGATCAGTGGATCGCAGTAGATCCAGGTACTAAACCAACGGCAATGTCAGATGAAGACTGGAAGAAACTAGATCGGAAGGCTAAGAGCACAATACGGTTGTGTGTCTCAGATTCAGTATTGTTGAATGTATCTGGGGAAGCTACGACGAAGACCTTGTGGGACAAGCTAGGGACTTTGTATCAATCTAAGTCTCTGGTGAATAAGTTGTTCCTGCGGAAAAAGTTGTATAACCTGAGGATGAAGGATGGAGACTCGGTGACAGAGCATCTGAACGCCTTCAATACTGTGGTAAGTCAGCTGTCATATGTTGATATTAAAATCTCGGATGAAGATAATTGAGATAATTTGCTCAGTTTGTTGTGTTCTCTACCAGACTCGTGGGACAGTCTGGTTATTGCAATAGGTAGCAACACAACTACCTTGAATTTTGATGACATTGTCTCAGCCTTGCTGTCGGAGGAAATGAGACGGAGAAATATGGAGGGTCAAAATGGAGATACCTTATCTGTACGAGGAAGGTCCCAGAACAGAAACAAGAATAAGGTTTCGAGTGGGAGATCTAAATCTAGAGGGAGATCTAAATCTCCTGGAAAGTTTGTAAAGGTGTGCTGGAAATGAGGAAAGGAAGGACACTACAAAAAGGAATGCAGATCTAAAGCTCCTGAGAAAGGAAAGGGATCTGATGAAGCTCCTTCTGCAGAGGCAAAAACCACCTCAGATGAAGGTGGGGATGTGTATTTGGCTTCTTCTTCAAATACACATATAGATCATGAGTCATGGTTGATTGACTCAGGTGCATCCTTTCACTTCACTCCCCATAGGGAGTGGTTCTGCGAGTATGAGAAATATGATGGTGGTGATGTCTTCCTAGGGGATGATAGGAAGGCCAGAATTGTTGGACGTGGAAAGGTCAAGCTGAAGCTGCAAGGTGAAAGGATTAGAACACTTCCTGGTGTTCTGCATATTCTTGCATTGACCAGAAATCTGATTTCTGTAAGCAAGATGGACAATGCAGGTGTAAAAACAGTGTTCGAGAAAGATGCCTGCAAGATGGTTCGGGGAGCACTGGTATTAATGCGGGGAGTTCGGACTGGAACTCTGTACAAGCTACAAGGTAGCACTGTTATTGATGGGTGTAACAGTTCTGTGGTTCTTGAAAGTGGGATGGAAAGTCTAGCTGTCTCTGGAGAAAAGACCATGCTATGGCATCAAAGGCTTGGACATATTGGAGAGAAGGGCCTTCGGATACTGCATAGAGATGGTATGGTAGAAGGTATGTCTAATTGTTCTATGGATTTCGATTTCTGTGAACATTGTGTATATGGGAAGAAGAATCGGGTGAGTTTTCCTTCTGGTGCTAAGAGGGCAAACAAGATATTAGAACTTGTGCACAGTGATGTGTTTGGGCCTGTGTCAGTTCCATCACTGGGAAAGTCTGTGTACTATGTTTCATTCATAGATGACTTCTTAAGGAATACATGGATATATTTCTTGAGGAAGAAATCTGAAGTCTTTGACAAATTTAAAGAATTTAAGGCTCTGGTGGAAAACCAGACAGAGAAGAAGATAAAGGCGCTGAGGACAGATAATGGTGGGGAGTTCTGCAAGAAGGAATTTGAAGAGTTATGTAAGAAGTGTGGTATAGCACAGCAGAAGACTACTCCATACACACCTCAGCAAAACGGAGTTGCAGAAAGAATGAACAGAACGCTGATGGAAAAGGCAAGAAGCATGCTCAGTGGTACCGGGTTAGGACAAGAATTCTAGGCAGAGGCAGTGGAGACTGCATGTTACTTAGTTAATAGATCACCTTCATCAGCGTTGGAGGATAAGACTCCACATGAGGTATGGACTGGTAAGAAACCCTCTCTTTCACATCTAAGGGTATTTGGATGTGATGCATATGTACATGTTCCAAAGGAGAAAAGGACCAAGTTGGATAATAAATCTGAAAGGTACATCTTTATTGGGTATAAGGATGGTTTAAAGGGTTACAAGCTTTGGAACCCAGAAACAAGGAAGGTTGTGTACAGCCGAGATGTGGTGTTTAGAGAAATGAAAGATGTTGTTAAACATGAAGTCCTACCAAAGGAACCTGAGAAGATAGAGTTTGAGCTAAAGGAGGATGAATCAGACTCTACAATAGAAGAAGACTCAGAAGATGAAGAGCCACAAACTCCAGCTTTGAGAAGATCAATTCGGGAAAGAAGGCAACCAGAAAGGTATAGTCCATCTGCTTTCTGTTCAGGTTTTGCCTTAACTATAACTGATGATGAACCCAGAACTGTCAGGGAGGCAATAGATTCAGAGGATGGAAAACTCTGGAAGGAGGCCATGGTTGATGAAATGGCATCCTTGCACAAAAACGATGCATGGGATCTGGTGGAGTTGCCGGCTGGAAGGAAGCCCATTGGGAGCAAATGGGTGTTTTAGAAGAAGATGAATGTAGAAGGCAAGGTGGAGAAATACAAAGCTCGGTTGGTAGCGAAAGGTTATTCCCAGGTGCCGGGAATTGATTTTGGTGATATTTTTTCTCCTGTTGCCAAGGTTACTTCTATTAAATTACTTTTATCTGTTGCTGCTGCATTTGATTTTGAGATAGAACAGATGGATGTGAAGACAACATTTCTTCACGGGGATCTAGAAGAGGAGATCTACATGAAGCAACCTGAAGGCTTTATGGTGAAGGGTAAGAAAGAACTAGTATGCAGGTTGAAGAAGTCTTTGTGTGGGTTAAAACAGTCACCAAGGATGTGGTATCAGAAATTTGATACCTATATACGGGGACTTGGCTTCACCAGAAGCAAGGAGGATCACTGTGTTTATTTTAAATTAATTGGTGACCGTGTTGTTTATTTGGTCTTGTATGTGGATGATATGTTGTTGATTGGAAATGACAAAGAAATTATCCAAGATTTGAAGACCCAGCTGTTCTCCAAATTCGACATGAAGGATCTTGATGCTGCAAACTATATTTTGGGCATGGAAATTAAGAGAGATCGGGCAAAGAGAAAGCTCTGGTTAAACCAGAGGAAGTATGTCGAGACTATATTGCAGAGGTTCAATATACGAGGACAATACGGCAACGGTGAGTTTTTCAATATTACGAGTTTCAAGAAGCACTCGAAGTTCTCTTGGTGTGGAAACGATGGGTGTTTAAGAGGTCGCTTCGAATAGACAAAGCTCTCCTATGGCCCCCGCCAGAAGAAAACAACAAGTGGGAGAATGTTGGGTATGTGTTATATTCTTTCCGCAGCCCGGTCCCACGATGTACGTTGCGGGCACAACGGGGGGTCACGAAGGGGGCGACCCCCCCTGTCGAGGTACAGGGCAGCGCCTCGGTGAGAAGGAGTCCCACGGGCGCACGGGTCACTCCGCATGGATCCGCCCATGGTTTTGTGCATGGTTTTGCACATGGTTTTGGAGTTCGATGGTTTTCGGCCCCTGGTATTTTGTAGATCCGGTCAAGGGAACTACGGTTATGTTCTAATCCAGGGTTAATGGATTGGGGTTTATGTATGATTCGGCATGTATATATATGTGTTGTAACACTAAAAGGAATATAATGAAAAATCAAGCTGGTAGTCCCAATTTGGGATCCAGGGGAAAATCTCTGTGTTTATCTGTTTTATGTTTTATGCTCTCGCTATTGTTTATTTTCTGTTATAAGATTCGTGTGTAGATAATTTCTGTTCAGGGTTAAAACCTACAAGACACATTTTTTTGAGCCATAGTTTTGAGAGTACTGCTATATTTATCAAGTTCCCTAGTTTCTAGGAGAGGGAGTTCCAAGGATAGTGCAATAGTATGGATCACATATTTGGAGTCCTCGTGAACTTGGGATTCTGGTGAGGTATTTTTGGGCAACATGCATGGAACTTATTATTTTTAACAGATTGTGTCCAGAGGCTTTGATGTCATAGATAATGATATATTTTGAATCCTTGTGATATTTGAAGTTCTATGAACTACTTTAGAGTGACATGCAAGTACTTTTTATTTTTAGCAGTGCATACATGTTGATTTTGATTGTGGATTTGTATTCCTTCTTAAAGATGAATCCAATGAGTCTACATACACGTGATTTTGAGAATTTTCTATTTTTAGAAGTGGTTGCATGTTAGGTCTAATTATACATTCAAGTTTCCCACAACGTTCGGTATCCAATGGTGTCATTCTCATCCAAATCTCAGAACTTTATATTTTTAGTAGTTAGAGCTAGACACTAGTTATTAGTATTTAGAATCCAGATTTCCCACTGAGTTCTGAGTGTAATGGTGGTGGTTTCGTCCAATTCCGAGAAATTTATATTTTTGGAAGTCTCGACGTGGTAGTGCTGATAACAAATTTGGGTTCCCCATAATTTTGAGACTAATGAGTGCAATATTGTGGAAATGCAGACATATTACTATTTTTAGGAGTGTTTGATTTTAGGCATGGCTATTTTTAGGAGCATGAGCTAACAGAGGGGTGGACATGTGGCAACAATTGAATGAGTCATTAGTTACATGGCACTTGAGAAAAATTATTTTCCCTCCTAATGTTTTCTCTCTCCCTCATGTGTTTTACCTTTCCTAAAATCTCTCCTAATTTCTTTAGCTCGTTCCCCTATTTTTTCTCCAATATCTTAGATTTTCCTCTTTTTTTTCCTATTTTTCCTTCACAAATTTAATCTCCTAACTTAAGTGGAAAAAATGGAAAATAAGAAAATAAAAAAGGAACAACATTAACCAAACTCTATTGCAGTGAGGATACTGTAGGGGAGGAAAATAGTTTGGTGCCAGGATGATAAAAAGCTCAATGCTTGTTCTTCTGATTAGAGTGTCATCTTATTTGAAACTTCGTTTTGGTATATTTTCGTTCCCACTCCACACTTTACTTTGAAATGCTAAGTAGACCACCACATGGATTTGTAATTATACCATTCATCTCATATCCTCCCTTTTTTTTAATACATGAGAAATATCTTTATATTCCATATGAGGAATATACATATTTCAGTCCTCGAGGGATTGCTTAGACAACAAGGCTCATATCCATTACAAGAAATAATCATTATGAGTAAGATTTTATAATTTAGTGAAATATTCGCCATGATTTTACAAGATAAGATAATTTGGTGAGAGATTTGCCATGATTTTACAAGATAATATAATCTGGTGAGAGATTCGCCAAAAAAGTTATATATATATATTATATTATTGATAAAATTGCCTTTCATCTTTCCATGTATCATGGGGATTCACCCATTTATTATAAATGTAAATTTAAGGGGGTTCTTAAAATTTTCCATGATTCTGAGCTGAAACTCTTTTGTGGCTTTGTATAATAGTGTAGCCTCCATGAGAGATGCCCATGTAAGCGCTTCTTTCCTTGCTGCTGGTTTACCTGCCATCACACAAATATTAATTTCCAAGCCTTTCAGGACCTTACGGCCAAGGAAGGTCTTTTGAAAATTCGTCCAGGGAAGAGAGCACAATGACAACATGATGGCAAGAATAATGACAACTATTATAGTGTATGGGACAACAAAACCCGTGGCAGGCATAAGCGGTGGACAATAATTTTTTATTTTTTGATCTAAGTGGTGGACAATGATTTTTTATTTTTTGATCTAAGGGAGTGATAGTTTTCAAACATTTTATCATAGCATTTAATATTTAGAACTAATCTTAACATTAATTCATGTGAAAGTGAAAATTTCAAAAATTTCATTGTTTGCTCTTACTTATCATAAGTTTAGCCTCATAATTGCCTCGGTATGAGGCCAAATAAGATGATAATTGTACTGATTGATCAATAAAAAAAAATTGTATAGTCGATTGATTGAAGAAAATGTGGTGGGACATAATATATAACAAAGCATACTATATAACTTTTAAAGTGTATCAATTTATGTGGAGGGACTAATACAATATATCTATTTTGATTACTATAGTCCCTGTCTTGCCGCAAGTGGCAAGGACTAATAAAATTGAATCTTTTCATTGTCAATTCATAAAGGAAAATCATTTTTATTTATTCTATGAATAATATCATTTTATTTTATTTTATAAATAATTTATACTATCATTTAATTTTACTCTATCAATAAATTATTTCTTTTCCTATTACATTTTACTCAATGAATAAATTATTGCTTTTCCTATTACATATTTTCTTAGTAGAAATTTTCCTTTTAGTTTTTTATTTTCCTCCCAAATCATAAATATATTTCATTAATAATTTTATTATGATATAATAACAAATGAGTTTTGAAAATGGTATTATGTCTGTGATACACACAATATTTCACATGAAAATTAAAGTTGGGAGCACGGAAACGTGTAATAAATGAACCATCCAATCGATAAGAAAAGGAAATAATAAAAGCTGTGATACATGATATACTTATAATATTTCACATGAAAACGAAAGTTGGCAGCACAGAAACAGGGTAGAAATGAGCTATCCAATCGATATGAAAAAGGAAATAATAAAAACTAAGATTTTGCAACTTGCATAGGGAGGTCATGAGTCTTCTAATGGTCACATCAACCTGTGGATGTAAAGAAATATTTTATCAGAGCTTTGTCATAGTTTGGCAAGTAGTTGTAACATTTATCAATTGTTGTATTTGTTGAAGATAACAATAAAACCCTTAGATTTGTAGAAGTAGTTTTTCCTTTGGGGTTTTCCCGTAGATGTTTTGTCTAAAAGTATTGTATTATTTTTGTGATTAGTTTTTTTAGTTTATCTAATTGGTGAAATTTAAAGTTTTGTTTTAATTATTATTTACAATAAATAATTTGGTGGAACAAATAATATATTTAAAGATAGTAAAATCATAATTCCATTAAATACAAATCACAATCTATATTTTTAATGAAAGAATGATCTTCCCACCAATGAAACAATTCTGTTAACCCCATAATCATTCCACCAATCCTGCAACTAGTCGCACTGTAAGTTTTGCTGCATGATCCATGTTGCCCCAAATTTGAGCTTGGTGTAGTGGGTTTCATTCTTTCCATCTTTGTATTTCCTGGCCATTGATTGAAATTGGTCCATGTCCACTCAGGATTCCTGGTTCTGTTTATGACCAAATAATTGTGATAGATTCTACGTCTATCACCTCCTTCGGACCAGATAACAGAGATGTCTAAAAAGTCATTTGCTAATGACTGTTCGGTCTCATGGGATGTTGTCATTCTTTTTGAGTATATCATGTCATGTATCCATTTTCTTCCTTTTGGATATATTCGGCATTCTGGGATAAGATGCATAAGATCAGTATGATTATGTAGATTTGCATCCACAACTTTGGTATTTCTCAGCTGCCATGTTGGCTTCCATTCATCTCTATATTCTAACTATTTCTTGTCTTCTGGGATGGATCTTAGGATTTCTCTTTGGTGACTCTGGTCCCATTCAGTGAATATTACCATAACATGCTCATGTTCTTGTGGCTGGATGAATTCCCTGCTTAAAAAATCTGGCAAGTGATTATCAGATCCTTTAATGTGCTCAACATTAAAGTCAAAATTTGCAAATAGGGCTTGCCATCTGGCGAAATTTTCTTCACCAGGTTTTTTAATGTCCCTTTTCAGGACTTTCTTTAAGGCTGATGCATCAGTTCTTAACAAAAATTTCTTATTGAAAAGATTAATTGCAAACTTATCAATAGAGTTCCATGCGGCCTTTACCTCCCTTTCTATTACATAATAATTCTTTTCTGCTGGGCTCCAAGTTTCGAGGGCGAACTGGACTATCTATTCTGTTCCATCCTTCTTTTTCTTTAACACACCTCCCCAACTAATGTCACTTGCATCTGATTCAACAATTTTTGAGGAACTGTCATCAGCAACATATAAGATTGGCAGATATTTTACCTAGGCTTTTATCTTTTTGACAGCGGCTGTATGAGCATTTGACCAAGGAGAAGGATTCTTTCTTAATCTCTGTTTTAACAGAGATCTATCCTTTATGCAATCTTGATAAAAATTTCCAACATAATTTAAGCATCCTAAAAATCCTTGGAGTTGTGTTTTATCAAGGATAACATCAGGAAATTTGCTTGCAAATTCCATTGCATGGCTTTGCAAAGATATTTGCCCATTTTGGATCATATGTCCCAAAAATTTGATTGAAGTCTAGAACATTTAAATCTTCATTTTTCTAAGCACCAAACCATTTTGCTTGACTAGCCTCATAAAAATTTTTACATGCTTGAAGTGGTCTTGGAGATTTTTAGAAAAAATAAGAATATCATCTATATACACAAGAAACCAATCTAAGTAGGGCTTAAATATGGAATCCATAACTTTTTGAAACTTAGATGGTGCGTGCTTGAGGCCGAATGGCATAACATTCCATTCATAATGGCCTGCAGGAATGTTGAAGGCAGTCTTAAACTTATCTTTTTCTGCAACTGCTACTTGCCAAAACCCTGATTTTAGATCAAATTTGGAAAATATCTTAGCTCCAGATATTCTTCCAAGTAAATCTCCTTTGTCAGGGATCGAATAAGTATCATTAGCCAATACTGAATTTAGTGGCTTGTGATTTATCACTAGCCTTGGGATCCCTCTGATTTGTTCAGATCTTTTATTTACATAAAATCCATAGCAATTCCATGGGCTATTAGATTCTCTAATTAATTTTCTGCTCAAAAGCTGATTTATCTCTTTTTCACATAGATCTCTATATTCCTTATTCATATGAATAGCTTTAGATTTACATGGTCTGCCTGTATATTCAGGTTTATAAGGTAACTCTACAAAATGTTCTTTTCTATGCCAAAATGCATTTGGTTATTTTGAATAGCACTCTGCTTCTATTTTTGCTTTTATTTGAGAAATATTTTTCTGGACCTCTGGAGTTTTCAACTATTCTCCTATATGGATAGAAGACTTGAGGTCTTTGAGCTCTGTTAATTTTGTTTCAGCCTTTTTGAGCTCTTGCATGGCCTGTACCATAGTTGAGACTCTTGAATTTGAGATATAAGGCATATTTATCCTTTTGTAATATCCATTTGAAGTGGGTACATTGATAAAGTATCCAGCCTTATTATTTTCTAACCTGATCGACCCTTGAGGTTCAACGACTGCAAGAAAGACATTTCCTAAAATACAATCTACAGGAATGTCTCCTACTGCAAATTTCAGTTTGATTCAATGATTTTCAAAACAGATAGCAGCTTTAGGGACTTCATATTGTAGGGTCTTTTCTCCTAACCCAATTATTTTTATGGAGGATGAAACCTAATATTTTGAAGGAATGGCCTTTTTATTAAAGATGTTAACATCTGCACCAAAATCTAGAAGGGTTGTAAGAGAAAACATTTCTTCTTTAATGTAGACATTTATTTTGACATGGTGCTATTGATATTCTATTTCTAACACCTGCATTTCTTTGAATCCTAATGGAGGATCCTGTCTTCCTTCAAGAATTTCTACTTTTGATTCTGTGAGGGGTGCATTGTGCAAAGTGTAGCTGGTAAAGTGGCCAAAAATATTTTGTGCCATTGCCTGCTTCCCTTTTTCTAATTGAGAAACTTGGGATTTTAAAACAGAAATGCCCATCATTGAAATACTATCACAAAAATCTTATAGCATTAAGATTTATTTCTTTTTTTTTATCATGGAAAATATCTATATTTTCATCTTTTCTTCATATCAATAAGGAAAATTTTAAATTAGAATTATTTTTCAACATAATATATAGATACTTTTCTTAAATATAATTTCATTTAATCCTTTTTTTTTTTTTTGGGGGAAAGGGATGGGGCTAGTGAAAGGGATGTCTACATGGATAAAATATGCATGTGTATTGATTGTATCATCTGGAATATATGAAAGGAATGTAAGTTAAATTTTACAACACAATGGTTTGAATGTATTGAGATGCACATAAGGTTATCTCATAATAAAAAACCAGTTATTTTCAACAAGTTATGTGTACAATAGTAAAATCATATATACAAGAAAAATAATTTTCAGTTGACGATGTAATTTACTCAATATAGATCAGTTTTTTTTTTTTTTAGTGTCTATGTTAGTGTCTATTTCATAAAAAAATATTTTGATTTCCATAGAAAACTATTGGATATATTAGGTCCAGATTTGTAGATGGATTAGACTGGTGGAGTGGATTCATTGTTAGCGAGAAAACAGGTCTCGCAGAGAAGACCCTGGTTCAGGGCTGAGGGCCAACAAGGGTTTCTGCCGTATTCTAGATTCACGTCGGCATTTCCACTCAGCTCCGAAGGGCAGAGAGTCTCACCTGAGGCGTGCTATGACCCTACAGTGATTGAGAGTAGATCAATATCATTTCTCCAACATCCAAACAGGGGAACCAAAGCTAAACTAAGGAATTAAACAACCATGACAGAACATTCCACAACATATATTCTCCAGGGAAATAGTTAAACCAACGATAAACAAAATTTTAAACATACCTATGAACAACACTCATTCATATTCAACATCACATATCATAACAACCATCTTGGATATATTAGTCAACAAATGTCAGAGGCAAATAATTACAAAGCTCTACTTCAGAAGAGCATAGAACAAAACAAAATACAACACGTCCCGAGGGACAGAGAGAAACTACAGTGATTCGAAAGAGAGGAGAACAGTGCAAACTGATGGAGCTCTCCTGTGGGTCCTTGTTACCTATTCCCATCTGTGCCAACCTTCTCCTCCTTTGGCTGGTTGCTTATTTATTCTCCCGCTCATGCGACTGACAGTTCTTCCCCATTTCTTGCTCGGCTTTCTTTCGTTTATTTCCGTTCACCGGGAGTTCACTGCCTGTTTCCTTCCGCTCCCTTCCGTTTTATATGCTTGCTCCCGCAACCACTGCGACACCTATCCTCTGCCCCTCCGCAACCTTGAAACCTTCCTTCCTACCGAGGTTTCGTTCCACCATGTGCTTTCCAGCACTCAAAATCTGCTGATCTCCAAAACAAGGGCCCCAAAAGGTCCCGACCACATCCTTTTGACTCGTCCTGAGTCAATTGTCCTAAACCGTCTCCACCTCCATGGGGCCGCCTGACCCTGTGCCTTGTTTCAGCTGCATGCCTTCTCCTTGTTGTCCAAAAAAGGGCCCCAACTTTGGGACCTTGTTCAGAGCTGAAGCTTTAAGCTCTTGGAAAGTTGCCACAGCCTACTGCCACCCTTACAGCAAAGCGTCCGTCTTCGCCGTGACCTTGGTGAAAACTTCCTCCCCGAAGATTGCTGGTACAGCTCCGAATACTGTGTTGACCTGGTTCCCGGCCTCAGAGGCAAACTTCTGCATCGTTCGGGCACTGATATGTATGGGATGGCGAAGCTCCTGAATTTCCTGCTTGGCTGTCGTCGACGTCTCCTCTACTTGTTGAATTTGGACCTCTAGTACGTCCGCTTGGGCATACAATTGGTCCAGCCTAGCTGGGTCCGTGGCTTCCTGTATTTCCTTGGAGATTTGTTGCATTTGGGCCAAAATAGGTTGTGTCTTCACTGTGCGGTATGTTGAGCATTCCTACAGACCTTTTAGGAGATTGTAGGCATCTCTGGCTGCTATACCGAGGACTTCCTGCATCTTTATTACTTGGCCCTGTTTCTCTGAGATTTGTGCCGTGTACGCAACTACTGGGTCGGGCAGTGCGAGTTGTGCTTCCAATGCTGCCTTGAGCTCTGTATTCTCCTGGTGGAGGTTGGAGTATGCCACCCTGAGGGGGATTGCCCGCTCTACTATTGCCATTTCTTGCACATCCGCTAGTAGCTGACTATAGTGGGTCGGCACTGCAGGCCGTACTTCCCTGAAAACCTTGGCCACTATATCCAGCTGGTTCTGTAGCTGTCCATTTTCCATTGTAAGCTACTCACGCTGTTCAGTAAGCGCGATTATCTGCTGCTATTGTTGCTCACATTTCTATTGTAGCTCTAAGTGGAGCCTCTCTGCCTGTTGTGCTACCCTCTGGATGAAATGGTACAGCTAAGCTGTCCCCCACGTCTCCATGCTCTTGGCACCTGAGGTACTCTGGTCTGGCAGCCGCTCCTGAAGTGGTTGCCCATTGGAAACTGATCTTGTTGATTGGCCTTGAGGTGACTGTGGCGGCGTTTTTTGGGGTGCAGAGTCCACCATGTTCAGGTTCGGTCGCTCTCCTTGATCTGCTTGGTTGGGCTATTGGAGTGGAGTAGGCTCAGGGAGTGGCCCAGCTGTGTCTTCAACTATTTGTTCCATCTGAGTGATTAGGTTGGTAAAAGTGGTCTGGGGGTCCACGGTGGGGTTGGCTGGGGGTACCACTTTCGTACCCGAGGTAACCTCCATCCCGTGGTCCGCATTGAGTAGTTGCTTGATAACTGGATCAGATATGGTGGCGGATGAGGTGGATGGTTCGGATGAGGTGGTAAGTAGTAGTGGGTCGGTACGAGGTGGTGATATATGGATGTTTAGGAAATCGAAGGGGTTAATGGGATTGTGGGGTGGCAACTCGCTTTCTTCCCCTATCTCAGCTATTGGCTCTTCCTGGATTAGTAGCCCTATGCTCAGTTGTCGGGGTGGATCCTCCCCTGTGAGGTTGACCACCGGACTTGATTCTACAACTTTGGCCCTTTTGGCTTTGGGTGCCGCTATGGGTTTCACGGACCTACTCTTTCCTGCCAGCGGTGTGGTTGCTGGGCTTGGTGAACTAAAAAATACATTTGGAATGGGTGTGGGGATGGAGGTTGTGTTTGGAAGCGGGGTCGACTGAGAGCCTTGGAATTCTGAAAAAACTGGGAATGGAGTGGCACTACTCGATATCACCTGAAACTACTTTGTTAAAGCTTCGTACCTTTGTATTTAGTTGCTGAATGATTGGGAGGAGCTGCAGGTTTGACACCCTGTTTGCTGCCTCCTCCGCACTTTCTCCTGGAAACTGGTGTGGTAGAATCCCATCAAAGATGTACGTGTACACCCCATTTTTTACTTCCATCGCAACCCCCGACCACGAACAAACTTCTGTATGGAAAGCTGCTTCATCAATTTGGAATTTCACCAGCCTCATTTGGAATGTTGCCTGCGGTACACAAGTGGGTTTGAGGAATGTGTGCTTGTGCGTGACCCCAAACCGGACTTGCTCGCTGTATCCATCCAGCAGGTTTCTGGGGATCCTCTTTTGGCTCGTCACCACGTCAACCAATAGGCCATACCAACTTCTGAAGGCCTCTGCATTTACTTCGTTGGTGCTGGGATCTCCCGACACCTTCCATGGGGTGAACTTCATCGCTAACGGCTGATCCTCCACTATCTCCACTAGCATCTTGATGAAGGGGAAAGTCCACTTCCACATGGCCAGCTCTACTATCAAGTATCCGTAGATAAATCCCGTTGCCCTCTTATAATTGTCTTCACATGCCTCGAATAGCTCCTTCAGCAGAATGGAGCACTGGTTCAGCTTGGTCCCCTGGACGCAGTGCTCCGTGACTGAAATTGTGTCCAAGGTACACTCCCCCTTGGTGTAATGCCTCATTGTCTTGTTGGAAATGAGCTAGCATGCGAACCTGATCTATGGCTTGTTGATTAGCTCAATTTTTGCCCCCTTTCCTCCCCTTCGAGTGCCATACTTGGCATAATATTCTGTATCCCCCGACTTCTTCACCCATTTGGAGATGGTCTGGAACGCTGAAGAGATGTCCCTGCCTTCCTGTGAGAGCCCTGTCAGCCTATGAATGTCTTCGGCATGGATCAAAATCTCTTTCCCCAGCCACAAAGAGCCATTCTAAATTCTACTCAACAAGAATTTGGTGCACTGCATTGCAGCGCCTATCGTCCCGAACACTAGCAAGTTCCTCAAATTCAATATTGAGGACCACTGGATACCTTTAAACTCAGGCAAGAATTTTTCTTTCGCTCGTCTTGCTTCTATTGTATAGTTTTCAATGTATGCTTGTATTTTGAGCGCAGGAAACTCAAAGGAGTCTGTGATATCTGCATCAATTAGAGCTGCATTGTCATACTTCCCGATGAGGGATTCCATTTTTTGAATCCTGCTATCCAACTCCTGTTCTACCACTGCTGGGCGTACTTTTGTCATCTTTTGTCATCGCTGATACACTTGAAAAATAGTTCTCGACCCCTTCTCTTGGATTTCTTCCTCTGGAAACCTTCTCTTCTCTAGTTCTGCTCGAACTTCCTTTGCTCCTTCGGAGGTTTCTAACTCTAACTCGGATTTCTCTGGCATTCTCATGCTTTTCTACATGCAGGTTATGTCAGTAACTAGAAAAGGTGAGGTTGACGAGACCCCATAACTAATTAATGTTTCCCTGGCTTCTCATGTAGATACGATCGTGTGATCCGTTAGCTGCTGAGGTGGGTTCTGACACTTGCTGACTGTTGTCTTGGGATTTGGGCAGACACGACGGCTGGGGTTGATGTCTAATTATGGAAAATTTATTACGGTATGGATAGTTCTAATTATGACCATTATTTCTAAATCTTGGCGATCCTACGGACTGACACTAGTACTATGTTGAATGAGGGTGGATTGATGTTCGACACACTTTCTACCTAATGTGGACGCCACGCTGGACGCTACCCCCCTGACCACTAATGGTTGCGTTGTGGTCTGCACAACTGAGCTAATGTTTATTGCAGTAAAGTAAACCTATCTATGTCATCTCGGGTGTGAGAGACTTATTGTCCCTAATCTACCCTACATACTCCTCTTGGGTGCGAGAGTTATTGAAATTGAAATGAAGAGCTTACTCGTAGTAGGGTTTCAGGTGTGCGCCGTTAACCCATCCTTGTAGAACCTATCCGTCTAACTGTGCCAAGCGAATTTCTCCTGATGGTTCGATCTCTACAACATAAAATGGTCCTAGCCAATGCATCTCTAGTTTCCTTGGGAACTTCTCGAACTTGCTGTAGTAGAGTAGAACCTTGCCTCCAACTTGGAATGTCTTGTGTTTGATGTGTCGATCATGCCAAGATTTCTGCCTCGCCTTTTCTACTGTCTGGTGAAATTCTGCAAGAAACCGTCCTTCCTCAAGCTCGTGTAGCTCATGTAGCCACTACTTTAAATATTCCTCTTCAGATAGCTGTAGTGAGGTGGCAATCATAAGGCTTGGTACCATGAATTCTGTTGGGACGACCACTTCTCATCCATAGACCAGCTGGAACAGTGTCTGATTATGCAGTCATTTTACCGTTGTGTGGTATGCCCATAGGGTTGCTGGTATCCATTCATCCCAGTCCTCCCGTTGCGCATTGCATATTTTTGTCAGGCCTTTTTCCAGTATCTTATTAAATGCCTCCACCGTACCATTTTCATGTGGATGATACAGGCTACTCTTGTGGTGTTGTATCAGGAATTGCTGCAGGAGAGACTTAATTGTCTCATTGATGAAATGTGTATCCTGGTCATTGGTTAGGCTTCTTGGGCACCCAAATCAACTGATTATGTTTTCAAAAATGAATCGAGTAGCAGTGTCTGTAGTACAGTTCCTTACTGGTTCCGCTTCTGCCCAGCGGGTCAAGTAGTCGGTCGTTGTTATGATGTACCTTGCCTTTGAATTTCTTACAGGTGGTGCAATGGGTCCCACAAAATCGACTGCCCATTTCTCGAATGGCTGGAGTGTCCTTACGGGCTGGAGCGGTAGCTCTTCCCTGTGGGAGGGTTTTCCGGTTCGCTGACATACATCACATTTATGAACATATTCTTTACTGTCCTTGTGCACTGTTGGCAACTAGAGACCTGCTTGTAGTACTTTGCATGTTGTTGGTATTGCTCCCACGTGCCCTCCCGCAACACCACTGTGGCTTTCGCATAGCATAGCTTCATGTTCATGATCCAGAACACATCTCTGAAGAACTTGGTCCAGCCCCATCTCATATAGTTGCCCTACGATCAACTGATATTCCGCTGCTCGAACTACCAGATGTTTCTTTTGTGTTGTATTATACTTTTGCGGACACTGTCCCGTGGTGAGGTAAGTTGCTATTTCATTCAGGTATTACAAGATGGCTTCTACTCTGAAAATATTAGCATCCGGTAGTTGATCATCTAGAGAACCTCCGCTTTCACCATTCTCTAGTCGGGATAAGTGATCAGGCCCTACATTGAGCCTTCCAGGCTTTACAATTATTTCGAATGTGAATTATTGGAAAAGTAGGAGCCACCGGAAAATCCTCCCTTCTAAGACTGGTGTGTTTACCAGATATTTTAATTCGGAATGATCAGTGAAGAATTTGAACTTACCTCCCAATAGGTAGTGGTGGAACTTCTGGAGTGAGTACACCATTTCCAGTGCTTCTCGCTCTGTTGTCGTGTAGTTGCGCTCTGCTGTTGACAACTTGTGGCTGGAAAAATACACTGGATGATTGACTGAGGTGTCCCCTGGCTGAGATAGAACTGCACCAAGTGCAATGCCAGACGCATCAATGTGTACATGGAACTGTTTGTCCCAGTTCGGGTGGAATAGTATTGGTGCACTTGCCAATTTTTATTTTAACATGTCCAGTGCCTCTCTGCAGCTGTCTGTCCACTGAAATTTCTCTGATTTTTTTAGCAGTCTTTCCAAGGGCATTGTTATTTTTGCGTAATTGCAGATGAAATGCCGATAGTAGCCTGTGTGTCCCAGAAGTGGCCGCAGGTGTTTGACGGTCTCTGAAGCCTCCATATTGACAATCACTGCTACTTTAGCTGGATCTACATAGACACCTTGATTACATACCACATGCCCTAGCAATGTTCCGAATGGTATGGTAAATATGTATTTCTTCAGATTCAATGAAATCTGTAGTTGTATACACCTATCAAACATTACTCTTAGCAGGCTCACATGGTCTTTCAGCAAGCTATACATAGTCCAGTCATCCATATAGACTTCTAGAAACTTGTGGATGTATTCTCGGAACGCTGCTATCACAATGCGAGAGAAAACTACGGGTGCGTTCTTCATTCCGAATGGCATCACGTTGTATGAGAAGGAGCCCCATTAGGTAGTGAAGGTTGTCTTTGTCTTGTCTTCTTCTGCTATTCTCACCTGATGGTAACCTGAAAATCCATCCGTGAATGAGTATGCTTCGTTCCCTACAACGTTGTCGAGCACTTCGTCACTGAATGGGGTAGGGAATAGGTCATGGACATAGGCATGGTTGAGGCTTCTGTAATCCATGCAGACTCGTATCTTTGATTTCTCCTCTTTTCTTTGTATAACAGTGGGGCTTACCCATTCTGCCTCTTCTACGGGGAATATGAGCCCGGCTTTTAGCATTTTGTCGATCTCTACTTTCACTTTTTCCTTCACCCTTGGGTTTAACTGATATGGTCTATGTTTGGCAGGCCTAGCATCAGGCTTCAGTATTATTCTCATTTCCCCCATATCTCCTTTTGCGTCTCTTTTGAGATTCTTCTTTCCCATCGATGACTTAAAACAAGGAGTCATACTCCTCAAGTAGACTCGAATATTTTTGTTGTCTCTTCATCCTAGTCATCTCCAATGGCCGCCACTTGGGTTTGTCCTCTCATCCCAATGTTTATTTTTAGTTCTGAAAGTGGTAGGAGAGGTGGATACCTTCAAATTTTGTCTTCCGAGTGTCCACTCCCTCTATTTCTTCGAAATACAGTTCGAGGTCCTCCGCATTGTCGTCATCCATCTCACTATTAATCTTCTCGACATGTGCCACTTTTTGCCGGATACCCTGTACCAAAATGACTATTCAGTCTCGTCTCGTAGATTATCAAAAAGAGAAAAATACCTACTTGATGGTTTGCAAGGCTTTAAATCTATTCGTTGTCTCTCCAAGGTGAAACACCTTATGCACTTCTCTCGAAACTTCCCGCCACTCATGGGTCCAACTTCTTTTCTTCGTTAAGTACCGTGCCTTTGGGATCACATCTCAAGGAGGATAAACTTGTGGACTCGTCGCCTTTGGGGTATTTGTCGCCTGCCATTGTGTTTCACATTCTTTCGTATGGTTTATGGGACTCATGTCCCTCGGTACCCGTCTCTCACTGCTCCTTTTCCTCTTAGAATTTAGCTTTCATTGCCGCCACCTCATCCCATCGCATTATGAGTCGCGATGGTTACTACACCATCTTGAAGCTATGGACTGCAATGCCACGCCCATTAAGGGTACTCTTTGGTCTTCTGGCACTGTGGTTTCTACTTATGCTATGAAAACACTTACAACATTCATATCTGACAATATTGGGTATCCCTGAAGTTCAGCTCCAACCCAATTGACTCTTTCAATTCTGGCACACCTCCTTGTGTTTGTTTCATAGCCTCCTTGCTGCCAATCATCCCATCCCAGTTATGATCCTAGTTCCTAACTTTGAATACTTCTCCAATTTACCTACCCTTCTGCCGTCGGGTTGATGTAGTATTCCCTTCTTCTGGCTATCATCTGGTAAAGATAGTCGAAGAGTTGAGCGTATTCTCAGTTATCTATAGTCTCGATATACCTTGGTCCTTGGTAGGGGTCGAGCGGTTGAGTGACTTTGACTTCCTCGTCCTCGAAAATCATCATTTATTTCTTTAGATAAATTACCGCATAATTTTCAAAAGCCCAAACGATCCCCAATGGTGCTGGGTACAGATCCTTGTCCCCCATGATGTCAATGATTTCGAAATTTGTAAAATTTTTTATCCCCACAATTTCAACCTCAAAATTCTCCAGTCAGCTGATGGGGGCAATGAAATACTGATTTGCCATCCGAATCTGGATTGGAGAGTACATCAATCTTGGCGTCCCAAGTGCTTCCCACGTTTTCCTTGGTAGGATGTTGACGTCGGATCCCAAATCAAGCATGGTGTCCTTAATCTGAAATCCTGCCACTTGCATATTTACTCTGAATTCCTTTCCCATCCTTCGTTTGTTTCTTTTTATTCTCTGAAAATATTTCTGGTCCATTTCCACCGCTTCTTTTTCTCCTGTATTCTTTTTTAGCACCCCTTCCAGGTTTTGGTTCAACCTTTCTAGCATTGGTGCATTGTTAACAATCTTCGAGAACAAATGGAACCATTCCTATATTAAGGCTTCATTAGCATTATGTGTCTCCTTGTCTTCCTAAGTTTTCTGTAACTCGATTCCTTTATTTCCCCTCAAATGGGCAAACATTTCCGCTTCTTTCTAGAAAAATTGTTTCTGTCTTTCGAGTTTGAACAGGAGCTTTGGGGATGCTGGCTGGACTACTTTTATGGGATCCATAGTGTGTGCACCCTCCCCCGTTCTTTTGCCGCCTTGGGTCACTATGGCCATGTTTTTCATCATTTGAGCTCCCGTTAGCCTGGGTTCCACATTTACTAGATTCACTCCCCTCTGTCTGACTCTTTCCTCCCATCTTTTGATGAGCTCTAGGAAGTCTTCTGTTGCATGTGAGTTGACCCAGCATTGCGAGCACCAGGGTCTCCTAGGGTGTGGACACTCTCTAGCCACATGTCCCTCCTAGTCGCAGTTATAGCATCAGACCGGACCTCTCCCTCCTGTTCGGCCCCCTCACATGCCTCCTCCTCTTCCTCGGGGAGATTCATTTATTGTGTATGATGGCCAATCCAACCATTCCGCCAGTGAGTCCAGTGCTCAAAATTGTTCTGTGCTATGGGTGGTCGAGGCACAGAACTCACAGTATACGTTATTTGGAATGTTGGAATACTTCTGTAGGATCGGACACATGTGGGGTTGATGACCCATACTTTTACATACCTCACAATATTCATTGGTGGCTGGACCTGGCTGTGCAAGGAACCCCGTATATGGCTGTTGTGGTGGGTATATCCCTTGGGTGTTGATTTGCGTGGCCACGCCTAGAGTTGGGGCCCCCTTTTCTCCTACCGCCAATGTCCCCACCATTGGGCCTCGCAATCGGGGGCATTCCGTAGCTACATGTCCCTCCACGAGACAGTGCGTGCACCACACGTTGGGTCTCAGTGGTCGCATGGGTTGCATTTCATTAAGTTTCTCTGTCATACTGGCTATTTGATGCTGCAAACCTAGTATGGAGGGGCCCTATACTGCTGCACCCCCTTTGAACTCCTACGGATAACCCGCCATGGCTTCTATCTTCATCGCCTGCTCTAGAGCATCTTGAAGTGTGTCAATCCTTTGTTGGGTCAGTGGAGTTCGGGTCAAGGGTAATAAGGCCTTAATGAAACAATACCTCTGATGGTTAGGGTCGATTGGGTAACTGAGTTTCCCAATGGCATCCTTGAACCTTGGCATCAAATCCCAAGCAGTTTCCCCTTCTCTCTGCTTAATCTCCCACATCTCTGACAGGCCTTGCTAGTCCGTCTGAGGAAGTTTGAATTCCTTGATGAAATCCCTCTTTACAACAGCCATCACTGGATTCGGGTGGGCCTCCGACCATTTCATAAACCATCATAGGGCCCTCTCCCTAAGAGTGGTTTGAAATTGTATCAACTTTCCAACATCTGGTGTCTGTCGTGCCTTCCAGATGGCCTCACAGGATTACTAGTGTTGTTCGACATCGTCATTCCCTTTGCCAGAGAATTCTGGGTACCGTGTAAGTGATCCCGCCATGCTTACTTGATTGGGCAGTATTAAAACGAAGCCGTTGGATCTTGGTTGTGAGACAGGGCCACTAACAATCCCGCTACTAAATTGTGCTCCAATTGGAGGCTAACTGTGATGCAATCTACTTAATTCGTGTAACTTAACAAAATTTTCACCTATGGGCTTGTAGAGCACTAGGGGAAGGTCGGGATTAGAGCTACTAGAACTGTGGGGACTAGGAATACCTGGGGATATGGATGCCGAACTTTCTTGAAAGAGTTGCTCCATTGCATCATGCATGTCCACATCGGACACCTCCTCTGGGCGCGCATCTATACCTTCTTCGTAAGACTTCCTTCCTTGCTCCACCTGGGCTGGACTCCTATACGTCTGCCATACTTCTTTTGTGACCCCTCCTATATCCTGGGGACCCACCTGACCTTCCATTCCCTTCATCTTCTGAGGTGCCTCTTCTTTTCCCTTCCGACTACTTCCTTGTCTCTTCAACTCCCTCATCACCCTCTCTTGCCACCTTTCTGCAATCTGCGCCCTCCGATGTGATCGCTGCTCCCTAAGCCTGTTGGCAGCCTCAACATCCATACTCCTACTCCCCTTCTCACGATTCTAATATCATATCTCCCTCAGTCCCTTCCCCTGGCACTGGGTTTTATGCTTCCATCCTTGCCTTCTAGAATCCCATCAGTCCTTCGTCTACCATTAATGCCTTAATCCACAAGGGAATATCCTTCAATAGTTTTCCCCTTAACCCAGATCTGAAGGTAATTTTTGCCTTTGAGAAAGACTGGTAGCACTCGGCTGCAAACTCTACTATGTATCCTTCCAAAGTAGATTCCACCCAAAAATCTACAGCTCCCCAATTTATTTTCAGGTCTTGACAACGAAACCATTTTTTGGCAAGAAAACAGGTCTCGCAAAGAAGACTTGGGTTCAGGGATGAGGGCCAACAAGGGTTTCCGCTGTAGTCTAGATTCACGCTGGCATTTCCACTCTGCTCCGAAGGGCAGAGAGTCTCACCCGAGGTGTGCCATGACCCTACTATGATTGAGAGTAGATCGATATCATTTCCCCAACATCCAAACAGGTGCACCAAAGCTAAAATAAGGAATTAAACAACCATGACATAACATTCTGCAACATATATTCTCCAGGGAAACAGTTAAACCTGCGATAATTTTTTTTTTAAACATAGCTATGAACAAAACTCATTCATATTCAACATCACATAGAATAACAACCATCTTGGATATATTAGTCAACAACCGTCAGAGGAAAATCATTACAAAGCTCTGCTTCAGAAGAGCATAAAACAGATCAAAATACAACATGTCCCGAGGGACAGAGAGAAACTACAGTGATCCGAAAGAGAGGAGAATAGTGCAACTTGATGGAGCTCTCATGTGGCTCCCTGTTGCTTATTCCCATCTGTACCAACCTACTCCTCCATTGGCTAGTTTCTTATTTATTATCTCTCTCACGCAACTGACAGTTCTTCCCCGTTTCTTTCTCAGTTGTATTTCATATCTTTCTATTCACCGTGAGTTCACTGCCTGTTTCCTTCCGTGCCCTTCCGCTGTCTATGCTTGCTCCCGCAACCACCACGACGCATATCCTCTGCCCCTTCAAAACCTTCACACCTCCCTGCCTACTGAGGTTGCATTCCACCACGTGCTTGCCAGCACTCAAAATATACTGATCTCCAAAACAAGGGCCCCAACATTCATGCATGGTAATCTAGTTATTATCACCAAGTGCATGCATGATTATTACTTATGCATGTATGAATTATACTTATCTCCACTTGCATGATATATCATGGATGGATACTTCACTAAGACTAGGTGTAATTTTTGTTTAGTTTATGTCCTTATATCTCTTAATTCACTATTATGATTCTTTATTTTATCTATGTATAGTATATCATATGAAATTTGTATTCCCTTATTTATTTTTTTCAGCATAATTTATTTATTCATTTTCTTATATTTTCTTTCTTCATTCCTACTTACAATCTGTTTTCATAGTGTTCAAAGTAGATCTACTATGTGTGGGTTCAACTATAATTTACTAGTGTATCAAAGTCCACCATAGTTGAGAATAATGAGCATAAACAATGTTTTTGTAAATACTTAAATGTGCATCTATTGGAAAGAGTGAATTTTCCATCTTATGCAATTCTCATGCCATATAACTATTTCAAATTGAAGTAAAAAATTCTACTTCAACTTAGAAGTAGACGCTTTTATCAGATAGTCGTGATAAATAAGATTGAACAAAATTCTATAGCCAGAAATTCAAAATGCTTTAACCATAAAGGCCAAGCCTTAAATTTCATGTGCTTATCATTTTCTCTGGAATTTTTGTTTCATGTTGATGCATGCACCACCTCAAATAAAGTTTAGAACACTTTTAAGACTCTCTTTTGGAAGCACGATGAGATCAACGGTTACATCCTTGAAATGAGATAAAATCATTATATCTTAGTACTTTATTAAAGCACTCAAGAATTCTTCACAGGTTCAAATCCTTTTTACTCCACAAATACAAGACATAAAACCAATTAATTCACATCATATTATCCAAATTGGGAATATTTGTCTCCACCTTTCACACACATTACAATTTAATAGGAAAAAATTATAATATTACCACAAATGATGCTTTTATTGAGTCCCTCATACATGATTAGGATAAAATCCTAAAGATCTAAACATTAGAAAGTTCAAAATCTCATGCTCTTATTCAACCTAAAAGAGTCAATGCCAACCCAAAATCGAATTAAAAATCAAAAGGAAAAAAAAGGAAAAGTAGCAAGATCCGAGAATGAAAGGATTGGTTGAAGATAATGATACCTAATCATGGCATGTTGATATCACCAGAAATCTAGAAAAATATAAATATGATCATTAAAAAAATTTAATAGAAGTACTTAAGCTACTTTTTTTCATACATAGTGTAAAAAGATGAAAAGTAAACAATAAAATTATATTTCTAAATACATAATTTTTATTTATATAAAATTATAGTAACTTAAAAAATGGTATTTTTAAAGATTTGTATGTTACTTTTTCTCCAAAAAAATAATGCATATCTTTGTGTTATTCTCTAGTTTGGTATGAAAGTGATGGAATTTTTTTAAATAGATTTCTAGATCTTGTGAGTCATTATTTTTCCATATATATATATATGGTCCATCATTAGGCCCTTCTATAAAGGTCTTAACATATTCATGTTTTTTTTAACTATGGAAACCTTTATCTATTCTTGTGTGCCTTTTTTTCGAAGTCAAAATAAGTCAAACTATCAAAAGTTATAGCTAAAATAAAATACTTATGTTTTTTTATAAACTTTTTATATGTTGAAAAAATCAAAGAAAAATAAATTACTATTTTTCTAATATAATATATATCTAGTTCTTGCAAATCTCTAAAAAAGAGTTTAGTTTCATTAGTAATGAGCGTTTAAAGCTTGTAGAGAATCATGGTAGAAAATTTGGAAGTTGAAAAAGTGGATGCTCCCTTTTTTATTTTTATTATTATTAATTTTTATAAAATTTAGACCAAACCAAAATGTTTGTCAATCCAAACCTAAATTCAAAATGACCATCTCATCCACTACATAATTGGAAAATGTATTTTTTCCAAACTTTTTTTTGAAATTAGTAATGCATGCACATTATTAAAATGTGTGCATACTACTAATGAGCACATGTTATAGTAACACACACGCATTATACAATATTAATGATTTTTATAATTCATATGCACTCCTTTTCCACTGTCCCCTATCTTTGTTTCTCTCTCTCTATCTCTCTCTCCCCCAGTCTCACTATCCCTCCCTATTCAGCCTTTTATCTCTAATTATTTTTCTCTCTATTTGTCCTTATATATCCCTTATATATGGGGCTCTCTCTCTCTCCTTCACTAAGCACACTCTCTCACTATAATCCATTCTCTCTCTCTCTCTCTCTCTCTCTTTCTCTCTCTATCCATTTCTACCTCTCGCTCTCCCCTTTTTTCCCTCCTCCATTTTCCCCTAGCCTCTATCCTTCCCTTTACATGTCCCTTTCTTTATCTCTCTCTTCCTATGTCTTACCCTTTTGATCTCTCTTCCACCCATCCTCTCTCTTCCTCCCCCTCCCCTTCTCTTCCTCCATCCCATCCCCCTCTCCTCCTATCTATATCTCTCTTAGGGATTATGTATTCATTTTATATGCCTCTCTCTCTCCATTTTTAAGCACCCGTCCCTCTCATTAACTTCCACCCTCCCTCTCTCCCTCTCCACCTTTCCCTCTTTTTTCCCTGTCTCTCTTCCTAATTACCTATTTCCTCATCTCTCCCCCCCCCACCCCACTTCACACATCTCTCTCTCTCTCTCTCTCTCTATATATATATATATGCCTATTTCAATATTTCTCCCCATTCCCCTATTTCATTGTGTATTTCTATCTCTTTATTTTTCTCTTTCTTCATTCTCCCATCTCTCTCTATCTCCCTTTGTATGTATCCATCATACATCATTCTCTCTCTCCCTCTCTCTCTCTCTATAGATCTTTCAATATTTCTCCACATTCCCATATTTCATTGTCTCTCTTTATCTCTTTATTTTTCTCTTTCTTCATTCTCCCATCTCTCTCTGTCTCCCCCTAAACGAGATACTCCATCATCTCTCTCTCTCTCTCTCTCTCACCTACATATTTCCTTTCCTCTCTCTCTTTAAGTATCTCTTTTCATATGTCTCCATTTCTCTGTCCCTATCTCTCCTTCCCTCCCTCTACACTCTCTCTTGTCTTTCTTCCTCCCTTTCCACCTCATATTACTCTCATTAAGATATTTACAAGAATATAAATGTCATCTAAAATTAATCTCTGAGAAAAAATTATGCCCATTTGAATATTTTCCTCACTTAAGGACCACCTTATCAATCCATACCCCAACATACCCTTATCTTACAACACCACATATACCAACCTAAGCCATGTAAGTCTGACACATTTACACTATTTTTTCTATCATGCCTATTATACATTATGAGGAAACCCTAATAGTACCTACCTTGACCTCTCCATAACCGACCTCCATTCTCCTAATACATGATGGTAGTAGAAAAGAAACATATATATGGTAGCTAACATTGTTTTGGGTCCCATTAATGTAAGATAAATCATGACGTGCATGGCTAAATCCTCACAAAATCCCAATGCAAAACCACAAACTTCTTAATATCTAAAAGCTACATCACTTACAACCAAAGGACACTACAAAATTTGATCCACATAATTGTTACATGTGACCTTTTAATCTCAACTTCTTCACCATTACATTTCAACATGCTATGTCACAAAGGACTATTCCCTGTGCTACATGGGCAAGGCATGTCATCTACCATGTGGATGTGTCATTCCATTCTACCTTAAAAAAACATCATCACCCTACTAACTTAGGTTATTTAATTGAAATTAGTGATATCAAAGGAAAGTTATAATATATACACTCCAAATGTTGAAGATATGCCAAAAAAATAATAAATATACATTTCTTAACATTGCTACAACTTTTAGAAACTAATGGTTTTGATGGTTTATTTCACTATTGGATTAATTGTAATCTATTCATTGTTACATAGGGATGCATAAAAATATTTTATTCTAATTGAGTCTGAAATTATTGATGGACCATCAACTAATTGTCTCTACCTCTTTCCATCTAACACTCCTATTATATAGGTCACCAAGTTAGAAATCCATCAGCCATTATGTCATTGGCCATCGACCAATGGGGGAGATATTAAAAGAAGTTACTCTAGTGGATTTCAATATATTTAATGTCATTCACCATTTCATAACAATATCATGATCATGGCCCTATTTTTTGTACATATTAAAAGTTGAGGATGAAGCCCCAAACCCAAAATTTCCATAAAATGTTGCAGCACGAGATGCACACCCAAATGTATCTTTATCGTGAAATAATATGATCAATGCCCAAATTTACTCTTTAGAAATACATGTTAGAAAGGGATATTCTTAACCCATTGTAAGGGCTATAAGGATTATGACAAGGCATGAAAATATTTCCACATAACCATAGAAAAGTATAGGGATATACATTACTCAACCATTCATCTAACCTCTCTTCTAAGAAACCTATGAATACATTATACACTTCTTTCCCCTTATCGGTCTTGAAACCTATTCTACCAACAACAGAAAGCTTATATCTACTCAAAATCCCCAAGTGATATACATCAAATACTCTGGAAATATTCCTCCCTTTAAGTATACCTTTTTGAAATAAAGGATCATAATCACTCTCTCTCATATCCACATTACTCAGTAGATTATGAGATCACTTTCCTAGGTCTATACATTTCTCTAGTATGTCTAGTAGTAGCCATCAACTCTAGTCATAACTATGACCAATACACCCTACTCCCATACTTGATGTGTGATTTCCTTCCTCACCATTAAAAAGGAAGTCATAACACATGCGTACATTAAAGATATATGAGAAGGAATATGAATATTTTAAAACCATTTCAACTAAATCTACTATTTTGCATCATAAATAGAGATCATATAGGGCATATTATCCATTCAATAGAAAAGCCAATAAACATAACAAATTTACTAATTCATTGTTTTTTATTATTAAAAAATTTTATGTAACAACCTATTGTGGTGAAATCACACCCCCCCCCCCTAATAATGGGGACCCTTTACTTAAATTATGGCCATATCACTATTTAATGTTGTCTTTTGGTTAAGTGGGTGACATTTTTGCGTGATTTATGTTTTGTTCGTATTTTATTCTGATTGATTCACTGGATTCAATTTCTCGATAGCTTTCTATTGGTTCTCATTTAATCTCATTTGTAATCACAGTTTACAAATGTTGCTTATCCAAACTTTGACAATTTTCATCACCTCGGTAAAAAAATGTGCAAAATGTATACTATTATTTTTTTTGTAAATTAATTAATTTTATGAAAATATTATTTTTAAATTAATTAATAAATTCTTTATTACTATCTATCCTATAGAACCACTGTGGTTGAGCACACCTGTACAGATTACAAAAACCATATAATAAAATCTCATATCATTTAAATTAAAAACATTGGAAGTATAATATTAATTTTAAAAAATATTATCATTTAAATTAAAATCATTGTAAATATAATATAAATTTTGAAAAATAAATAATGAAAAAAGGTGTTTCTCTGAATCTCACAAGAATTTTGCAGATAATTTTTGTAAACACCTGAGGACCCAAGGCTCTAAGACGCTCTTCACACCATACCTCACCTGACACCTTTTCTCCCTCCTCACCTCAAACCTCCTCCATATCATAACCTTTTTTTGGTAACTTCTGAAATCCCTTATACCTCTGATACCCGAACTCCCTCCTTATATCTCCCACCTCACATCCCACCTTATGCCTCCCATTCATATGAATTGAATCCCTTTTTCATTGTAATAAAAGACTAAAAATCCACCATAGCACACTTTCCTTGATTTTTACGTCGTAAGGCATCTTTATTTGAAAAAAACTCTCCTAGCTGTGTTGTTTTCATAATATGTGCCATTTGATTCTTTGTTAGACAATTAAATCATAATCATCCATCTATTCAAATTGTGGTAGTTGTGACAGTTGTAACTTTCCTTATAATGATAACTAGAAGAAGTTAGCAAAGCTAAAGCTACAATAGAAGAGCATGGCTATGGCCTCGGCCTCAGTAGTAGCCCCTTTCGAGAAATAATTCTGAGTTCCAAACAAAGCAATTGGAATATTTATAGGCAAGGGTGGCACCACCCTCAAGGTTCTGCAACGAAAATTGTGAATCTCCTCTGTAAGAGTGAGAAAGGGTTAAAATATGCACCAATTCAGAAGAAGATCTCCAAACTATTGCATCCTACATTGAAGAAATTCTAAGCTTTTCACTGGAAAAGAAAATATGCTATTTTCCTGACTTCTTTGCCTTTTGTTTTTGAAAATATTTAGAAAATCCATTGCTTTCCATTAACAGGGTTTGCTTCGAGGAGAAATCGAAGGATGTCTCCAATGTTTCTAAACAAGATCTCCAATCCCACAATTCTTTTTTCTATCTTAAAGCAGGGGCAGAAGTACTGTGACATGATTCAATCTATGGCTCAGATATTGATAACCTATCAGCATATTTCTCCGATAAAACCTCTATTTCATAAAGGCATTTCTACTCATAATGGTGATTTTCGGTATACAGAACAAAACTACAGGCTTGCCTGGAACCAGTGATTTTCCAACAATAAGAAGCGATGAGGTCCATCAAGATAATTATTTGGTTCGGGAAGCAACTTTTCTATGGCTCGAGTTGGAGCGAGTTTCAACACGGGGGTTTCATGTCGGTAGAACACTTCCAGGACCTTTGCAGGCAAGAGCATTTGGACCAGCGATTGAATATATTCAAGATATACATCCTTAGAGCTTTAGTTGTATATCATATTGGGTTTTAGCTAGTGTGTATCAAATTCTGGTATAAATGGGTGTGTGCTATGGAGGAAGAGGAGCGGAACTTTTTCAAATGAAAATGTAAATACCCACACCGCAATCTCTGAGACAATTTGGATTTAAATATCTGTTGAGAAAATGATTGTGCACTATCGTTTGGAGTTGGATTCAAGCTTATGCACATGGGATTGGAGAGTCAACACTAAATACATTACAGTATTTCGAGACAGTGTTCTTGGAGATTATATCATCTAGTTGTAGGGTACACCATGTGATGAGGGTTCAAAGAAAATAAAAAAGGTTTCTGTATTCATCTCCTTGGGGTGAGCACTGTATTTTCTAAATTTGTGTGGACTCCACTGAATGACGTGTTTTCTACAAATTTATACGTTTTCCATTTTTCATCTCGTCAGATCACATTCCAATAATATAGTCCCCATCTTGGAATCTGATGTTCATATAAAGTGATAGATCTATTTTGAATTTAAAAGGTATTTCAAGTGGTTTGGAGGACATACTTAGCATTGTGTTTGTAGGGACAATCAGAGATATTGTGGGAGAAGGGATCAAATCAGATCTTGTTGTAAGAGATGTAAAAAATTATAGTGCCAGCATCAACTCCATACCCAGTTGAAGACTCTGAACACCTCAGGAAGCCCTTCGAAGGTCGAAGGATCTGCCATATTTCACATTTTAGATAGTCATATTTGAAATTCATATGAAATCCTTTATATGTTTTTGTTTTTCAGATTTGGTTTGAATGACATTTGAATCGTTGGGTTTATGTTTTTGTTTGTCAGAATTGGTTTAAATGGCATTTCAAATGTTGGTTTTAGCACATACCCATGTAAAGGCTAGATTTGATATGCGCGTAGATGTTGCAGAGTTTTGAGGTTTGATATATAGAGTTATAATATTGAATGTATTATAGATATACATCCTCAGAGCTTTAGTTGTATATCAAATTGGGTTTTGGCATTGTTCTAGCGTATATCAAAGTATGGTATAAATGGGTGTGTGCTATGGAGGAAGAGGAGCAGACCTTTTTCAAATGAAAATGTAAATACCCACACCGCAATATCTGAGACAATCTGGATTTAAATAGCTGTTGACCAAATTATTGCGCACTATCGTTTGGAGTGGGCGTCAAGCTTATGCACATGGGATTGGAGAGTCTACACTAAATACATTACATGTATCTAGACTTGTGTAGAGGTATCAAGCATGCACTTTAAAGAAAATATAGCACATAAATGACATCCATAGGATATAAGAACCCTACATAACCTTTCCTAGTCAACCTCAGGTAATAAACTACAACATTTTTCACATGCCCAACTTCTGGATCTTTAAATTGTCTAGAATAGTTGTAGTTATGTCATTAAGTTCTCATAATTGGATGTGGTTTGACTTGCAGACAATATAGAATACATAAGTTCTTAGTTGTAAGGTCTTAGACAATCAATATTTTGTGGGGTGAGAGACCTGAAGAGTATCTTATTATTATATAAGATTGAAACCTCTATTTTGGCTTCTTCTTCGGTGGCCCATAACTGGAGTGAATAGCACAAAGATTTCTTTTGTTTTCTGGTAAGCAACGATTTTAAATTTTTTCCATTTTTACTATCTCTCGAAGAAATTGGCTGGAATTTTCCACAATGGATTATAAGATAGTTTGGTTCAATGCATTTTCAAGTTTGAAGAGGTCTTGTCAAGGGCCATCTCTAGTTTTTTACTTGTTTATTATGGTGAGTGGTTTTGGAATCCTTTTATATTCTATTTCAGCTGGGACTAGTCCTAGAAGAGAATGAGGTGGATTGATTACACAATAGATCTTGAGTTGGTTTTAGTTGGAAAAATTTAAATCCTGATCTTGAATTCATCATTAGGGTTGGGATTTGTTGAATTGTTGTTCTTGACTAATATAATGACTTGTTGCATATATATTGTGGAGGATGATGCACTTGTTACATTGTGGAGGACAAGGCATTGCAGAGTTATTTAGTATAACTAAAGAACTCAAGATTAAGGGTTTGTTCTACAATAAAACTAGGAATTTAAAAATTAAAAGCCTGATATAGTGATCCCTGCAAAGTATCTATCTATGAGCAAAACTCTAATTACTTTTTCTTATTGGAGACCTCAGATTTGAATCCCCTAGTAGTTTATTTTTGTATTGAAACAAGAATCCAGTTTTTATACAAACTAGATGTTTATGCAGTTATTTAGTCTATTATCTAAATTTCATGTCTATTTCAGTTTATGTCTATGCCTGGTTCTCTCTTATTAGCGAGGATTGGGCTCTTTGCCATGCGGTGATTTTTTTTTGCTGGCTTTGTGGTGTGAATTTCTCTTCCTTCATAATCAAGGCATGAATTTTTGGTCCATGTGTCTGTAAGGCTCTTCTTCAAAAGTGGAAAGGGATTTTTCATCTATCCTGTTCTTCGATATGGGATGTAGTCCCTAATTTCCTTGCTAATCCATTGAGCTTGCGTATGTTGTGGATGCTTTGATACACACCATTAGTATCTCTATCTTTCTTCAAGAGGCTTTACATTATTCGTGTCCCTGATTATTTCAAATTGATGCTATTTCAACATGTAGCTTCCCTAGCAACATCCTTTTGGCTTTATCATTTCTTGTGAAGTCATCTCATGGGGTCTATGCCTTAATGTTTGGTTGGAAATGAATTAATGCTTTTCTGGTAATAAGTGGCTGCACACTTCAATCTTGGAACAAGCAGTGACCTTTTATGAGCCTAGGTTTGATACTTCCATTTGTTAGATATAATATCTTGCTATTCTGGAGCAATTATATGTGAGGTTGCAGCAAAATCTATCAATGGTAACCCATATTTCTATATGTTTGATGATGGTTTTAGTTAATTAAATTATGTCCTTTTTATGGAGGCAGCTGATATCTACAGTGAAGTAACTTGTTTGGAAATCAATAAAGTATTTCTTTTATTTGGACTCGGAAGGACTATTACATAAACAATTTGGTATAAATTACCTTTAGAATTTGGGAGGAATCCATGTGAAAATTAATATAGTAAGATGTGAAAATTAATATAGTAATATTGAGAAAATTGAAAACTCAAAATGAGAATGTGGCCTAGCAGTAGACAATGGGATGATTGGGCTTCTTTTAGTGCAGAGACATGGGTCCAAAACCCCTCGAATGGTGCAAATGAGGCCAGGTGGAAGTTCTGGGTGATTTTGATGGCATAGATATGCAGTTCACAGCATGACATCTGTTGCCCAATTGCTGTAAGCTTTTAAAGCATTATTTCTAAAAAAAAAAAGGGTTCCTTTCACAATATCGAAGTTCAAGGAGAACTTGTAATATGGAGTTTAAAATAGAGCATCTATCAGTGTGATTGTTTCATGCCTTACTAAAATTGACCAAAATCACTACAGATATCTTGCTTAGCAACTATTGGATCTCTTTGAGAATCTTACGACGTTTCCTTTGCAACATCTGGTGATGGTGCAATTTCTAGTTAATATTTTATTAAATTAATTTTATTACTTAAATTAAACTAATTTATATTTTTAATCAATTATTTTAATTTATTAATAATTTGTAATTATAATTATAATTAATTTATATATAATTATCTTAATTTTTTATTTTAATAATTGTAATTAATTAATAATTATTTAAATTTAATTCTACAATTAGTTAAGATTATTATTTTTAATTAAAAATACAAATCTTTAGCCGATACATGCATTTTTCCATGACTGTAGCAGTTTTGAATCCTCAACTTTAGAGGGTTATAAGTTGAGTTTTACTTGGAAAAATGAGGCAAAATATGTCTTGTTAGAAAGATAAAATTATGGAGAATATTTTTGAAGTGGTTTTATGACCATATTCTCTCATTAATTGTGCCTAAAAATGAGAAGAAAAGTAAGTTAAGAATTTGTAATCAATTTAATTTTCTGAGCTTTGTTTTTTGCATTTTCATTTCCTTATTTTTTTTGTTGTTGTATATCTATTTGATTCTACCCTCTTTAACCAAAAATATATTTAAAAATATCAATAAGAAGCTCAAATTTATGTTTATTTTATTTATTTAATTTTATTTTGACACGAGAGGTGGTTTTCCCGATATTTTCTAATTTTGACTTTAGTATGCAATTTAATTTAATTTAATTTTTGTTTTGATTGGTTTTTGTGGGGGATCTGTTGAATAGTATTACGCATAACAGATTGGGGTAAGTGAGAAGGGACCTAAAAGAAATAAGATGGAGGATTAGCAACACCGACTTCAATAGTTCTCCATTTTTAGTTTTCATTTTTGTATTTAAATAACAATTTTGAGAAATAGGAAGGGGTTCCACTTCTCTACAATTAGAAGATCTAAAAACACTTTTGTATATAGGATTATAGTTGTAGGTGTGGGGAATACTTCAAATCTGAGGCATTTTGTGAAAATTATGTGATTTTTCTTTGTATGCATTTGAACTTTTGTAGTGTACTATAAGTTGAATCATGGAGAGACAGAGCATTTGAGCCCTGAAAGATAATATTTTTTTACATTAATGTAAGCAATTTCTTCAAGGGGATGAATCTGCTCATGGAATGAAAAAAATATAATTATTTTCTGGTATGATTTTAATAATTTTTCATTCCAATGCACTCTTGTTTCGATTGTAAGTTAATCCATTATTGTCCAAATTTCTCTAATTGATTTCAATTTCCGTTCTAAATAATCTATTGTTATTAATATTAGGAACTTCTATTGTATTAATTGCTATATGTTATCTTTTTCTTTGTACGAGATATCTCCGAGGAGCATAACATATTTAAAGTTAAGATGAATGCATTAAAATTCAAATGCATTTATCAATAAATTTTTATTGCTTAAATGCATTCATATTTTGTTTTCTCTTTCATTAATTAGATGAACTTCTTCTTTTAATTGATGAAAAACTTATAATGAATCCAACCATTTTTGGATGGCATACATGTATTTCTAATTTTCTTTCAGAATTTTTTATTTAAGTAAATTTGATCTGCATAAAACGATCTAATAAATTGTAAAATGAAAACTATTTTGAATTTTACAATTTAATCTCATTTTCTGAATTTGATCATTATATAACAATCCTCTTCCCCTGGTTAGTTAGTTCATCTGCTCTTGAATTGAGGGGAGGCTATGATTTTCCAATTTGGGGTAGGATTATCTTTTTGTTTTCATACTAGAGTAGACCTACATTTATATTAAATATTTCATTTCAAAAAAGAACCCTTACATAGGGGAAAACATTAGTTGCAGCTTGGGTGAGCCATAAAGTCAGCTTAAGGATCTGCTTGCTTCCATATGCACAACAAGAGCACAGTTCTCATTTCTCTCTTTCTATTGGTATATAATATATATATTATAAACCAGGAGGGAGAGAGAGGGGGTAACTATACCCAATTGAACCAATCATAACGACCAATGAAACAGATAACGACTTAGCTGGGGCGCTGATTGGGTGGTCCCCCTTGATGTTGATACGGTAATTTTTGACCATCAATACAACCCCATGTTAAAATTTCATTTAATAAAGTTAATAAGGACAAAATAATAATACCAAGTTCATGGGACATGTATTCCAAGTTAAATTTTGGGAAAAACATCCTAGTGGGTCTCATTTTTCTTTATTGTTGCTAAGGAAATTGGAAAAGGCATTGGAAAAGTAAAAGATTCATTAATTGGAATTTATTTATGAAAATAAAGAAAAATAGGAGAAAACGGAGATGAAAGGTCATATTTTTTCATCAGAGGTAAATTGAAGGAAAAAAAGAGGAAAATGAAGAAAATAAAGGGCTCAATGATAAAAAAAGTTTATGAGAATCATTTCACAATTTTTGTTGGTTTTAGCCTTTTGTTAGTTTGGATTTGGAATTAGTTTCAAAGAGAGAATAATACCAATAGGAAAAATAAAGAAAGCAAGAAAAGGAAGGTAAATTAGCGACAATGAGAGAAAAGGACAAGCAAAGAAGGTTGGATCAGGAAACTTCGGCAGGAGGAATTTGTGGGTAACATGTTTCATGACTTACCCATAGTATCCACCCTAGGTAGAATATAATTGGGGGAAAAGCCTAGAATATATTCCTAAAGTATGAATTTCATTGAAGGAATGGACCGATGTGGGTTTTAACAATAAATAATATGAAAATTTTGTGAACAAAAAGGTGTGGTTTTGGGATTAGCAAGTCGTGTTCTTAAAATTTAGCACAATACTTTTAAGTAGAAGACTAAACCATTTACTGAATAAGATATGTGCACCATTTTTCTTAGTTTTCATGATCTTTTATGGAATAGGGATTTTATGGAAAGGATGGGAAGAATTATTTGGAAATTGTTTTACTTTGATGAGAATATGTTGGAATCTACTCTTGTTATTGATATGAGGATGGCGAAGGTACTCACTGAAGTAGATCTTGGTAGAGGCTTGGTTGCAGAAATAGAGGAAAACTAGGGAAAGCTGGTTTTGAGAAAACCAAATGACTACCTGGGAGTCCCATTCATATGTTCTTGGTTTCGTAAGGTAGGGAATTTAATATGCTCTTTTCCATTATTTATGTCAACAAATTTGAGAAAGTGGAAGTTGATTTCGATGTTGATTCATGGATTATTTTTAGTCAATCAAGACTCAACGATGGTACTAATTTTATAAGAAACCACTTCATCATTTGGGGGATTAGAGAAGAAATTTTTGGCATAGGAAGTTACCAAAGAAGAAGGTGGTTCATGCCCAGAAAAGAAGGAGGATTTTGGGAAAGTAAAAGTGCTACTCATTTTCTCTATCTCCTTAAACAAAGTGGAATGAATGATTGAAAAATGTTAGTTGATTAATTGTTCATTTATTTCAGTCAATTTATCTCAAGAAGGGAAGGAGGAGCCAATTTGACTTACATTGAGTCTCCCCTTAGTGGAAAGACCTTTTCAAATTTTATTAGGCCTTTCTTTAGCCTCATATTCACCATTATCCCCTCTCCCTCTGTCAACATTTTAGTTGACTCTACATCTTATAGGTGATGACAAAGTAGGTGGGTGGGTGGGTGGTGGGACTGCAACAGATGTTTCTTACGTTGAGTCTCCCCCAGGTGGAAAAACTTTGCAAATTTTATCAGACCTTTCTGTAGCCCCATATTCACCATTATCCCCTCTCCCTCTTTCAACTTTTTAGTTGACTCTACATCTATAAGGTGATGCTAGAGTAGGTGGGTGGGTGGGTGGTGGGACTACCACAATGGCTGCCTTAGAACCAATCAGGAGGGGATAACCCACACACACCAAGGTAAGTGACTTCTCTTTGAAAAGGGAGTTTTTTAATTTTATGTAGGAGCTGATAGTTTTAAAGGCTTTGTCCTTGTAGACTACTCGAGTTGTTGGGATGCTATCACAATTCACAGGTCAAAAAACTTGGGGGGGATCCAATGTTTAAACATCCTCTAGATAAGTTCCAAAACCCTTTACTAAGTTTGGATACCTCTCTAGTGTTATGTTCTCTGATGATAAAAAAAATACCTAGACCTCTTTCTAGAGCAGAAACATGATAAGTTCCTTTGTGTAGCGTTGGAATCTGAATTGAATAACTGCCCACTAATGGAATCTTGATTAGATTATGAGCCCCCCCCAAAAATATGCATTATTAAATGAAGAGGCATATTTCAAATGAAACTAGACGTAATGAAGGGTGATTTATCTAAGAAAATGATGGGCCTTAGAGGGAGGAATATAAGGATGAGACAACATGACACTCTTGATTTATGCAATATATTTCAGGTGCTTATAGACACCAGTGTTGGTAGTGAGGTTTCCTAATGTTGTTCATCTCACTAAACATCATAAGGGTGGGGGCATCCCATATAGCGAGCCCTCAAGAAATTTTTATGGTCATCTAAATAAAATTTACTTTTTCTACAATAAGAAATGTGTACTTGACACAAATTGGTTGATATTCTTTGTTGGTTTTTAGTTAGTTTGAATTTTAGTACAATAGAATATAGAGGTCTCTCAGGGGGTCGTTTGATGGTTGAAAGTTCAAGGGTACATGATATCTCCAATGCTATCTAGTTATTGAGAAATGTGTTATAATGATTCACCATTTTGGATCAGGCTCATTTCAAGATGTTAAATTTTTATGGCCCTTACCATAATCATTAATTTTTTTGGAATTCGAAAAAGGATCAAGTTTGTTATCAGATCCTTTATGTATTTTGGGTGGATACCTATAATTTTTCATCTTAGACTAGGAACATTCATGAGTTCATTCCAAACCAGATCCATTGGCCTATTATTTTATTACATTACTGGAAGAATTATAGTTTCTTGAAATTGAACCAATTCCAAAATGTCAAAATTGGTCCAATAAGGGAGAGGGATATTAAGGAGTCGCAAAAGGGATAGATAATTTTCTGGAGGTCAATCACTTACTGGAAATAATTAGGCTCTATAGATGTTGGATAGGTGATTTTTCCAAAGGACTATTAGATCATGCCCCCATTTTCCTGCAATTGGGGAAGAAGGAAAAAAAGAAAAATACACCATACAAATTTGTTGCACATTGTGTTATAATTAATGACAATAAGATTCCATTGATGTAAAAGGGAATGTCTAAGAGACCAATTATATCATTCATGAATCCTAGGAAGTAGTATGACAAAAAAACAACATTCATACTCTCAAAAAGTCAAGGTAAAAGGAATTTGAAGATTTTTATTTATGATGAAGTTATGATGATCAAAATATCCTCTAAACAACATGATTTTGTAGGGATATTCAATACATTTTTAATAATATATTATACTTATAAAAAATCCTCCTATATGAGAAATTATGGCCAATTGAAGTTTCATTATTTATTAAGGGACCAAAATGTTAGGGGGTACCCAAGGGAATAATATGATGTAATAAACTAAGAATGATAAATAAATGGGCCATATCTGATAAATAAAGTGGTTAACCCACATTATGCAAGGGAGCACAAGTATCTAGGGAGTAAAGTGATAAGCCCATTGTATTGGATCTGATGTATTGAGAGACCCATGGTAATTACCCATGGTATCGTATGTATGAAGCCTATATAGAGGCTAAATAATCTTCATTGAGACATGTCAAGTATTTTTGTATTGAAAAGCCTATGGTTTGTGGAGTGGTCTCCTTCCTTAAGGAGTGAATGTATGGTGTTACCCTCCCTCAAGGGTTTTGGTATTAATAAAGAAACATTTCCATTCTATATTCTTGGATATATCTTGATATTTCTTGGGAATATTTTCTATTTATATATATTTTCAAGTGGTATCAGAGCACTTTCTTGGGCAAAGCAAGAAGACTTTTTTTTTTCATTTTTTGTAGAAATTTTTTGGGTGGTGAGTTTTGAGATCAAATATGATCTTTTTTTGTGAAAATTTAGTATATATATATATATATATATATATATATATATATATATATATATATATATATATATATATATATATATATGAATTCCATGCATAAAAATACCCAAATTAAAAAAAAATCGATTGAATCAGATTCTAGATGAGGGATATATTGTTGTTTTAAAATGAATTGTGTTGAAGAAATGTTTCTAATGACAATTCATGGACGGTGACTCTCCCGTCAAATTTTGTAGTTTTTATGCAAAATTTGAGAAAAATTATTGTGTATCTGAGATCTTCTTGAAAAATCACCCAATTGAAAAAAATTAGTTGAATTGGGGTATGGGTGAGGGCGATATCGCTCATTGAAAATCATCTCTTTAAATTTTACGATGGAAAGACAGTTGCAACACGAATCTGAGTTTCTAGAGTGCTAAGTTCATGATTTAAATTACAAGAGAAGTTGCAAAATGGACGTTTCATTTCCAAAAATAGGCTATAATAAGGATTCTAAGCCATATTGATTAAGTTTTGTCCATTTTAAACTTGTCACACAAAGTAGGTAAATTTGTACAAAACCCTTATTGCATTTTAAGGGCTATAGCAAGATGAAGTTTACAGGGAAAGATGATGGCCCTAGTATTGATGAATTTATACAATATTGCAAGTCTAAATCCATATATTTTTGGAGAATCGGCATTGTGCTTGATATAGAAGATGAGACTTATAAATGATTGTTCTTACCGGACAATTTAGTGCGACGACTTCCTCGTGAAGAACTTGAAAAAATCATTTTGGACAAATGGTGTCATACTCAGAAGAAGAATACAAAATATAAAGGCTTATTTTCTACTTATATATCCATATTGCAGGTTCATGGATCTATTCAGAAGGAGAAGATCATTATGGCTATTTACCCTAGTTGCAATAAATATTGAATTAATATCTAATTGACCACATGCTTGCAAGTTCCAGCACAACATATTAAAATCACATAGGTTGATGGGGAACACATTCAAATATTCAAGGACTTAAAGGTGACCATGGATAAATATGTATTACATGCTGAATTTTATGCTTTAGACATGGATGAGGCAGATATTATTTTTTTAATCCCTAGATGGATTTAGTTAGTACCATCAATATTAATGTACAAAATAAATTCCTTAAAGTTTGGTATAAAAAGAAGAAAAATACATTGCATGGTATTTCCATTAGGAACCAGGTAGAGAATGTGGAGGAAGAAGCACCAAACAACACTAACACATCAGATGATGAGCCTTTTATGGTAGAAAAACAAACCCATACATCAAATAAGGTACCTGAAAAAGCACCAGACACCACTCAACCACCAATAACAAACGAATTAGCGGAAGATATTCCATCAGTTAAAGCTTCAACATATCACTACTTGCATCACCTAGTAAGACAACAATCAACAAGGTGGTAAAAAATTAGCAATATGGAAAACAACCTTGGTATGACACATAGATAGGTGAGATGATCCACCCATAACACATCAACAAAGAGGAACCACCAGTACTAGCTTCCATATCAAGTGAGTGAGGCACTAACTAGATCGAGTGTTCACCTTATTTGGGATGGATAGATACACATGCATGGTACCAGTGGACTACTCTTTTGAGTAGATATTATTATTTGTGTTCTTCTCATGTTTCGGGGATGAAACATGTTTAAGGGGCGTGTAATGTAGTAGACCTAGGAGGGATAATATGGGTTACAGAGGGAGGTAACCAATTGAATAATATGACACATTAATGTAAGAATTATAAATAAATGGGCTATAGTTAATAAATAAAGTGGTTAACCGACATTATGCAAGGGACCACAATGTAAAACCCTCCTCCCATATCTACCCAAGTAACTGGTCAACCAGTGTAAACATGTGAGAAGAGGCCACTATGATCAGATTCAATCTCCTAAGTAACCTTAAGGAAGTGGACCAAAGGAAACACATCATACTTACTTTCCACATTAGCAAAAAGACTCCCAGGAACCATCCCAACCACTTAGGTAACTAGCCCCTGGGTCCTAATGAGGTTTTAACCCACTTAAGCCTCGAACGGTCCCATAAGCCTTCATACCTCTGTTTGGTAGGATTTGGACACATGCACAATCATGAATTCTTGCGTAAAACAACTAGATTTCCTAGACTTGTTCATCCGTCCACGAGATTTAAGACATTTTTTTCAGGCCCAGCTCCCAGGCCACTACCGAAATTTCAATGAAAAGTTTAGAAATTGAATAAAATAATGAAACAATGGTGTATTTGCAGAAACCATGATAAGACCTAAACTAGAACCCTACTAGCCATTACACGAATTTCATCAAAAATATAACAAATATGTAATCTACAGGTGTAAACAACGTATTTGAACATAGGTATCTCATACTTAAACCAAGTCCATAAGAAAAATTCAAAAAATTCTAGGACTTCCGCATTCCAACCAACCATAGACATGGCTAAACTAAATATCTCTTCATCCAGTCACCCCCATACCATATTCCAAGAATGAATGTAGCATCTCATAAACCAAATCCATCAAAATGAAACCACAGCTTCTAGAGGCCAAGCCACCTCAACCCTCTACCAATGATTCCACCTCATGGTTGGACATCAAAACCATCACCAGATTGGTCTCTACTGAGGTTTTCCAAGGCTCCAGAGAATTTTTCCAACCAAGTCTCCAAGGCTAGTAACTCAACCCAAACTGTTTACGGGCTCCATACCATTTTTCCAACCAAGCTTCCAAGACTAGTAACTCAACCCACCTAGGGCTTTAGAGATTTTCTCCAATCAAGGCTCCAAGACTAGTAACTCAAATCAACATTTTTTTGTCGGGCACCAAAGAGTTTTTCAAACCAAGGCTCCAGGAACTAACAACTCAACCCACAACTAAAGGAATCATGAGAACCAAGCAAAAAACAAATAATGAAAATGACCCCACAACACCATGGCTATCTATGAACTGGAAAGGCTAGGAAAATCTATTGTCAATCTAGGAAATCCTTGATGCCAATGACATATCATGACCAAGAAACCCCAAGCATACACCATGCATGGAAAAAATAGTGAGGAAAGCATACATGCAGCTCAATATCTGCAATCAAAACCAGTTGTAGCTACTGATCTTGATGTCCTCTCGTACTTTCTTTCCCTTCCTTTTCCTTCTTGCTCTAAATCACCCAATATTCCACGCTTCTCCAATAGTGCTTCAAGAATGCTCTAAGTATCCAATATTATGAGAGAGAGAGAATAGCCTGAGAGCCATAAGTGTGAGAAAATACTTGCGAACTGATCCTCAGAAGTCTTTTTATCAATGTAGCCTCTATTTTCTTCATTTTCCATTATTTTCCTTCATTTTACTCCTCACATGAAACTTATGACCTTTCACCTCCCTTTTCTCCTATTTTCCTTTATTTTCTTATTTTCATAAATACAATTCCAATTAATGCCTCATTCCTGTACAAAACCTTTGCCATTGCCTTTTCCAATTTCCTTTAGCCATAATAACTGAAATGAACACCCACTAGAATGATTTTCCCACCATTCAACTTGTAATATGTGTCACATGACATTGGTATTATATATTTTACATTAATTTTTATTGTTACATAACCCTCCCCCTTGGGACAACACCGTTCTCGATGTTCAATGACACCTACAGACAATAAAACTGCTAAAAACTAAACATACTGCCTATGGATATTTATAAAAAAAATCATTGTAGTATTTACAATGAACACTATTGAACTATGAAAAACATATTGTTTACTAGAGCTTTATAGCATACCTCTTTACAATATTTACAATAACAACCATATATACAATCATAATGTCTATAGAGCTTTATAAATCAAGCTCAATATAATATTTACAATAATATACACATATAAAGATATGCACATTTTCTCAACTAGCAGATAAAACAATATGATTCCTGTATCAAAAGAAAAGGAATCCATAGGCACACACCTCCACCCTCAAATTAATACTAGGATTCACCTCCTTCTGAGGAAGTCCAAAATCCACTTCCAAAGTCAAAGCTGCATACAATGTCCAGTGCTACAATCCTACACTATTGTACCTTTAGTGAAAAATTACCAGCTCATTGTTCGAGGGCACAGTCCAAATGTGCATCTGATTCCATCTGGAAATTATAATGACGAAACAAATCAATCCCCGGCCTACCCTTCCCTGTTATGCATTCCCTCGGGAAATCTGGCCAGCCCCTTTTGTGCAGCCACACACCTTCCAAGTTCCGCTGGAACCCCCATCTCAGGTCATCCATCCCTTGGAAATTCTTCCTCACATCGGAAGATACAAAAACCAAGGCATATCCTTGCCTCAAAACCATCATATTGGTCATAGCATGCTCATGGAAATCAATGGACACTATTGGTTACCAGTGTCCCACAATAGCCCTGCTCTTGAAGTGCTTTACCATAGTACTGCTACCTATTTCAATTCCTTTTTTTGTTGCTGCTAATTCTTGCAAACAGTTTCAACCACGCAACTAGGAATTGCATGCTTTCCTATACCAAGCACATAATTTCCATTATATTCAAAATCAATTGAAATATCTTCAAATCATACCTCATTGGTAGCCTATCAATAATTACACTTGCACTTTCATTTACTTCCTATCACACAATTCAAACTAGTTGTTTGATCAAATGATCACATATAAACATATCACATATGGTTAGCTCAAAACAAAACCATCATAAATTAAAATAATGAGTCACATGAAATCACCATAAACCATAATCATAAATCACATGTAACCATCACAAGTCATAATCACATATCACATTCATAACAAAACATAAATAAATTACTGATATTTATCCTTCATCGGTCCTTACTTATGCCTTTATTATTTTTTACACACACTGAATCGGTTGCCCCACCCAAAAAACACCCAATACATTTTCTTCTCTTCAATCAAGTACACATACACACATTTTACATCACAAATAGTACATCCAGACATGGCGCACAACACCACAGAATACATACACCCATACCGGAATACAACACATACACCTACATCCGATGTATAATACAACACAATACATACACCTATACCGACATACAACACATACACCTACACCCGCTATAAAATAAAACACAACACATAATCATATACAAAGTAAAACCCAACGAATACACATGTCATGATACCATGACTACACCATGCACATATATAGTAACACATGATCACAACAAAACATGTACAACATGAACACAATACCACATCTATACCATTACCATATGAACAACATGTAAAAAGTACCACTTGTACAAAATAATACCTGCACAATGTGTGCACAACATCACATGTACATGGCACTACCTGCATAACATGTACACAAGACCAAATGTACATTGCACCACTTGTACAATGTCTACACAATTCCACATGTATATAGCACCACATGAATAACATGTACATGACACTACATGTACACAACGTCACATGCATGACATGTACATGACACCACCTTCATGCAACACTACATTTATCACATGTACACAACACCACATGCACACAATACCACTTGTACAATCATGCACATAACACCATATGTACATAGCACCATATGTACACAACACCATATGTACAACATGCGCAAAAAAACCATATGTACATAACACTACATATAAAACATGTACATAACACCATATGTACACAACATCGCATATCCAACATGCACACAACACCGCATATCCAACATGCACACAATACGATATGTACACAACCTTGAATATCCAACTTGTACATATCACCATCTATACCTATCACTACATATGAAATATACACACAACACCATATCTATAACAAACATGAGACATCATATGTACATAATATGACATATGTTACATGTATTCATCACCATAGGTACAATCACTGAACATACAACATGCACAATATATACAAAACAATAGTACTATACATCCATAGACCACACACTGACCCTACAAGCAACCGTGCTTCTAGTGTCTTTCCACTATCCATGCATATCCTAGCATGTCGCAGCTTACACTACTTTCACTTCGGTGATGTACCCCTCAACATTACCCATCCATAACGTAAACATAGGCATATTACAAGCATATAATATCAATTCATATCCACATGATATTGACCTCATAGATCTATCCAAACTACTCTTCCAACTTGATTCCTCATAAGACCAAGAACCTCTTCATGTTATTAACCTGCATAAGAAATAGTTCCTCCACAAGGTTGTTCCTTGAAAACCCTATCATATAGTGAAATAGATACATTGATACATATATGCATACATATATATATATATAATCATTAACATAAAACAATCATGATCTTTGATGACCCTGTCATAGAGTTGCATACATACATATATGCATACATATATATAAACATCAACATAAAGCACTCATTATCACGTCAAACAAATACATACATACATGAATATATACATATATATAAACTATCGTAATCATGATCACGGCATAATTACTAGATATCATAAGGTCAAGGTTAAGATAACTCCTCTATCTCTACAAAACATGCACAACATTGAGAGTAATAGTTCTCAATCATAGCTAAGGAATATGCTCTCTCAGATCCATTTTCTTTACCTTTCATGTTACCTTTCTCATGATTTTCTAGCCACCATCCATTTACACCAATGGACCCAACCAATCCAACTGATTGTCATGATCTTACCTTCAGCTACCCTTACTCATGCATCGGACTTAATTCAGGTCTTATATTACCTGTTGGTACCAAAAATCTCTCCCTGAGCTCCATTAACTTTCCTCTTTACAACCAATTCCAAAGACTCTCAAAACATAAAAGGAAATCACAAGAAACAAAATAAGAAAAACTAGAGAAACGGAAAGCAATACGACACCGCAACAAAGTGGCATGGCCGTGCACTAGATGTAATGAAAGTCAAAAATCAAGCGCAAAAAATCACAAGAGAAAAAAATAATAAGACTACAAACAAACACCATGACCTAATGCCCATGGTTCCCAGAGAAATATCAACCTTAGCCTTCTTCAATTTTTCATGGTAGTCTCTTTTTCCATGCAATCCCCTACATCATACTGCCATAAACACATAATTGTCATTGCATAGATAAACATAAGAACAAGCTAGTTACCTTACCTTGTTGTGAAAATAATGTTTCCTTGTAAATAAACACACACATCTCAGCCATATGTATCAACATCAAGACAAAATATCTATCAATTCGAAATCAAAATTTACCGATACTAACAAACATGTCATAATCAACAATAAACTCACATTCATCAGTCATAATACATAATGCTACAACTATCACCTACATACACTAAAGTATATACCGACTATATCAGCACATATGTGTTAGTACAACAATCTTGAAATAAGATCATTCCTTCATGCAATCTTATAGACACATATACTCATATCATGCAATTAATGAAAAATTCAAACAACCTGTAAACATTACCATGCTAAAAAAATCAATTAGATGACATAATAGACACCAAATCACTCAAACACGAAATAGACGACATAATAAAGCATTCAAGCACCAGGTATACAACATAAGAAAACTCATACTTTGATGTATCTTAGGGGAGTCTATTTTATCTACACAATCAATCTAGATTAGCATGATATAACTTCACAACCTATCAAATTAAACATAAATAAAGTCATTATATTCATGACAATAACTATCTAATATGTTCACATCATAAGCTAATAAAATTTTTTATTCTTGCATAAAAATCACATATGCACAGTTAGTCTAGATTAGTATGCCATAATATCACAACATATTAACTCATACCTAAATGCCATAACCATAACCATCTACATAGACCAATCAAAATTAACACGATACATTAACATAAATATATTAAAGCCATAATCCTAATCATTAAGTTAACTAACATATAACAACAACAAGTTGTCAACATATAACATACTCATCAACAACATATAACGTAATCATCAAGTTTAACTAACATAAAAAAAAACAAGTTACTACCATGCATAATTATCCGATGAACGTACATATGCCCACATCGATTCACTAACATATATCATACATGTAACCACAAAAAATAGAAAGTGAAAAACATGTATTTAAGTAACCATAATTCTTATAACAACCATTAACCACATACTTGCATGCCAAATATACAATACTTGTATGAAAATCTGCTCTTACCTCAAATTCTAGTGTTGCAAATTCACTTTAATGATCTGCATCTCCTTCTCTATCTCAACCAACACATTAGCGTCATAACATACCAAAAACATCATGATGACCTAATTACATACAATTACCTCATGGATAACAACCATAACCATGACAATGCATGCATAACAACATATAGACACTAACATGCATAACAAATTCATAACTGACATGCACTCATGATGATCACATCCAACAACAAACACCATCAACTTCCACATGGAGACAAAACAACAAAAATGACCACCACCATGCATACACACCAAGAAAATAGTCTACCAACATACAAAACAAATATGCAACTAACATGTATGCACAACAAAAACATCGCAATGCATAACCAATAATATACTCATGATGACACAATTCACAACAACAACAGGGTGAAAATTTGAAGTTGGGTTACACTTTTGTGAGAATTAGGGGTGAAAAACATTTTTCCACAATAGTTCGGCTGAAATTTTGAGAAAGTTCGGCCGAACTATTAAGATAGTTCAGCCGAACTCGTTCTGCCGTTTAGATTGATGGCATAGGCAAATAGATTTTTGGTCGAAGATGGGAAAACCGACAACAATAGTTCAGCCGAAGTTTTAGTTTGACTGAAATTTTAAAAAAGTTCGGCCGAACTCATATTTTATAAATATATCACCCGTGAATGTTCTCATTTTCACGCGTCTTTGTTCACATATTCTGTTTTTCACAGGATTTTGCTCTGATTTTCATTTATGTTCGTTTCTGTGGCACTGTTGCTGTTCTATTGTTGATTTGGTACCCGAAAATCATTTTTGTGGCGCTTTTGTTGCTCTGTTGCTGATTTGGCGCCCATGAATCATTTCTGTGGCGCTGTTGCTGCTTTGTTGCTAATTTGGCGCCAGCGAATTGCTGCTCAAGAGTTGCGCCGAGCGAATTTCCAAGTAATCTAAGACCATGAAATTAATTAGCTGAGGTGTTTGCTAATACATTTAAGAGAGATTTCTTTGATTGCTTTGATGGCATGGAAAATTAAGAGAAAATTTATAGACATTTTGAAAGTGAAAATACACCTTATTTAGAATGGTTGTAAATTTAAATTTAACATTTTGAAAGTGAAGATATATTTATTATTATTAAATATATATAAGCAACAGTCGTAGCCTTACAGTAATACAAAAACAGTCATAAGAATCGACTCAAAGCTCCCATTGAAGAAGGCCTGAGAGGGTGGGAAAGAATCCAATATGATGTCAGAAGAATGAGGACTAAAAACCTTGACCTGCCTATCCAGATTGGCTGCCACCAGAGCAACATGCAAGAACTTCATGGAAGACACCAGAAATAAGGTAGCGTTGGGAAGAGTAGTAAGAACCTCGCTGCCTACACAGATTCCTGTGATGTTGGTGTCTGCAAGGTAGGCTGCCACATTCTTGTTCACCCAATTAGCTACAGTGAAGTTTGACTGCCCTATCCGTAGCAACTGATTGTTGGGCACTGTTACTACAACATCTATTCTTGTTCTCCTCAAAGCTAAATGACACTTTAGTACTAATATATTCCCACTTTTAGGTCAGATAATTTGATGATGAATAATAGTGTTCAGAACCAACACTAGAAACATTAATTTGATGGTAAGAAGTCAATCAAATTCACACTGGAAATGTTGAAATTTTTGATGGAAATTAGTCAATAAAATTCACACTGGAAACGTTGAAATTGCTGATAGAAATTAGTGAATCAAATTCACACTGGAAAACCATATGACGACTTCAGGGTGCAGACAAAAATTCGCTTCTTCGCTTCACAACACACATACATATGAGACAACAAATTCGCTTCTTCGCTTCACGAAATACATACATATCTACATTAAGAGAGAGACAACCATCATTGTGTGTTACTATAACACAGTACACATAATAGGGATATCATATTTGCATTAAGATGAGCTAAAAGTAGTATGATATAATATGTCATTTGGAGCTTTTCGAACATTGTAAGCTCTCTTGATTTGGTTAAATCAAGATAAAGGCCCCATTGTTTCTCCAACAGAGAATTTTAAAGAAGAATTAGAGCCTCCAATGAATGTTCTTCCTGAAAAATGACATTCATTTTTCTAAATCCCTTGCATGGTTGAAAGACCGATTGTAACATCATTTGATAGTTGTTTGGTTGTTGTGATTCCATTCTCTAATCCATGCCATGGTTGAAAGACCGATTTCAACATTGTTCGATAGTTGTTTGGTTGCTACGTGAGAGGGTGCGAATTCCATGACTTGTGCAACAGTTACTTACTTTCATTCATAGATTGATACCAGTGTTCCAATCTGTTCTGTTTTTTCATTCATAGATTGATAACAGTGTTCCAATCTGTTCTGTTTTTAGATTGATACCAGTTTTCCAATATGTTCTGTTTGTTTTTAGATTGATACCAGTTTTCCAATCTATTCTTTTTTTAGATTGATACTAGTTTTCAAATCTGTTCTATTTTCTATAAACATGACCCGAGCCCCAATCAATCGTCAATGGATTGATTGCTTGTCCTTTCCAAATAATTACAATTTAGAGGTAAAAATTACAATATAACTTGGCACACTTCAGTTTCGCCCAATTATGTGTACCCTATCCCAATGCTTCTTTGAAACAATTTCTTTTTAACTTTCCTCCCAATATAAAAATCCTCCCTAATTTGTTTCTCACATATTCAAATGGTTCTCTAACAAGAGGCTTTGTGGGTATGTATTCCATCTTCACTATTTTCTCAAAGATTTGTTGTGTGAGGAAGTGGTACTTTATGATGATATGTTTAGTGATTGAAGGAAGTAGAATATTTTATTTTTAAAATTATTATTACACTTGTATTGAAACACTTAATAGATATAGGTTCATTTAAATTTACCTTAATATCTTGTAGATCTCATTTCATCCAAAACACTTGTCTGCAAAAAGAAGTAACTACTATGTATTCCACTTCTACTCTAGATAGAGAAAGTAATGACTCTTTCTTTCTTAACCATGCAACCAAAGACTCTTCTAAGTAGAATTATACATTGTCCAAGTAATGACTCTTTCTTGCTTAAACATGCAACCAAAGACTCTTCTAAGTAGAATTATACATTTTCCACTTGTACTTTTCATGTCATCCACACAAGCCTAGTTGAATCTCTCTATGTTGTCAATGTAAATTTCTCACCTTTTGGGTACTATAGTCCATTGTTTGTAGTCTCTTTCAAGTATCTTAATATCTGTTTTTTGGTAATAGATGACTTTGTTTAGTTGTTGATTGAAATATTCCAACTAATATAAATTCCAAAATTATATCTAGTCTAAACCTTGTTATGTATATCAAGCTTCCTATCATATAGATGTAAAGGTTATGATCAACATCACCTCATTCATCATCCATCATCTGCACATAAATTGCATCCAATTGATATGGAGATTCACTTAGGTCATTCATCATCCATCATCTACACACAACTTCCATCCAATTGATATTGAGATTCACTTAGGTTTATAATATTCCATTTCAAAATTTTCAACATATCTCTTAGGTATTTATATTGAGAAATGGATATGCCTATTGAATTTTGTATAATTTATGGCTTGTAGCCCTGGTTAAAAGGTAAGTTCTCCAATCATTCACATCTCGAATTCAAATTTCATCTCTTCACCAAAATATTTTACTAGATGATTTTTATTGATTGTAAACATATAATATAATCCACATACACAGAAGATTCTAGAATATACTAAAACCAAAAGTGATTTGATAAAAACAAATTATCCAATAAACAAACCATTGACGCCAAAAGTGATTTGATAGTTCTATAGGCAGAGTTTGTAAAGGGCCAGGTAGCCTCTGGATCAAATATTTTATGAAAGGTGACATATCCAGTAAATCCCCCTACAGTCAATCTCTGGAATAGATCTAAATAGAGTTTTTAATTTTCATATCCATGGTCTCAAACAATGAGAGAGAGAAAAAACCTTTTATATTCAACATGTAAAACGCAAATTATCCATACAGGTTTCCCATTGAAACCAAAAGTGATTTGATACAAAACATAGGTTTTAACCTTAGTAAATGCCCCTATAGTCAATCTCTGGAATAGTTTTAAATAGAAGTTTTTCATTTTCATATCCATGGTCTCAAACAATGAGAGAAAAAACCTATTAAATTCAATGTATGTAAAACACAAATTAGCCATATCTATTTTAAATATAAGTTTTTCATTTTCATATCCATGGTCTCAAACAATGAGAGAAAACACCTTTTATATTCAATGTATGTAAAACACAAATTAGCCATATCTCTAGAATAGATCTAAATATAAGTTTTTCATTTTCATATCCATGGTCTCAAACAATGAGAGAGAAAAAAACCTTTTATATTCAACATGTAAAACACAAATTAGCCATAAATGTTTCCCATTGAAACCAACAGTGATTTGATACAAAACATAGGTTTTAAGCTAAGAGTAAATTCCCCTACATTTAATCTATGGAATAGTTTTAAATACAAGTTTTTCATTTTCATATCCATGGTCTCAAAAATGAGAGAAAAAACCTTTTTTATTCAATGTATGCAAAACACAAATGAGCTATATCTCTAGAATATATCTAAATAGAAGTTTTTCATTTTCATATCCATGGTCTCAAACAATGAGAGAGAAAAAGACATTTTATATACAACATGTAAAAAAAAAATTAGCCATAAAATTTTCCCATTGAAACCAAAAGTGATTTGATACAAAACACATGTTTTAGCCTAAGAATAAATGCCCCTACAGTCAATCTCTCGAATAGTTTTAAATAGAAGTTTTTCATTTTCATATCCATGGTCTCAAACAATGAGAGAAAAAACCTTTTATATCTGAAGAACAATGTATGTAAAACACAAATTAGCCATATCTCTGGAATAGATCTAAATAGAAGTTTTTCATTTTCATATCCATGGCCTCAAACAATGAGAGAGAAAAAACCTTTTATATTCAACATGTAAAACACAAATTAGCCATAAAAGTTTCCCATTGAAACCAAAAGTGATTTGATACAAAACATAGGTTTTAACCTAAGAGTAAATGCCCCTACATTCAATCTCTGGAATATTTTTAAATAGAAGTTTTTCATTTTCATATCCATGGTCTCAAACAATGAGAGAAAAAACCTTTTATATTCAATGTATGTAAAACACAAATTAGCCATATCTCTAGAATAGATCTAAATAGAAGTTTTTTATTTTCATATCCATGGTCTCAAACAATGAGAGAGAGAGAAAACCTTTATATTCAACATGTAAAACAAAAATTAACCATAAAAGTTTCCCATTGAAACCAAAAGTGATTTGACACAAAACAAAGGTTTTAACATAAGAGTAAATGCCCCTACAGTCAATCTCTAGAATAGATCTAATTAGAATTTTTTCATTTTCATATCCATGGTCTCAAACAATGAGAGAGAGAAAAAAATATTATATTCAACATGTATAGTATTTAGAAACAAAAAGTAATTTGATACAAAACATAGGTTTTAACCAAGTATATAGTTTCTCATTTTCATATCCATGGTCTCAAACAATGAGAGAGAGAAAAAACCTTTTATATTCAACATGTAAAACACAAATTAGCCATAAAATTTTCCCATTGAAACCAAAAGTGAATTGATACAAAACATAGGTTTTAACCTAAGAGTAAATGCCCCTATAGTCAATCTCTAGAAAAGATCTAATTAGAATTTTTTCATTTTCATATCCATGATCTCAAACAATGAGAGAGAAAAAACCTTTTATATTCAACATTTATAGTATTTAGAAACAAAAAGTAATTTGATACAAAACATAGGTTTTAACCAAGTATATAGTTTTTCATTTTCATATTCATGGTCTCAAATAATGAGAGAGAAAAAACCTTTTATATTCAACATGTAAAACATAAATTAGCCATAAAAGTTTCCCATTGAAACCAAAAGTGATTTGATACAAAACATAGGTTTTAACCTGAGAGTAAATTCCACTACAGTCAATTTCTAGAATATATATAATTATAAGTTTTTCAATTTCATATCCATGGTCTCAAAAAATGAGAGAGAAAAAACCTTTTATATTCAACATGTATAGCATTTAGAAACAAAAAGTAATTTGATAAAAAACATAGGTTTTAACAAAGTATATAGTTTTAAATATTTTGAAAATAGATTCTTAACAAGATGAAAAATATTCAATGTAAAACACATGCACATTAACATATAATTGTGATACTTCCCCTTCATAGGGTATAATTGGGACTAGTAGTGTTAACTTCTACAAGTTTTATAGACACAGTCTATAAAGGGCCAGGTAGCCTATGGATATCATCTTTTATGAAAGGTGACATATCTAGTAAATGCCCCTACAGTCAATCTCTGGAATAGATCTAAATAGAATTTTTTCATTTTCATATCCATGGTCTCAAACAATGAGAGAGAGAAACAACCTTTTATATTCAACATATAAAACAAAAATTAGCCATACAGGTTTCCCATTTAAACGAAAAGTGATTTGATACAAAACATAGGTTTTAACCTTAGTAAATTCCCCTACAGTCAATCTCTGGAATAGTTTTAAATAGAAGTTTTTCATTTTCATATCCATGGTCTCAAACAATGAGAGAAAAAACCTTTTGTATTCAATGTATGTAAAACACAAATTAGCCATATCTCTAGAATAGATCCAAATAGAATTTTTTCATTTTCATATCCATGGTCTCAAACAATGAGAGAGAAAAAAAACTTTTATATGCAACATGTAAAACACAAATTAGCCATAAAATTTTCCCATTGAAACCAAAAGTGATTTGATACAAAACATAGGTTTTAACCTAAGAGTAAATGCCCCTACAGCCAATGTTTGGAATAGTTTTAAACATAAGTTTTTCATTTTCATATCCATGGTCTCAAACAATGAGAGAGAAAAAACCTTTTATATTGAACATGTAAAACACAAATTAGCCATATCTCTAGAATATGTCTAAATAGATGTTTTTCATTCTCATATCCATGGTCTCAAACAATGAGAGAGAGAAAAAACCTTTTATATTCAACATGTAAAACAGAAATTAGCCATAAAATTTTCCCATTGAAACCAAAAGTGAATTGATACAAAACATATGTTTTAACCTAAGAGTAAATGCCCCTATAGTCAATCTCTAGAATAGATCTAATTAGAAGTTTTTCATTTTCATATCCATGGTCTCAAACAATGAGAGAGAAAAAACCTTTTATATTCAACATGTATAGTATTTAGAAAAAAAAATTAATTTGATACAAAACATAGGTTTTAACCAAGTATATAGTTTTTCATTTTCATATCCATGGTCTCAAACAATGAGAGAGAGAAAAAACCTTTTATATTCAACATGTAAAACACAAATTAGCCATAAAAGTTTCCCATTGAGCAAGAGGCTGATTTGATACAAAACATAGGTTTTAACCTAAGTGTAAATGCCCCTACAGTCAATCTCTAGAATAGATCTAATTAGAAGTTTTTCATTTTCATATCCATGGTCTCAAACAATGAGAGAGAAAAAACCTTTTATATTCAACCTGTATAGTATTTAGAAACAAAAAGTAATTTGATACAAAACATAGGTTTTAACCAAGTATATAGTTTTTCATTTTCATATCCATGGTCTCAAAATATGAGAGAGAAAAAACCTTTTATATTCAACATGTAAAACAAAAATTAGCCATAAAAGTTTCCCATTGAAACTAAAAGTGATTTGATACAAAACATAGGATTTAACCTAGAAGAGTAAATGCCCCTACAGTCAATCTCTAGAATAGATCTAACTAGAAGTTTTTTATTTTCATATCCATGGGCTCAAACAATGAGAGAGAAAAAAACTTTTATATTCAACATGTATAGTATTTAGAAACAAAAAGTAATTTGATACAAAACATAGGTTTTAACAAAGTATATAGTTTTAAATATTTTGAAAATAGATTCTTAACGAAATGAAAAATATTCAATGTAAAACACATGCACATTAACATATAATTGTGATATTTTCCCTTCATAGGGTATAATTGGGACTGGTAGTGTTAAATTTTACAAATTCTATAGGCAGAGTCTTTAAAGGGCCAGGTAGCCTCTAGATCTCATCTTTTATGAAAGGTGACATATCTAGTAAATTCCCCTACAGTCAATCTCTGGAATAGATCTAAATAGAATTTTTTCATTTCTCCCATGCATTTGCAATAAATGTCAATTTATTATATCTTTTTATTGAATTTGGTTTTTTTATGGATAATAAAACCATTAAGTATGGTTGAAAATTGGAAATTATGCATAGAAGTTTCTTGCTATCCCAATCCAGGGAAAGCAGTGATTACATATGTGCTTTCCAATATTGTGACTATCAAAGTCATCCAAGCAAGTTCATGTATATATACCAAGTGTGCTCCCACCACACCATGTAAAGTGCAACTTGGTGAACTTCACATTTGCAACAAGTGGTGAGCTTCACATTTTTATGAAATTAAAATGCGGGGACTTCAACAAATTTTTGTTTAAATGGAGTTTCACTTCTTTTTTAATGACAATGTGTTTTTTTTTCAATTTTATACCGAGTGTGCTCCCACCATGTAAAAAAAAATTTGGTGAACTTATCATTTTTGAAACTTTTTTTGCTTAAATTGAGTTTCACACATCAATTAGTGCTATGAAAGTTGTGTTTTACACAATTTGTTTACACTAAATTACATATTTTTCTTAAATTTATTTTAAATTAGTTATTTAAAAAAATAATTGTAAATGTCCACCGTAGATATATATATCTGGAGGATGAATGACGAAGATCAATATAATCCTATATCTTTACGAGAGGGGGGGATCAGGGATCAAGGGTTGTTCATGGTATTTAAATATAATCTTAAATCTCCATACATGTGTGTACATATGGAATTAATTTTTTATCAACTTTGTGAGTTAAATTAGTGGAACTAATAAGTTTCATTCTTTATTTTTTAGGGGCTAATAAGAAGAGAAGGGTCTCTACTCCATCCATGGAGAATGCCCATGGCTCACCCAGTCGTGGTATGGTTTGAACACAATTTAATCAATGAATATGTACGTGTATTTATATGTATGCATGTATTTTTCAATTTATTATAGACTCGTATTTGTTTATGAAGCTTCTCACTCCTCTCGAGAGGTTGGTGGTGGTTAAAATCCCCTTAGAGGGCCATCAATAAGTGGTAGTAGGTTGCATGAAGGTGGTGATATTTATTCCCCTGGAGGCCAATCAACAACTGGTGGTGCTGGTTCTTAGCAGGGTCGTTCTGGTTCTCAACAATTTCAAGGTAGAGAAGATGCTAACAAACCATGTCGAGGTTGCCATCAATTTCAATATTTTTTTCATTGAATTTGTACAAATTTGTTTACATGTGTTTTTTATAATATACAAAATTATATATATATATATATATATATATATATATTGATGCATAAGCTAAAAATGTTCCAAATATTGGTCAAAATAGACATAGGGCATAACGCTACATTCAAGAAGAAGGTTGTCTACCCACCACAACTTATCCGGTCGACATTTTTGATATACCATGGGAAAAAAACTTGGCGCAATGCACCTTACAAAGGTGTCAACAACTTCATGCAAAATTGCGGAGAGATCTCGTGACTTCTCAAATAAGTCAAGAAGCAAGGGATGCCATCATCGACAATGTTCACAGTAGATTGGGTGGAGTCAATGTTTGTCTAAATCGACAAAGAGCACGTGAGAATGCACATGCCAATTTTGTGTATTTTACAGATGAAGAGATTGAAACATGAGTGTTGAAGATCTTAGAATATATGCAAAGAATTGTCGCAATGGTTGGCAAGACCTAATTCTTCATGAGGAAGAGGGCACAGGAACGGTATGTGTTAATGACCTTAGGGTTCAATTAATTTTAACACAAATATGTGTATAATTTGTAACAAATACATGTGTATAATTTGTAACAAATACATGTGTATGTACAATTATACATTTATTTGTATGTACATTAATCTAAAAAAAATGTATCAATATATGTTAAAAAACCATTTGCAGTTGTCACACATGATGAATGACGAAAAATGTTAATATCATGTTCTGTGCCTCTGGTTCAAACAATGAATATGGGTCTCATCATCAAGATATGTTGACAAATTATAGTGTTTTTTAAGTGATATTTTTAAAATAAATAATTGTGCACACATGTACATGTACATATATAATAATAAATGTTTTAACAGATTCTGATTTCGTCTAATGTTGTTGGGATGGCAGTACCTTCTTCTTCCTTGGGAGATGTACCCTCTACTTCCTTAGGAGATGTACCAAATCCACAAGAAGTATGGACAAAAGTTCATATTTAAAATGTATGTTTAAGTTATATATATATTCCACCTCAAAAATTTCCATTAAAAATTGAGATATATATACATCTATATCTTGAGGTATTTTAAATTTTTTGAATTTTAGGTTTTTGCAGATTTTCATTTGGAGCCTCTCTTAGGAGATGTCCCAAATTCACCTACAGAAGTATTCAATTTTTCACTTTTAAATATATATATATATGTTTTTTTAAAAGTTATAATTTATAAATTGAAGTTTATTTAAGTTTTATTATAAATTGCGATCTTGATCTTGAGTTATTTTATACTTTTAAAATTTTGAATTTTAGGTTTCTATAGAATATTTCTTTAATCCATGGACTCTAGCGATGAATATAGGAACATCCACACCATTTCAACCATTTGAACAAGTTGTCTAACTTTTTTCTAATATTATTGAAAATAAGTTTATATATACACATGTGCATTTTCATCTGAAAATTTTTAATATATATAACTGTACATGTATATTGTACATTTTACTATTGGAGATGTTCCCATGGGGGAAGTTGTAGCAGGCGAACAAATGGAGAGGGAACCTCATGAGGTATTGCATGATTTTTTTTTTTTTTATATTTTGTTTTTTACATGAAGTTCTATATATTCTCACTCATTTTTAAAACATCAAATTTTAATGTTTGTATGTGCATTGTGTACATGTTCCCTGTGCTTCGCAAGATAGCGCGCGGACTGAGACTCTGCTAGGAAAGACACTACATCCATCTGTATTTGAAGGACATGATTTGTAGATTTGATTGAGATTTCTAGTCTTAAATTTACTTTTTTATATATTATCTAGATGCACAGTCATATATATATATAACTTGATACTTGATACTTGTGAGATCTACAATTTTTGGACATATTTTATTGTGTTAATATAATTTGTTTTGTTCCAAAAAGTTAAGTTTTGGATGGTTTTAGTACTTTTTGCATGTGAATGTGAAGTAATGTTGTTATATAATTTGTTTGGTTTTTAAAACTTTTAAGTTTTGGATAGTTGAACTACTAGTAATGTTGTCATCTATAAATTAATGTTTTGCTTTTGACCTACATTTGGCATGTTATGTAATGATGTGTTATAATTTGTTTTGTTTTTAAAACTTAAGTTTTGGATGGTTGAAGTACATTTGGCATGTGAAGTAATGTTGTGATCTATAATTTTTTGTTAAATTAAAGGTTAAGTTTTGGATGGTTTCAATCTACATTTGGCATGTGATATACTGTTAAATGTTTTTATTGGATAGTTGAACTATAATTGGCATAGCATGTGAAGTAATGTTGTGATATAATCAAAAAGTTTTTAAAACTCAAGTTTTGGATGGTTTCAATCTACATTTGGCATGTGATATAATGTTAAATGTTTAATGTTTTTATTGGATAGTTGAACTACAATTGGCATGGCATGTGAAGTAATGTTGTGATATAATCAAAAAGTTTTTAAAACTCAAGTTTTGGATGGTTGAAGTACATTAGGCATGTGAAGTAATGTTGTGATATAATCAAAAAGTTTTTAAAACTAAGTTTTGGATGGTTTCAATCTACATTTGGCATGTGATATAATGTTAAATGTTTAATGTTTTTATTGGATAGTTGAACTACAATTGGCATGACATGTGAAGTAATTTGTTTTGATATAATCAAAAAGTTTTTAAAATTCAAGTTTTGGATGGTTGAAGTACATTTGGCATCTTAAGATTGCTTTTGATCTCTACATACTCTTCTCTTGTTTGAGTGAAAAAAATTCCAATGGGAAGAACATAGCTTTTCAATGCAACTAACCATATCAATTGAGCTCTAATTGAAAAAAGAGTAAAGAAAAGTTAACATGCCACAAAACATGTCAACAAAATAACATTTGTGGTTGTCATTTTTGTTGGAATAGCTAAATCATATTTTAAGGATTCTCCATTGAAAAACAATTTCAATGAAGAGAATCCTTAATATGATTTAGTTATTCCAATAAAAATAACAACCAAGGATGTTATTTTGTTGGCTTTTTGGTTTTTTTTACTTTTTTTTCAAATAGAGCTCAATTGATATGGTTAGTTGGATTGAAAAGCTATGTTCTTTTCATTGGAAATTTTTTCACTCAAACAAGAGTATGTAGAGATAAAAAACAATCTTAAGATTACTTTCAAGTACAATCAAGTGTTCCAAACATTTTCCCACATGATGATACCTTCATTGACCTCTAAAAAGTAGTTCATGGGCTATATGTTCTGCCTCTTTCCCATATAAATCCTTTTAATTTTGATTGGAAATATAAGAAGTAGATATATGTTTGTTGAATTGGGGTCAATGTCATTAATGCACTCAACTAGGTAGCCTTGTTGATTTATAAATTGGTAAATTGATGACATTCAGTTAATTGCATTCTAGAACATATATATTCAATAGGTGAAACATTTTTCATCAATGCACATGGGAAAACTACTTGAACAATTAATTTCATTCTAGAACATATATATATATATATATATCCAACACGTGCACAACATTTTTCATCAATGCACATAGAACATATTCGACCATTGGACAGACAAATTTTGTACTAGATTTTCAATCAGGAATAGAGATGTGGTTCAAATCCCACCAAAAGTCAGAGAAGTGTTACGAGTCTCTTGTCTGAAAGGAATCTTCATACAAAATTATACTATGGATGATTTATTTACATTGTGGATACTTTTTACCAAAAAATCCCACAAGAAAAACTGGGCGTGCATTGAGTTCGTGTATATATCCAGTACATGCAACATTTTTCATCAACGCACATAGAAAAACTACTTTCAGTTAATTGCATTCTAGAACATATATATATATATATATATATATATATATATATATATATATATCCAATATATGCAACATTTTTCATCAATGCATGTATAAAAAAACTACTTTCAGTTGATACTAGAGTGTGCATGTACCAAAACAATTTGTACATGTGCAAACACTTGCATAGATAACATAACAAGGCAGCTCAATTTTTAATTGAGTACTGGAAGTTCTAGAACATATAATCCAAAGAGAATAAATTGTTGGGCAGTTCAATCAAAAAAATTCCAATGGAATGCCATCTTCAATAATCCGTTCATGATCAGATTTTGACATTTTCCATTTCTTAATTTTCGTTTTTTTCTTTGATTGAACCTCTATCAACTTTATGCGTGCTGCACACACCAAGTGACTATATTGACAACTTATGAAATCAAGTTCATAGTCTTCAAAGTAAACAAAATCCCCACTTTGATTAGTTTGTCTGAAAAAATAACCTTTCAGTATAATAGATCCTCTTTCATATGGAAATCCATGATCATTATAGTCTTCTAATAATTTCATTTTTCGTTCAATGCAACGCATCAAATAATACTTCACATTTTCATCATTGTCAGTAGGTGCAATTACAGCAAAAACATCTCCTGCACAATAAAACAAACTTAACAAAATTATACATATTCAAATTTATTTCTAGATCTTTATCATTAGAAAGCAATTCAAATGTTACCTTCTCTAACAAGATCAGAAACTTGATCACCTTCGAATGATATTGTAGTCTCCTTTGATTGCATTTCTTCAAACATTGCAATGGAAATTTTTCCCTTTGTATTTAGCTCTGTATGTTTCCAATCTTTTACATACATTTTGTTTTCACAAACGTCATTGGATTTTGTGTTGTCTATGCAAACATGACAAAAACAAGAATATTTTCTTTTATCCAATGCAAACACATTTCTGGATGACTTTTTTTTAATTGAATGCAATTTTCGAGTCCCTTTTATTGTTTCAACATCATTTCCAATTGATCTATCTACGTCTTCGATCCCAATATGCCAAAAAAACCTTTATATGGAAAATTTAAAGAAGAATGTAAATATGATATCAAAATACAATCAAAGATAATCATTGTGATAAATGTACATTGTTTATTTAATTAGATATCCAATAAAAATTAAATTGAATGTACCTTCGCACTTCCCTTGATCGGTTAGTCTCATGGATTAGAGTAGCGATGCACCATTGAACAAATTCTTTCATGTCCACAAGTCGGCTTGCAGAGGGGTTCATTTGATATCTTCGAAGTGCTCGTTTTATGCATGCCCCTGCACCGTCATGTTCTCCTTTTCCATGGCCAGTCTCAAAGAAATTCCAACAATGTTTAATGCAAGTTTTCTTATGAAGACAACACAACCAAAAGAATGATCGTGCATATTTGAATTGACCTGCGCATCCGTCTAACCATATCCAATGTTCATTGAATGTTATTCCACGATTTTTCAATGAATCATAAATTTTTCCAAAACAATGTTGTACAAAACATGTATCATGTGTATGATCGTCACTGATATAAAAGTGATATTCTTTAATGATATGTCGATTTTCACTCATGCTTTCTATATGATCGACATTTTTTTCAACATGTCTATATAGAATATGGACGAGCATGGAGACTTGGTCAGAATGATAGTATTCACTCTGAATTTCTTTTTGTGGAACAAATGTGTAGTTTTCTGCAAAATCAATCACTGACAAAATGGTCCCTGGTGGAAAAACTTCATGAGATTTTTTGAATTGCAAGTCTTGCCATCGAGCTCTATGGGAATGCTTGGTGTATTTGTAAATTTCTGCCTCAAACTTTCTCAAAAAGTCTATCACAAAAATTTCTTCTTCTCATAATTCAATTCTTTTAACACTATTTTCACCTTGAATCGATGTATGGATATATTCATATCTCTTCCATTTCACTTTCATGTTGGACAATGATTGATCATTTATATCAGTACGATATTTGTTTTTAAATTTAGTCAAATTTCCACAATCATCGCATTTTTTACCACCAACACATTTCTTTTCGTAAAATAGTTCATCGCTTTCTCTTTCACATAGAATTTGAGATATGAAATCACGAATAGTGGAAGGAGGAGGTGAATCCTTCCAAAATGTTCTACCAAAATCAAGGAATGTGTCATAATATAACTCAAATTCCACATGATAACGACAACACCAAGTGTCGCGTACGGTGATAGGTTTTACATACCATGGTTTTTGTTGAACAAAAGCACTGATTCAAACATGAATTTCATGATTCTCTTCTTTGAACTTGTTGAACGACTCTATTTGAGTGGTTTCCAAGAATTTTTTTTCATGTTCTTCATACTGATTTCATGCTATTCTTTTTCACATCACATGCCTTTCAGTTGGTGAAACACGCAATTTTTTCTTCCAATATTCATATATTATTTTTTAAACATTTTCTCCAAGTCTATCTTTGTATGGTTTCCTACAAATAGCTCTCCAACAATCGAGTTCATCATTTATATATATTTGCAACCGAAATTTCCGATGTTTGTGCAAAGTTTTTCGCGAGGTTCCTAATGCTCGTGCCATAGATTTTACCAAGCGATTCTCTTTAGTACTTGATGAAACCACTGCCATATGTATCGCTCTATGTACAACTGAAACATTTTTATGTCTAGATCTTCTAATTGAATTTATAGCACTATTTATATTTGGTATCACATTTTCCTTCATTTTTTAATATTTGGTTGATTTTTGAATACCCAGTAAAGTCGTAGCTTCTTTTAATTTCCTTAATGATAGGAGACCTTTCAATATTTGGGCTTTAACTGTCACCTTTTCCTTTATGAAATACTTATCAAAATGTTGTTAACATGATATCGTATATAATGGTCAGCTTTTTTATCTCCATATGTTTGAGCGTCAACATTTTCTAACATCTCATCATCGACATTGATTTCATATGTACATATTCGAATGAATAGTACATAATAATTTTACATATTCAATAAATAACTAAATTAATAAATATATGTATAATTTCAATAATACATGCATGTGTTCAACACCCACACACACACACACACACACACACACACACACACACACACATATATACCTTGCGATTCAATTTCTTCACTTGAATTTCTTTCAACATTTTCACCATCTTCAATCATTGGTTCAATATCTCTTTCACTTTCTCTTTCAAAATTTTGTATCTCATCATCAATGTTTTGAGGAATATCTCTCTCTTTTTACATTGCAAAATATTTTTCAAATTATTTCATCAAATAAAAATTAAGCTTCACATTTTACACTAGGAAAATTTTAAATATATCAAAATCATAATATTTACATTTACATACCTTCTTCAACTTCTAGTTGAGGTTGATTTTCCCATTCAATATCTGAGAGTGCTTCTATCTTTCTTTTGCGAGATTGTCTCATCTCTTCTCTTCGTCGCTCATGGTCTCTTTTTCGATCATATTTTCTTGTACAATTCCTTCGATTTCCCATGATAATAGAGTATGAAGTTCAAAAAATTTCCTTCAAAAATTTAGACAAAAACTCAATTTAGAAAACATCACAAAATATTTAATTAAAAAAAAAATCATTTTCAAAATTTTGCAAAAAATACATACTCCAATCCAAAATACTTACTTTAAAAAATTCAAGAAAAAAATGTCTTATAAAAATCAAACAAAGCTCAAAATATTTCCTTCCAAGTCCTACAAAAAAGATTCATTAAAAAAGTTACGCAAAAACTCATTTTAAAAAATCATTATAGAAGATTTACTTCAACCCAAAACACATGCTCTAAAAAAATGTCACTTCAAAAAATGCCTCCAAAAAATGTCTATTGAAAATTAATTCCAACTTCATAAAAAATGTCACTTTAAAAAATACTTCAAAAAATATCATTTTAGAAAATACCTCCAAAAAATGTCCAAAAAATGTCCTTTCAAAATTAAGCCCAAACCCATACTCTAAAAAATAATTGAAATTAAGCCCAAATCCATACTTTCAAAAAAAATGAAGCCCAAAAAACATCCAAAAAACTGTATCACATACCTCCAAGAAATGTCCTTTGAATGTACCTCCAAGAAAAGTCTTCAAAAATGTTCTTTGAATGTACCTCCAAGAAAATTCTTTAAACCCAAAATAATTATTTGCAAAATCAGACCGAATGTAAGAAAATAATGTGCCTCAAATAAATGTCCTTTGAATGTACCTCCAAGAAAATTCCTTAAACCCAAAACAATTTTTTGCAATCAAGACTTTTGTAAAATTAAACCAAATGTGTGAAAATATGCGAAAATAATCGAAATGTTTTTTTGGAGGGGCTCGACGGTACTTTCTGGTCGACGGAAAGTTAGGTAAAAGTTCCGTAGAACATTGTATAAATAGTTTGGCTGAACTATTTTGTCGTTTAATTTAATGGGCTGTCAGCGCAAAAAACAGTTGGGTCGAACTTTGTTTAAGAGTTCATCCGAACTAATGCGTCACCAGTTACATAGAACCAAGCTCTGAATACGTTTCTGCAACTTTGGACTGATTAAACTCCATGAAACATTCTGAATTAATTTTCGGAACCAAGACAAGAATTTTCAGAATCGAATCTACTTTCAGGAAATATAACTTTTATGGAATTTCATAAATATTTACTAATTTTAATTAATTTTGTAATAAAACGGATGCAAACAATTTCTGAAGGTCATTGTGATTTAGTGAAATCAAAATTCTGTATCTTCCAAAATACATTGTAAAAAAATTGAAAAAATTATGGTACATTACATTGGTCTATTGTCTCTAATGGGTAGCTTTTATATTTTTAGTTTATAACTTATATGTTAAGAAATTTCTTGCGTCGCAAAAAATATTCAAAATATGCAGTTTTTTCATATTGGACCAGTTCAAAAAATTTCTAGTAATTATGATATGCATCCATTGGATTTGTAAATATGACGAAACCAAAGTAGACTCTGTCTGTATTGTTGTAGCATATTTTTTTTCTCAGAAACACAAATTTTCAAAGAATACAACATTGTGTATTAATATGACTTCTTATGAATCCGTTGATTGTTAAAAAACACACACTCAAAGAAACACTAAGTTGACATATCAAATGTGTCTAAGAAATTCCAAAAAATAAGTAATATAAAGCTAACAAAATTTCTGACAACTTTTATTTTTATCGCAAAATGAAATTCTAAACAGAAAAATTGTTTTAGCTTGCAGAAAGTTGAAGAACCGAAAAAAATGAAAGTTTTTTCTCAAAAAAGGGCAAAAAGTGTAACCCAACTTCACATTTTCACATGGCGACATCACTACAACCATGACCAACACCATGCATATGCAACATGCATATAGACCAGAAGAATGATTAATGCACGTGTAATGAAAATGAATGCATGACCAACACACACCTCCCATCCAATCCACGGGTGAACCATGCTCTGGTACCACTCTATAAAACCATCCTCCCATATCTACCCAAGTAACCGGCCAAGTGGGGTAAACATTTGATGAGTGACCACTATGATCAGATTCAACCTACTAGGTGACCTTAAGGAGGTGGAATTGACGAAAAAATATCATATATACCTTCCACATCAGCAAGAAGAATCCCAGGAACCATTTAAGCCACTTACGTAACTTGCCATTGGGTCCCACTGATTTTTTAACCCACTTTATCCTTGTATGATCCCACATGCCTACATGACTATGTCTGGGAGCCTCTGGACACAAGCACAAGCTTGCATTCTTGTGTTCAGGGACTAAATTTCACATACATGTGTCTGTGTCCACGAGATTTAAGGAACTTTTTCAATCCCAGAGTCTAGGCCACTTCCCATAACTCAATGACAAGTTCAAAAATGAAATAAAACAATGAAACAATAGTGTATTTGCAAAAACCATGGCAAGAGCTAAACTGGACATCTACTCTCCGTGAAAGTAATTTCGTCAAACATCTCACAAATATGTAATCTATAGGTGTAAACAACATATATGAATATAGGTGTCCCATACTAATCTGCGAAACGTTAAGAAGAATTGTTGCTACATCACATTAACTACATTATAGTATATTTATGCATATATACATTTTTTCATTCAATTATGAATAAAAACATGATGAGAGCCATACTTAATCACCATAATAAAACTCAATTATAACGAACATATAAGAAATGGAAATTACAAGCACATAACAACCATATAAGCCATATAATAACAAGCATATTTTCTCATCAATACCAGGGAGAAATATCTCTTATTTCCATAAGAAAAATGTAACCAAGTCTGGGACTTCCACATTCCACCCCACCATAGACATGGCTAAGCCAAATATCTCTTCAGACAATCACCCCTCTGCCATATTCCAACCATGAATGTGGGATCTCATAAACCAAATACATCAAAACCAAACTAGGGCTTCTAAAGGAAAAACCACCTCAACCCTCTACCAATGATTCCACCTCATGGTCGGACATCACAACCATCACTAGATTGGTCTCTACCCAGGTTGTCCTGGGCTCAAGAGCGTTTGTTCAAACCAAGGCTCCAGGACTAGTAACTCAGCCCCACCTGTTTATGGGCTCCAAAGCGTTTTTCTGACTAAGGCACCAGGACTAGTAACTCAAACCACCTAGGGATCCAAAGCATTTTCCCAACCAAGGTTCTAGGACTAGTAACTCAACCCAAAAACTATCTACCAAGTTCCAAACAATTTGTCCAACCAAGGCTTAGTGAAATAATAACTCAACCCACAACTAATGGAATCATAAGATCAAACCAGAAAATAAACAATGAAAATGAACCCACAAAAACATGGTTATCCATGAAATGGAAAGGCTAGGAAAATCCACTATCAATCCAGGAAATTTCCCATGCCAATGATAGATCATGACCAAGAAACCACATGCATACACCATGCATGACAAAACTAGTGAGGAAAACATACATGAAACTCGGTACCTGCAATCAAAACCTGATGTAGCTTCTGATATCGATGTCCTCTTGTGGTTTTCTACTCTTGATTTGCCTTCTTTCTCCAAATCACCAAGTATTCCACACTCCTCCAAGAGTGCTCCAATAAAAATATAAGTATCAAAGAGTATGAGAGAGAGAGAATCGAATGAGAGCCATAAGTGTGACGAAAATCTTACCAACTGATCCTTAGAATTATTTTTATCAATGAGGCCTCTATTTTATTCAATTTTCATAATTTTCCTTCATTTTTCTCTACACATGCAACCTGTGATATTTCACCTCCCTATTCTCTTATTTTCCTTTATTTTCATAAATAAAATGCTAATTAATGCCTCATGCCTTTCCAAAACCATTTCCATTTCCTTTTCCAATTTCCTTTATTTGTAATAACTGAAATGAACACCCACTAGGATGTTTTCCCCACTATTCATCTTGGAATACGTGCCCCATGACCTCGGTCTTATATATTTTACATGAATTTCTAACCATGGATGTTACACATAAGTAGCTAGGGAATAAAGTGATAATCCCATTGTATTGGGTATATGTTATTAAGAGACCCATGGTAATTACCCATGGTATTTTATGTATGATGCCTATATAGAGGCTAGAGACTCTCCATTGAGACATGTCAAGTATTTTTTTACTGACAAGAATATGGCTTGTGGAGGATCTCCTTCCTTAAGGAGTGAATTTATGGTGTTACCCTACTTCAAGGGTTTTGATATTAATAAAGAAGAATTTCCATTTTATATTCTTAGATCAATCTTGATATTTCTTGGGAATATTTTCCATTGATATATATTTTTAGGTCAAATCTACTACATGAGATTGAAATTTTTTCATTTCCATGAGCTAATGCTAACAATAAATTTTATCTCATTTTATCTATTGGCACTTCTACGAAGGAAATATTTGCAAATAATTCTTGTATGTGTTGTACCAGTATTTGTAATATTGACGTATTATAATTTTCATCTTTTCTCATTTTCTTTAGTTTGAGTTTGTTTTTCTTTCAAATTTCATTTTTGAATTTCTGAAAACAATACACTGGAACTTTGAATATGATGACTCTAGACCCTTCTCATGTGAATTAATGAGATTATATGAACATATATTTCAGAAATTTAAACATGAACATCAACTAATTCTTATGCTGAAATATTATTTGTTCATGTTTGGCCAATTCATGTTTGGGTTTCAAATGAGTTCTTAAAAAATTATGGCACTTGAGAGTGCATCATTCCATTCTATCCAAAAATGCAATACTTCTAGAAATATTATAAATTTCCATCCATACTTTATTGACTCATTTGGAAAATATATAGAAGTTCTTGTTCTCAAGAGGATTTATGACCATTATTCTGTACATAATACCAACTAGCTTCAGCACACTATGATAATTAAAAATATATCATTCAGGCCTGGCCTGAAATTTCCTCTTCCTTTGAACTTTTTCTAATCATTCAATGAAATACATCCTGATTTTAATGATCCCGTAGGAAGATTTTTGGAAGAATTTCAAGGTAAGAACTTTTTAAATAATTTTATTTTGTTGAGCTTGTTAGATGTGCATAGTAGGTTTAATTTTTCTTTTCATAATATATCTACAATTTTATTTTTGTTTCTAATTTTTGATATTTTTATATGTGCAGAAATAAAATTGAGAGAATTATTTCACAAGAAGTGTGAATACACTTAGTTAATTTTTCATTCATATAGTTAGGATAGGGGTAGAATTGGTGTAGTTAGTTTGATTTTTGTTTGTTTCTTCTTTAATAATATATGTAGAAGAGTTAAGCGAGTAGTAAACACTTTCCATACCATTAAAATGTTCAAGGGAGTATCTACTTTCTCATTGGAAGTACTTCTGATTTTTGTACTCTTTATTGGTGCTTCTCATCATATTTCGTATTAAATTGCAAGATGAGTTAATAATCATATGCCACTTCTTGTTGATGTGTCTCAAATGAAACGTATTTCATGGGTATATTGTTTCTCACATCCTAAATGTTAAATTAAAGAAGGCACATAAGCAAAGGAAAATCGCAGAAGTATTACAAAAAGTTGTAAAGTTCCTCCTGTCTATGTTTTTACCTCTACCCATTCCAAATATTACATTTTCCACGTTGATTTTAACCTTTGCACTACACTCGTTCATATTGCATCTACTTTAGTCAAATTTCTTTCTCCTGAGATGATTAAGAGCCTCTAAATGGTAAATCTCATAATCTCGATCCTATGCATTTCATTTCATTTTAAATACAATAACCTTTCCGAGATATTTCCCTCAATATTTCAAACTTTCAAGCTTATCGGATTCTCGGGTGTGTCTCATATTAGAATATTTTTGAAATATGCTCCGATATTTTTAGCCCCAGATCCATGTGGCCTTTTTCTTGATTGTTGTGCCCATTTTTCCTATTTTCACAATAAAATGCTTGATTAATAAAATGGCCCCACTTCACTTTCTTCTCTTGGACCTCGAAGTCTCATAACTCAATTTAAATTACAAAATGGTTTCTAAAATTTCTGAACGGGATTTTGTTTTCCTCACCCATATTTATTAATCTCAGACTCCTTTTCTCAGGAAATTATTTGAAACACATTACAATATTTCTCTTCAAGGATTTCCCATTTCCTTATATCTCTCTAAATACCTTAGAACCTAGGGATATTAGATTAATGTAATCTCTAGGCCTCTGGTAAAATCATTCATTACTTGAAATTATGACCTATCACTATGCTCACATAGAGTCCTCTCTGATTATATATATATATATATACTTTGTTCAACTATGACTTCCATGTTATCCTCGTCTTCAAGAGCTTAGATGTATTTTCAATTATAATTTTAACAAACTTCCAAGAATTTATTCCCCGATATGACTAAGTGACTTTAGGGATATCCATTCTTAATGGTGTGTGCATATGGATCTTATCATTTTGCATTCATTGGACATGCATCCTCACATGTATAGTCGAGCCTCTTTTTACTCTACACGACAATCTTCCTGGCTAATGAAAATTTAATCACTTGTGGCTTGCTAATGTTTTTTACTTTCTCTCACTATTGAATGCTCATCTCATCATCCCAATAATATTTTAGTGTGCATCATCATTTTATTTTCAAGGCACTCTTAAGTAACTACTTTTGTATTGCGGCCAATTGGTAAGAAAATTCGAAACGCGCAAAGGTAATGGATCATGTTCAATTTATGTTTGAATTCTCTTATTTTTATTATTATTTTTGATATATCACTCCATATTTATCATACAAAATTCAATTCCTCTCCATACACACATAAGTGATACATAGGTTGGGACTTCGTCTTGATTTTTGGGATTTTATGTAAACCTTGGAGTTGATATGAAATATGAAGAAACAAAGACAACAATTCCTGCTGCAATTCATAAAGAAACACATATTCATTTTCATTTATGTTGAATTTTATTTACTTCATATTCCTTGAACATGAATCATTAGTTCTCCTAGATTTATTGCTTGCTCTAGCTTAGATTTAATAAGCTATGATTTTGGACCAATGAAAAATTCACAACATATAACTTATTTATAATTTTAATTCCAATAAAAATAAGAGGTTATCTTTTGTTGGAGAAAATCGACATATTTCAGGTAAAATTAAACATAATTATTCAAATTATAAGCCTCATATGCCCTTTTTCATACTTTTCTATTTATTTTCATTTTTGTTTCAGCTTTGTCTTTAGTTTTGATGATATTAAGCTCTGTTTTGTAGGTATCCAAGAATTGTTTTTCACCCCTACTAGCTCAGATTTGAACTTCATTTTCCTCGTTATTTTCTTTTGAGTTTTGGAAGAGAAGTAATGATTTTCAACAAATCAACTAAATTGTGGTGTCTTTCAAGATTAAATTTGTTTCACAAGCATTGCTTTTATTAAAAAATTATTAAGATGTTCTTATGTAGGCTTTGTTTTGAAACTAAAAATTTGCAAAAGGTATAAAATTCTCTTTTGACTTAATTTTATCTCATGACTATTGTTCACTTTGTGGTTTGAGAGCCTAATTGTGTATAACTCTGCAAGATAAAATTTATTAAAATTTCAACATAATATGAACACACATTCTTGTCTTATTTTACTATTTTGTTGTGACATTTTTATAGTTAGTCTTGTAGAGTTTGTCATTTTAATTTGGGATTTTATTTCTTTCCTTTCCTTATTTGACATTTTTAGAGTATAATGATTTCCTTCGCTTTAGTTTGGATCTCTTTTTTATTTTTTTGTTAGTTATGGTTTGGTTTTGGTGATACTGCCAAGGATTTTTTGGAAGGAATTTTTCTCACCCAGTAGTGGTTGATATACATGGGAAATGTTTACTCTGTCTATTTCAATGGGTTTCATTTCCCTTAAAGGGATAAATTTACTAAACTCTAAAGCTCTCTTTCCTTAAATACTTTCCATTAAGGAACATGCATCCTTTCTAAGTAATGTAATTCATATTTTTGAGGAAAGAACTCACCTTTAGGTTAACTCAATGGATCTCTCCCATCCCTCCACTTTATAAAAGCCTTTGAATGAATAATCATAGGGAAAGGATATGGAGTCAACATTATGGAAGTATTATATCCATTTAGATAAGTCTCTTTTAGCATCCCACCTATTTCACTCAGCTATATCATAAAAATAGCTCGCAAATATGGTTAACAGAAGGGTGATGAAAAGGGGAAGCACAAGAAAAACAAGTAAACCCGTCAGGGCTATAGATGCTCATTGGTGGTGGGGCCATGCTTGTATTTAATTTAAATATTAATTATTTGGGGGACTGACCAGGATCACTGGCAACGAAGCAATGTTAGATACCATTCATATCGATGGAGATATGCTTTGTCTAAAACTCCCTATTTGTACCTTCTTCTATTACTCATACGAAGTAATATTAAATATTGAATATTGCCCAAGATTTGGATTCATGGTTTTAGACTCAGTCTGATTCAAGTACTTATAATTTTGAACTTATATTGGTTGAATAACTAATATGGGATCCATGGGAAATGTTTTATTGTTTGAAAGTTTCAGGGAATCCATCATTTTAATCTTTCGATAAAGTTAATCTTCTTATCTTTTAACTAGAGATAATTGGTTCTTCCCTGTGTGTTGCCATTTTTGTGTTGAAATCACAACCCCACCCCCCCCCCCCCCTCCCCCAAATTTTTAAATTTATTATATTCATAATAATAATGGGGACCCTTTACTTAAATTATTTCCATATCACTCTTTAATGTTTTCTTTGGTTATGTGTGGGATATTTTTGCGAGATTTTTTTTTCTTCGGGTTTTCATTATGATTGTTTCATTGCATTTGATTTATCACTAGCTTACAATTGGTTCTCTTTTCATCTCATTTGAACTCATGGTTTTAAAATGGCACTTATCCAAAGTTCAACGATTTTCAACACATAGGTTAAAAACTATTCAAAATGTATATTATTATTATTATTTTTTAATTAATAAATTTTATGTAAATATTATTTTTTAATTAATTAATATTTTATTACTATCTATCATACATAACCATCATGGTGAAGCACACTTGTACATATTATCAAAACCATATAATAAAATGTCATATGATTTAAATTCAAAACATTGATAATATAATATTAATTTAAAATAATAAGAATAATAATAATAAAGGTGTTTCTCGGAAGAATTTTGAAAATAACTTCTGTAAACAATTGAAGAACCAATGCTCTTAGACCCTCCTCACCTCATACCTTTTCTCCCTCCTCACCTCAAGCCTCCTCCATATCATAACCTTTTTTTTAATAGCCTATCAAATCTCTTATACCTCTGAGACCCGAAATCCCTCATATCTCCCACCTTATGCCTCCCATTCATATGAATTAAATCCCCTTCCCATTGTAATAAAATGCCACAAATCCACCATTTCAATTGGTCAATCCACCATAGCACACTTTCCTATATTTTTAATATTTTATTAAATTAAATTAATTTATTTTAAATAAATTAATTTATATTTTTAATTGATTTAGTTAATTTATTAATAATTTGCAATTATAATTAAATTTTATAATTTTAATTGCGTTGTATATAATTAATCTAATTTTTTAATTTACTAATTGTAATTAATTAATGCGTATTTAACTTTAATTGTACATTGAATTAAAATTAGGGTTTTTAATTAAAAATACAAACTTTTGGCCCATGTATGCATTTTTCTAGAATTGCACCAATTTTGAATCTTCAACTTTGGACACTCATAAGTTGCGTTTTACTTCGCCAATGAGGTTGAGGGTGACTCGTTAGAAAGATAAAATTATGGATAATATTTATGAGGTGGTTTCGTAACCATATTTGTTCACTAATTGTACCTAAAAAATAAAAGAATATTAAGCTCCAAATTTTCAATCAAACTAATTTTCTGAGTTTTATTTTTGCATTTTCATTTCCCCAAAGCTTCTCTTGTTGCATATCTATTTGATTACTCCCTATTTTACCAAAAATATATTTAAAAATATCAAAGGGAAGCTCATTTTTATGTTTACCTTATTTATTTAATTGGATTTTGATTGGACAGTTGGTTTCTCCAATATTTTCTATTTCTGATTTTAGTATGTAATTTAATTTATTTTTATTTTGGTTTTCATTGGTTTCTGGAACGAAATATAATGAATGGGATTAAGCATAACATATTGGGATAAATGAGAAGGGATAAAAAAAAAAATATGGAGGATTTACCTTGATAAGAGGAAGGGGTTCCTCTTCTTTGAAACTAGAGGCTCTAAAAGAAATTTTGTATAGGGAATTATAGTTTTAGGTGAGGGTAATAATTCAGACATGAGGCATTTGGGGAACATTTTGTGATTTTTCTTGTTGTGCATTTGGATTTTTGTAGTGTACTATGAGTTGAATCATGTAGAGACAGAGCATTTTGAGCCCTGAAAGAGAAGATTGTTTTGCACTACTGTAAGAAATTTATTCACAGAGATAAATATGCTCATGAAATGCAACATTTAGAATGAGGTTCTGGTATGATATTAATAATTTTTCATTCCAATGCACTCTTGTTTGGATCGTAAGTTAATCCATTATTTCTGAAAGTTCTCTAATTGATTGTAATTTCCATTCTAAATAATGTATTTTTGTTTGATATTAGGAACTTATGTTGTATCAATTTCTATATGTTATTGAATAATTGTAAGATCTATATTTGAGAAGCATAACAGAGTTAAAGTTAATATGAATTCATTAAAATTCGAATGCTTTCAACAGTAACTTTTTATTGTTTAAATGCATTCAGATTTGGTTTTCTCCTACATCAATTAAATGAACTTATTATTTTTATTGATGAAAACCATATAATGCATTCAACCATTTTTGGATTCATATATGTATTTCTAATTTGATTTCTTAAATTTATATTTAAGTAATTTTGATCTGCATAAAAAGATCTAATAAATTATAAAATGAAAACTATTTTGAATGTTACAATTTAATCTCATTTTATGAATTTGATCATTATATAAACAATCCTCTTGCCCTGGTTAGTTAGTTTATCTGTTCTTGAATTAAGAGAAGGTTATAATTTTCCAATTCAAGATAGGATTAGCTTGTTCTTTGCATCTTAGAATAGATCTGCATTTAGATTAAACCTTACATTTGAAAAGTCCCCTTACATAGGGGAAAAACTTAGTTGCAGCTTGGTTGAGACATAAAGTCAGCTTAAGGGTCTGCTTGCTTGCATATGCATAGCAAGAGGGAATATCCAATTTCTCTCTTTATATTGGTAAATAATAGATATATTATAAGCCAACAAGGAGAGAGAAGGGGTAACTAGACCCAATTGAACCAGTCGGAATAACTAAATGAAATAGATAAGGGCTTAGTTGGGGCTCTGAATGGGTGGTATCCCTTGATGTTCATAAGGTCATTTTTTCCATCAACACAACCCCATGTTAAAATTTCATGTAATAAAGTTAATAAGGACAAAGTAATAAGACCAAGGTCACATGACACATATTCCAAGATGAATGTTGGGAAAAAAATCCTAGTGGGTCTCATTTTGGTTTATTGAGGCTAAGGAAATTGGAAAAGGCATTGGCAAAGTCAAAGAGCCATTAATTGGAATTTATTTATGAAAATACAGAAAAATAGGAGAAAAAGGAGATGAAAGGTCATAGTTTTCATGAGAGGAAAATTGAAGGAAAAATAGAGGAAAATGAAGAAAATAGAGGCCTCAATGACTAAAAGGCTTCTAAATATCAGTTCAAAACTTTTTTTTCTTTTACTTATTTGTTAGTTTTGATTTGGAATTAGTTTCAAAGAGAGAATATCACCAAGAGGAAAAATCAGGAAAACAAGCAAAGGAAGGTAAAGGAAGGATAAGGAAAACAAAGGAGAAGCAAGGAAGCTTGGATCAGGAAACTTCAACAAGAAGAATTTGTAGGTAATATGTTGCATCTGTGATTTCCTAGCTGGTTTGTGAATTCATGATACATGAATTTGTGTATTTGGTTCTATTTTTGTTATTTTCACGGGTTTTGTTGGGTGTGACAATGGTTTCAAACTTGCCTTGCCATTTTTGGATAGCCATGGTGTGATGGGATTATTTTCTCAGTTGATATTTGTATTGCCAGAAAGTCTTAGAACTAGGTGAGGTGGCCTCTAGAAAATTACCAAGGGTCTGGGGTGGATGTCATTTAATCTCTGGGAATCCCTCTATAGGTGGGTGGAGACAAGAAAATTACATAAGGTATTGGTGAAGAAACTCTGAGGAATCCAAGCTTGTTTTGGGCATTGTGATATCTTGAACGATTATGGTGAGATCATGATAGCCTACGGGTGGAGGTTTTTTAATATGCTTATAAACCTGGTTGTTTATGTATTGATATCCCACATACATGCTTCAAATATGGCATGAGGGTGATTGGATGAAATAAATATTTGATTCAAATCAATCTATGGTAGGGTGATATGTGGAAGTTCATGACTTGGTTGGATATTTGCATAAGTTAATAAGAGTTATTTTTCCTATTGTAATTTATGATCACTTTTAATTTTTATTATGGTAATTTTATGGTTGTTATGTCATGGTTAACAATATTTTCATTAGAGAAATATTGAGGTCCAAAATGAGCCTCAAAACAAAAATGTACATCTAAATTCAACCTTATTGTTGGGTATGTGTTATATTCTTTCCATGACTAGTTGCACATGTAGGTGGGTGACAAATCCCCCTATATGTTGCGTTGGGCGCAGAATGGGGGTGACACGAGGGGCGGTAGCCCCCCCTGTTCAGGGTCCAGGGCAACAGCCCGGGAAATTTTTTTTGGACCCTATTTTTCGATGGGTGGACCCACCCATGGTTTTTTGCATAGGTTTGCACATGGTTTTGGGGCATGATGGCTTTCAGCCCCTGGTATTTTTTAGATCCGGCCAAGGGAACTACGGTTATGTTATAATCCAGGGTTTATGGGTTGGGGTTTATGAATGCTTTGGCATGTATACATATGTGTTGTAACACTAAAAGGAATATAATGAAAAATCAAGCTGGTAGTCCCGATTTGGGATCCAGGGGAAAATATCTCTGTAAATATGTTTTATGTTTTATGCTCTCGCTATTGTTTATTTTATGTTTTTAAGATTCGTTTTCATATAATTTGAGTACATGGTTAAAACCTACATTTGGTATCAGAGTTTTTTCGGCTTCCAAGGGATGCCCATTGCCTTTCTCGCTGATGGTTTTTTTTTTTGGGCCTATGGTAGACCCTGTTTAGTGGGAGATATGCAGGATCAATTCGTGAGGTGAAAGAAGATGGCAAACAGTGGAGAGATAGAGATTGAGAAATTTAATGGTCAGATTTTTGAGCTATGGAAGCTCAAAATGGAGGATCTTCTGGTGGATAAAGATCAGTGGATCACAGTAGATCCAGGTACTAAACCAACATAAATGTCATATGAAGATTGGAAGAATTTGGATTAGAAGGAAAAGAGCACAATATGGTTGTGTGTCTCGGATTCAGTATTGTTGAATGTATCTAGGGAAGCTATGACGAAGAATTTGTGGGACAAGCTAGTTACTTTGTACCAATCTAAGTCTTTCGTGCATAAATTTTTCATGCGGAAAAAATTGTATAACTTGAGGATGAAGGATGGAGACTCAGTGACAAAGCATCTGAACACCTTCAATATTGTGGTAAGGAAGTTGTTATTTGTTGATATTAAAATCTCATATGAATATAAGTGCATTAGTTTATTGTGTTCTCTACTAGATTCGTGGGAAAGTCTGCTTATTGCAATAGGTAGCAATACAACTACCTTGAATTTTAATGACATTGTCTCAGCTTTGTTGTTGGAGGAAATGAGACGAAGAAATATGGAGGGCTAGAATGGATATGCCTTATCTGTATGAGGAAGGTCCCAGAACATAAACAAGAATAAGGTTTTGAGTGAGAGATCTAAATCTAGAGGGAGATCTAAATCTGAAGGAAATTTTGTAAATATATGTTGGAAATGTGGAAAGGAAGGGCACTACAAAAATGACTGCGGATCTAAAGCTCATGAGAAAGGAAAGGGATTTGATGATGCTCCTTTTGTAGAGTCAAAAACCACCTCGGATGAAGGTGGCGATGTGTATTTGGCTTCTTTTTCAAATACACATGTTGATCATGAGTCATGGTTGATTGAATCGGGTGCATCCTTTCACTTCACTCCCCATAGGGAGTGGTTCTACAAGTATGAGAAATATAATGGTGGTGATGTCTTCTTAGGGGATGATAGGAGGTATATGATCGTTGGATGTGGAAAATTCAAGCTGAAGCTGCAAGGTGGAAGGATTAGAAAACTTCTTGGTGTTCTGCACATTCTTGCAAATTTGGCCAAAAATCTTATTTCTGTAAGCAAGATGGATGATGCAAGTGTAAAAATAGTGTTTGAGAAAGATACCTGTAAGATGGTTTAGGGAGCACTAGCATTAATTCGGAGAGTTTGGATAGGAAATCTGTACAAGCTTTAGGGAATCACTGTTATTGATGGGTGCAACAGTTCTATGGTTCTTGAAAGTGGAGCGGAAAGCCTAGTGGTCTCTAGAGAAAATACCATGCTATAGCATCAAAGGCTTGGACATATTGGAGAGAAGGGCCTTTGGTTACAACATGGAAATGGTATGGTATAAGGTATGTCTAATTTCTCTCTGGATTTCAATTTCTATGAACATTATGTATATGGGAAGCAGAATCGAGTGAGTTTTCCTTCTGGTGCTAAGAGGGCTAACAAGATATTAGAGCTTGTGCACAGTGAAGTGTTTGGACCTGTGTCAGTTCCAACACTGGGTAAGTTTGTGTATTGTGTTTATTTCATATCTTACTTCTCAAGGAATACATGGATATATTTCTTGAGGAAGAAATATGAAGTCTTTGACAAGTTTAAAGAATTTAAGGCTGTGGTGGAAAACTAGACAGAGAATAAGATAAAGGTGTTGAGGATGAATAATGGTGGAGAGTTCTACAAGAAGGAATTTGAAGAGTTCTGTAAGAAGTGTGGTATAGCACGACAGATGACTACTCCATACACACCTCAGAAAAATAGAGTTGCAAAAATAATGAAGATAGCGCTGATGGAAAAGACAAGAAACTTGCTTAGTGGTACCGGGTTAAGACGAGAATTATGGGCAGAGGAAGTGGAGAATGCATGTTACCTGGTTAACAGAACACCTTCATCATCATTAGAGGATAAGACTCCACATGAGGTATGGAATGGTAAGAAACCCTCTCTTTCATATTTGAAGGTATTTGGATGTAATGCATATGTACATGTTCCAAAGAAGAAAAGGACATAGCTAGATAATAAATCTGAAAGGTGCATCTTTATTGGGTATAAGGATGGTTTAAAAGGTTACAAGCTTTGGAACCTAGAAACAAGGAAGGTTGTGTACAACCAAGATGTGGTGTTTAGAGAGTTGAAATATGTTGTTAAACATGAAATCCTACCAAAGGAACCTGAGAAGATAGAGTTTGAGCTAAAGGAGGATGAATCAGACTCTACAACAAAAGAAGATTCTGAAGAGGAAGAGCCACAAACTCCATCTGTGAGAAGATCAGTTTGGGAAAGAAGGAAACCAAAAAGGTATAGTCCATCTTCTTTCTATTCAAATTTTTCTTTAACTATAACTGATGATGATCCAAAAACTGTCAGGGAGGAAGTGGATTCAGAGGATGGAAAACTATGGAAGGAGGCCATGGTTGATGAAATGACATCCTTACACAAAAATGAGGCATAGGATTTGGTGGATTTGCTAGCTGGAAGGAAGCCCATCAGGAGAAAATGGGTGTTTAAGAAAAATATGAATGTAGAAGGCAATGTGGAGAAATAAAAAGCTTGGTTGGTAGCAAAAGGTTATTCCCAAGTGTCGGGAATTGATTTTGGTGATATTTTTTCTCATGTTGCCAAGGTTACTTCTATTAGATCACTTTTATCTGTTGCTGCATTTGATTTTGAGGTAGAACAGAGGGGTGTGAAGATAACATTTATTCACGGGGATCTAGAAGAGGAGATCTATATGAAGCAACATGAAGTCTTTATGGTGAAGGGTAAGAAAGAATGGGTATGAAGGTTAAAAAAGTCTCTATGGGTTAAAATAGTCACCAAGGATGTGGTATCAGAAATTTGATGCCTATATACGAGGAATTGGCTTCACCAGAAGCAAAGAGGATCACTGTGTATACTTTAAATTAATTAGTGACCATGTTATTTATTGGGTCTTGTATGTGGATTATATGTTGCTGATTGGAACAGACAAAGAAATTATCCGAGATTTGAAGACCCAATTGTTCTCTAAATTCAACATGAAGGATATTGGTGCTGCAAACTATATTTTGGGCATGGAAATTAAGAGAGAGTGGGAAAAGAGGAAGCTTTGGTTAAACCAAAGGAAGTATATCGAGACAATATTGCAGAGGTTCAATATGCAAGAGAGTAAACCAGTGAAGGTTCCTATTCCTGTAGGTGTAAAGTTGTCCACTGAACAGTGTCCCAAGACACAAGAAGAAGAGAAGGATATGTCCCAGGTTCCATATGCATGTGTAGTGGGTAGCCTGATGTACGGAGTGGTTTGTACTAGACCAGGCATTGCACATGCAGTGGGAGTATTGAGCAGGTTTATGTCAAAACCAGGGAATGATCATTGGACAAAAGTGAAGCGGGTTTTCAGATATTTGTGTGGCACTATTGATTATGGTTTGTGCTACGAGGGAAGACCAAAATTGGAAATAGTATTAGAAATCTGTGGTTTTGTTGATATAGACTGGGCTGGAGATCTGGACCAAAGAAGATCTACAAGTTTGTATGTTTTTAGCCTATTTGGAGGTGTAGTCAGTTGGATGAGTAAAAGACAGTTTGTAGTGGCTCTTTCAACTACAGGGGAAAAATACATGGCAGCCACTCATGCAAGAAAGGAAGCAGTTTGGTTACAGAGATTATGTTCAAGTATGGGGTTGGTGCAGTGAGCTATAAGGGTAGACTGTGATAGCCAAAGTGCAATTTTATTGGCTAAGAACCCTACTTATCATTCAAAGACAAAGCACATTGATGTTAAATATAACTTTGTGAGAGATATGGTTGAGGATAAAAGGGTGTTTCTGGTAAAGGTGGACACTTTGAAGAATTTTTCAGTTGCATTGACAAAGTTTGAGATCACTTAGAAGTTCTTTTGGTGTAGAGAAACAATGGGTGTTGGAGAGGTGGAGTAATGAGTAAGCTCTCCTGTGGCCCCCTACGGAAAGAAAACAACAGGTGGGAGAATGTTGGGTATGTGTTATATTATTTCCATGACTCGTAGCATGCGCAGGGGGGTGATAGACCCCCCTGTACATTGCAGGGGGTGGCAACCCCCCTTGTTCAGGGTGCGGGGTAATATCCCGGGAAAATTTTTTTGGACCCTATTTTTCGGTGGGTGGACACGCCCATGGTTTTGTGCATGTGTTTGCACATGGTTTTTGGGGCATGATGGTTTTCAGCCCTTGGTATTTTTTAGATCCAGTCAAGGGAACTACGGTTATGTTCTAATCCAGGGTTAATAGATTAGGGTTTATGAATGCTTCAACATGTATATATATGTGTTGTAACACTAAAAGGAATATAATGAAAAATAAAGCTGGTAGTCCTGATTTGGGATCCAGGGGAAAATATCTGTGTATATATGTTTTATGTTTTATGCTCTCGCTATTGTTTATTTTATGTTCTTAAGATTCATTTTCAAATAATTTATGTACAGGGTTAAAACCTACGCTTATAAGAACCAATAGTGTTGGATATTATGATGTCAACCATAGGGGATTATTCACCTTTTTTGGATTCAAAAGGTAAAAAATAATAAAAAATAAAAAAATAAAAAAACTAATTTTATCATATTTTCAACTTATATCCCTACTATTTTACTCAAATTTAAAGTGGGAGAACATGCTATATGTAAAATTTATTTATCATCCAAGGAGTACCCATCTTGCTGACTTTCGATGGAACTTGCTACATGAAAATTAAAGATACATGAAAAATGTGATTGCAATCACGTTTTTTCATGTAGTTTTCATTTTTTATTTATCAGGGTCGATTGAAAGTATGCAACATGAGTACTCCTTGGATGAGGAATTAAATTTCGCATCCATCAGGTGCTCTTGCTCGAAATTTGAGTAAAACTGAAGAGAAATAAGTTGAAAATATGAGTTGAAAAATTAGTTTTTTATTTTTTCCCTTTAAAATTTGATGATGTAATGTAACCTTATGTTATTATTTCCGTTATTATTTTATAATATTCCTTAGAAGGCCTATTTTAGACCTAAAAATTTCTCTAATGTATATGTTGGTTATAAGCATGGATTTGCAATTTACTATAGATATGTCTTGTTCAAGATTTGATAATTATTTGATGGATTATGAATATATGTGCTAACAAATGTTATTGAAAATATTATGAGAGGGAATTGCACCTTCTTAGTGATTCTAAGATAAGTTTTAGACTCCTATATTTACATCTGGATTCATGACCTCTAGATTACATGTTCACCATATGTTTGACAAAATTACGGTCATTGTTAGGCTTGGTTAGGTCAATTCCCTAATCAATTTTTGTAATATTAGATTTTCTTTCAATTCATTTATCATTCTTTAAAGTCTCAGGAAGTTATGGGTAGTGGTATGGAGGCTAGCGTGGAATTATGGCTTAGATCTTAGGACCGTAGGCATTGGACTGAGGATTTTGGGCCACAACTGCACTTAGGCATGCTTATGCATGCAGTTAGAGAGTCACAACCGTATTCATGCAGTATTGTGCATGTGGTTGGGGTGTTAGTTCATTGAAAAATCAATATAGAGCAAGGTTAGGTCACTTTTAGTGGTTCTTTGACCCCTAAGTGTTCTGTAAGCCATGTAGGATGTCAAGTTGTGGTCAATAATTTTCAGTTGTCGGACCCACTTCAATAATGAAGCTTGGAGGTCAATTCATGTCATAATAACTCTTTATCTCATGTTTACACTGGTAGACCAGTGAAATTGGGTAAACATGGGATTGGGTGGTTACAAATTTGTATCAGATCATGGTTCAAATACTTGCATAATATGGGCTATAAGCATGTGATTATGCATGCATTCTCATGGTTATGATTGTTGTGCATGAGGTCATTATATTTAGTTCGCTTTATTATGCATGATGTCGGTATATTGATGTGATTACGCATATATATGTATCGTGCTAATATGGACTAATTTTGAAACGATATAGCCTCCCCTCAACTTCAGTAAGGTATGTTGATTACATTTATATTTGGTTATTTGACATGGTATGTTTTTAAGAAGAAAATTAGAGATGAATAGAAAAATGGTGGATTACAGTTCACAAGACTCTCCTTATAGATAAGATGAGAAATATAGAGATGAGTATTATCTTAACATAGCACACACCTTGAGAAGTCTAAAGGAATAAATCCAAACTTTCAAGGAAGACAATGAAAGAATATTTCAGTCACAGGAAATATTTTCTAGAGAAAAGGAGAAATAGTTTGAGGTTAATGTAGTTATCCTTAAGAGTTTTTCATATTTGAGGAGATAGGGACGAAAAAAATTAGTTATGGACGAGAGGACAAGACTAATGGGGCATGTGGTGGTAAGTCTCATGTAGGGAATATGTTAGACTGGGATGAGACAGTCAAAGATGGCAGGTTCTTGGATACAAATGATAGAAGAGTCGGTGGTTACATGTCTATTCTAGTTCTGGTTCAAATAGGTATCATTAGGTTAATCTTTACCTAATGGATAAGTTTTGTTATGCAACTAACTCAAAAAATAGAAGAAAATATAGTTCAATGACTTAAAAATTAGCCTCTTCAAGGGGAAAACCTCCTTTACATTACATAAATGAAAAATGGTTGGATGATACAAAATTAAAAGAGCCCTTTGGTATATATAGGAGTCTAAGGGATCAAAATATAATCAAATTCTACATCAAAATAATAATTCAAGGGAACAAGAATAACAATAGTGGGATTCTATGGGGCACAACAATAACAATAGGGGGCTACACTAAAAAAAACCATAAAGGGAATACACTAGTACTATAGGGACCTCACATGCCCCTCTCCTAAAAAATAAAGTGTTGCACTCAATGCTTGAGTAGTTCTAGATGCTTCTTCATAAAATTCCCATCATCCCATGTGAAATATTCAGTAGATAGGTTCTTCCACTTAATGAGGTACTCATAAATTAATCGATTTCATAGCTGTCGGATTCTTGTTTCAATGACTACTTCAAGTTCAAATATGTTTTTTCCTTCTTGATCAAGTTCTAGATATATTGTTTGATTTGGATGCTTGTCACTGATAACCTTCTTTAAGCTTGAAACATGGAAAACTGGGTGTACTAGGGAAGATGTAGGCAACTACAATTTGTATGCCATAGTATCAATCTTTTGCAACACCTTGTAAGGACCATAGGACTTGGGTGATCATTTATTATCCTTCTTAGCTTACATGAGTGAAATTTGTTTGTATGGTTATAGCCGTAAAAATACCCAGTCGCCTACATCAAAACTTCTTGCATTGCGATGTTGATTTTCCCGTTGATTCATTTGATTATGCGCCAGAGTGAGTTTATACTTTAAAGAGTTGGAGAACTTGTTGATTCTCAATGTGATATTCCACTGCTTGAACCTTAGAATTTTCTCTGATAGATGATGTGATGGATGGTGCATCATATCCATAAAGTTCCATAAATGTGTATATTTTTGTTTTAGTATGGAAGGAAGTGTTATACCACCATTCAACTAGAGGTAACCATTTGACCCATTGTTTTTTTATTAGATACAAATAAATGAAGGTATCCTTCTAAACATTTTTTCATTATCTCAATTTTCTCGTTAGATTGAGGATGATAAGGTAAGCTATGAGATAATTGAGTACCAAGACAAGAAAATAATTCCTTCCAAAAATATCTAGTGTAATGGGATATCTGACACTTATAATAATCTTTTGGTTTCCATGTATATTTTGAATTGTTTCCATAAATTATGTAGCAATTGTATTGGATTTAAAATGATGAGATAATTCACCAAAAATTGCATACTGGTAAGTCTATTAACTACCCCAATGGTTACTCTATTTCCTTCATACTTGGGTAAAGCTACGATAAAATCCATTTATACCTCGTCCCAATGCTGACGTGGAATGGCTAAAGGTTTTAACAGACTCGAGGTCTTAATTATCTCAATTTTATTTTGTTGGAAAACCAAACATTATGCCACAAAATTTTGAATATCAAATTTAAGGCCATCCCCAAATTTGTTTTTTGATGCTATGGTATGTTTTTAAAAATCATGAGTGCCCTCCTAAGGTGGAAGTGTGTAATTATGAAATTATAGCTTGCCTGAGTTGGGAATTCTTACAAAGATATAAGCAATATGTGTAATTTTTCTAGATAAATGTATTAGATGTATTAGGATCTTGCTGCAACGTCTGAATGAGTGTCCAAAACTCTTCATAATTGTTCCATTCATCCATTGTCTTGGTTATCTAATTAGGTTGGATGATATAAATGGAACAAATCAATGCTTCCAGATCCTCATCCTTTCTCGAGAGTTCATCTACAACAACATTTTGCTTCCCCTTTTGTGGATGATTTCAAAGTCATAACCCAACATCTTTGTGACCCATTTTTGCTACTCTTTTGAACATAATCTTTGTTCCAAAAATTATTTAATACTATCATGATCTGCTTTTACCTTGAAGTATATTCCCATTAGTTAAGGTCATCATTACTTTAGTGCATGTAATATTTCCAGCATTTACTTCTCATAAATAGGTTTGTGTAAATAGTTCCCTTTCATTGGACGGCTTTCAAAAGAAATGGGTCTTCCTTCTTGCATTAAAAAAACAACAATTCCATTTCTCGAGGAATCACATTACACAATAAAGATTTTTGTAAATTATGGCATAACTAAGACTCGTTCTAGGAACATTTCCTATTTAAGATGTTCAAAGGCCTTAGTTTCTTCTAGAGTCCAAAAAAATGCATATCTCTTTAGTAATGTTGTTAGAGGTGCTAATATTCTCCCATAATTCTTAACAAACTTGCAATAATGCCCTATCAACCCAAGAAATCCTCGAAGATGCTTTATGATTGTGGGGATTTTCCATTCCTTAATGGATTTAATTTTGTTAGGGTCCACCTTAACACCCTCATGAGATATAATTTGAACCAAATATGCCACCTCCTATACTCCAAAGAAACATTGGAAGATTTTTTCATGTATTTTTTTCTCCTCCAATAGTTATAACACCCTGTGAGCTATTGGAAAATCATATATTACAAAGAAATGGAACACATAAATGTGGAAACATAAGCACAGAAAACATATAAAATATGAGAGACACAAATATATATGGTTCACCCAAATTGGGCTACATCGATGGAAACATCCATTCCTTCCTTTATATTATCCAACCAAATGAAGAGACACAACCTACAACAGATCTAATGTAATGTCCTCTTCTATGTCACACAGTCCCCCTTCTATTTCTCGCTCAAAATATACACACAATACAAAACCAGAATACAATACCCTCATACAACAGATGGGTTGCCTTCTACGAAAAAAACCCTAAATTAAACATAAATTCTACCATCAGATCACCAGCCTAAAGAATATCCTGGATTGACTACGAAATCACAATATTTTACAAGGAAATTTTACATCTATTTTTAGCTTTGGGGGTGCTACCGCCGAAACCTCCTGCCAGGGGGTGGTCTCCAAAAAATTTTCATCGACCCCCATAGACTCCCTTGACAATGATCAAATGATGAGCATCGTTGCCTCTACCTTAATAACAGGCGTCGAGCACAACAATACATCTAAATAAGGAAGATAATCAGGCTCCACACCTAACAATCTCACACTTGGAGACTGATTGTAGCAATTCCATTGCTGCTCCATTTTCTATACAATTACTCCACTTTGGACCTCATTAACTCTCATAATCATCATCATAATTTAAGACCAATTGAAACTGAGTAGAATCTCAATTTCTCATAGGTTACACCTTTTGTTAGCATATCTACATGATTTTGGCTAGTGTGTATCTTTTCCAACTTCAACTATCCATCTTCCAACACTAATTGTATGAAATGGTACTTGAGCTTTATGTGTTTAGCCCTGGAATGAAATGATGAGTTCTTTGCAAGATTAATGGCACTCTGGTTGTCACTATATAACCTGCCCCATCTCCTGCTTCTTACCAAATTGATACATACACCTTTGTAACCAAATCATTTAATTACTAGGCTCTGTAGCAGCAACATACTCTGCTTCTGTTGTTGAAATTGCAACAACACTTTTAATTTTTGAAACCAAACTGACAACTCTTCCACCTACAGTAAATACATACCCTATAGTGCTCCTCTTGTTTTCTTTATCACCTTCCATATCAGCATCAACATATCCCTGTAGAGAAATTTTTGAACCACCAAAGAATAATTATTGATTTGTGGTACCTCCAAAATATATGAGAATCCATTTCATTGCGATCCAATGTTATTTTCCTTGATTTTTCATGTACCTTCTTACAACTCCCACTACATGTGCAATATCAGGCCTTGTGCAGACCATTGCATTTCTTCTTGGGTCTTGGGTCAGATCTCCTTAATAAGTTTGAAATGGCTAGCCAAACGTGTACTAAATGGTTTTTCATTATACACATTAAATATTTTCAACACCTTTTTTATGTACTGATTATGAGACAATTTTAATTGCGATTTTTCCTCTCTCTAGTTATTCTCATACCAGGGATTTGTTTTGTAGCTCCCAGATACTTCATTGAAAATGAATTTGCTAATTTTATTTTGAGCACATTTATTTACTGCATGTTAGAACCTGTAACAAGCATGTCATCTACATACAATAATAATATAATATAGCTACCATCATTTTCCCTTTTTAGATAAACAAAACGATCAGAGTCACATCTAGTATAGCCTTTTTCAGACATAGGCCTATCAAACTTTAGGTATTACTGCCTTAGAGCCTATTTTAATCCATACAATCTCTTCTTTAACCTTCACACTAATTTTTCGTACCCTTTGACCACATATCCTTGTGTTTGTTGCATATAGATCTCTTCCTCCAAATCTCCATGGAGAAATGTTCTCTTTTCATATAACTGTTCAAGATGAAAATATTCCACCGCTACAAGACTTAAAATAGTTATGATTGAAGTCATATTAACAACAGGAGAAACTATTTCATCAAAGTAAATACCTTTCCTCTGTGCAAACCCCATCACCACAAGTGTAGCTTTGTACCTTTGTTTTCCTCCATATTCTTCCTTCAACCTGTAAATCGATTTATTCTACAATGTTTATTCACTTGCAGGCAACCTGAATAAGTCCTAAGTTAGGTTATGTATTAAGGAGTCCATCCCTTCATTCATGGATAGCTCCCACTTCTTCCTGGTTTCAAACTACATTTCTTCTTCATAACATTCAGGTTCACTAGAATTAGTCAACAATAAATAATATAATAAAAAAGAGTATCATTCAGGGGGTCTACTTATCTTGGTGCTTGTTTCTGTTGTGGTGGTTGTTGTGGTTGTGGTTGTTGATTATTATTATTTTCAGGCACCTTTAATTTTTCTATGATCTCATCAAGAACTATGTATTCTTTGTTTTCTTTTTCCTGTTTCTTTTCCTGTAACTGATCTTGCAACTGATTCTTATGCAAGACCCTTTCATTGAATATTATGTCTCTGCTCCTAATGATTTTTGGATTTTCATAATCATATAATCGATAACCAAAATCATTAACACCATATCTAATAAAGGTACATTTATTTGATTTTTCCTCAAGTTTTGTTCTAGTTTCTTTATTAATATGGACAAAGGCCCCACAACCAAAAGCCTTTAAACAAGAGTAGTTTACCTTTTTACCTATCCATGCCTCCTCTAGAATTCCACCATCCAAGGAACTTGAAGGCCCTCTATTTCTTAGTTAAATAACAGAATTTACAACATCTGCCCAAAATTGTAAAGGAAATCCTACCTGAAATCTCATGCACATTGCATGCTCCATGATTGTCATGTTCATCCTTTCTGACACACCATTTTCTTGTGGTGTTCTTGGAACTATGTTCTCTCTGTGAACTCCATGCTCTGAACAATACCTATCAAACTCTTTGATGTAATATTCACCTTCGTTGTCTAATCTTATACACTTCAACTTCTTTCCTGTCTCAATATCAACCAAAGCTTTCCATTTCTTGAAAATATCAAATACACCATATTTATTCTGAATACAATAAATCCAATTTTTTCTAGTTGCATCATAAATAAAATTAATATGATAATGAGAGCCACCGAGAGATGATACCTGAGTAGGTCCCCATACATCTGTATGCACGAGCTCTAATTTTTCTCTCTTATTTTCTTTCCCAAATCTAATAAACTTGACTCTCTTCTATTTTTCGTAAATACAATTCTCACAGAAATGCAAATAAATATTCTTCAAACCCGACAACAAATTTCTTGAATGAAAAATCTTCATCCCCTTCTCACTCATGTGTTTGAGCCTATGATGACATAACGCTGCATCTGCTCCTTTATAAGTTAAAGCATTAACATAGTTATAAATACCATTGCATAAATAAAATGTACCAACATTTTTTCCTTTATATATTACCATGGCTCCTTTAGTGACCTTCCAGGTTTTATCTGTGAAATTTGTCACACAACCTTCACCACCTAACTGCTCTGTTGAAATTAGTTTTTTCTTTAGATCTGGAAAATGCCTTACCTCCTTTAATAACCATTAGTTTCCATTCTGTTTATTTACAATAACTTTACCCATTCCAATGATTTTACAGGGTTTATCATCACCCAAATGAACCTGTCCAAAATCTCCTTGAATATAGTCATGAAAATGTTTCTTATCGAGTGTGGCATGGAATGAGACCCTTGAATCTACCACCCAGGAATTAGTAACATTTTGTGAAGAAATAATCAAAGAATCATGTAACACATCACCTATGACATTTTCTTCATGATTGTTTTCTTGTTGTGCCTCTCATTCATTTGCCTTCCAAGATTTACAGCCTTTCTTGATGTGTCCTCTCTTTCCACATTCCTAAGACACTATCCCTGATATGGACTTGGATCTTCCTTTACTTGATTTATTACGATATCCTGAGGTATTTCCTCTTTCCATTTTTCTTCCCCTAGTCTCCGCACTCAAAGAATTACCTGATGTCTTACCAAAGCTTTTTCGTCACTAAGGATAGCACCGACAACATCATCAAACTTTAAAGTACTAGATACAGAGACAAAGTTACTAATGGCCATAACTAAACCATTCAAACTTTATGGAAATGAGCATAGAAATAACATAGCCCTAACTTCATCATAAAATTTTACTCCTATAGAACTTAACTGACTGGTAACTGTATTAAATTCATTTAAATGGCCAGCAATATATCCGCCTTCTGACATATTTATATTAAATAAACGTTTCATAAGAAATACCTTATTTGAGGCCAAGGGTTTTTCATCTAGTTTCACCAATGCCCTAATTAAACCCTCTATTTTTGTTTCCATCAAAACATTGAAGGCTACCAAAGCCATAAGGCACATCCATATCGTTATGCGGAATTATGAATTATGGATAAAACATTCTTCCCTTAATGTGGTGCATTGCATTTAGAACAACAAGTTAAAGAATTTGTAGATACTTTTCCTAACAGTAAATAGACACATAGAACAGATCAAGAAACTTACTTGGAGTCCAAGCGCTTCCAATTCTCCTTCTGTCGCTCTTGTTGTAGCTTCAAATTCAAGCTAGATTGCCAAAAGACTTCCTGGAAGAATGAACACTAAACAACAAAGAGATAGCAACATACAGATGTCTATTCAATTTATTCAATTAAATCATTGAAACATGAACGATATACATCATATAAGAATTCATAACATGGAAGATAGAAGCTTATACAGATACATATGTGGGAAAGTAAACATCAATCTTTATTAAAGGATAGAAGGGGAGGTTACAACCAGTGATTGTTTTGATGTCACCATCTCCAACATCATCCCAACATCATCCTAGCATCATCCCAGCCTCATCATAATGAATATCTCTCCAGTAGCATATCACTCAAACCAATTCCTTAATTGAAATTCCACCAGCATTTCTCTACTCAAATTATTCCTTCTCAAGCACTAGGATCTATGCTCAATTTATAGATGAGCTGAAGGTAGCTTCACAATAAATGACTTTCTAATAATAGGCAAGACATGTTCCCAAGATTAGAGGTATCAAATGGACACATGGATTCAAATTTTGACACATATGCACTCTTCTAGAAGGCACTGGCCAAGTGGAGATTCCAGAACAATGATAATTTCACTCCCAATTGACCAACACACCCTTGTGTGTTGGGAAGTGCTTTGCAGAGAACCTTTGAATGGAGGTACCTACATATGCAATGCACTTAGCCCCTTGAGAGACTGCGTTGGTGATCTCATAGATGTTATAATATATACTTCAAATCTTGGAAACCTTGCAATGGAAGTCAGGAATGATTTTTATTTTTTCTTTAGCTTAGGGCATATAGCAACTGAAATGATAGGGGATGATATAACCTATTCATTGGTTCTGGGGATGATGTCTAATTAAACTAGGTCATTGGGAATGATGCCCAATTTACCTATAACAGATTGGCCCCTAAAGCATGAATTCATAATAATAATAACAATATTTTTTGAATGAGATGCTTTACACTGTGATGGGTTGGAGTTGAAGTGGAGTGGTGACTTGCATCAATCTTAAAATAAATTACATCATGATATATCCACTTGATCACGAATTTTTGAGGAAAGGCATTCCCATGCTCAACACATAAACTATCTAATAACATGTACATATTGCAGAAAGTTGTCTACATTGGAATGTTGCCCAATATAGAAATTCCTACAGATATAGGCCCATGTTCGGATGACGATCTATATGTAAGGTCACCATATATATGATTTGTACAAAAATCCTGAAATCATAGCCCGGATGGCTGAAACTAGATCCGAGGTCTTCTTATCTCATTCACTTGATCATTCAGGTACAAGTCTAGCCATGCGAATATATGATTTGTAGTCGAACATGGGAAGACATCGTTTGATTACCAGCCAATGATGTGATATGTTAACAAACATGAGAGAACCACCATTGCTATCAATGGACCTCAAGGTACTACAGTACATTTCGTAAGGCATGAATAGATGATTTGATGTTGAATTCCAAACAAAATCTTTCGGTCAAAAATTCAGAAGCGAGGATCTTTTCGATGCTTTAACAAGCCTCATGGTACTGGAATATGATGTTTCTAGGTGATCTTCCTGGATGATGATTTTTTGTCGACATGAAGTCAATTTATTGCGAAATAGGAGTTAATGATTTTAGAGACAAGGGATGACTTGATATAGCAATTTTCAGGGATGACTGTCATGAAAATGAAGGTTTATGAGTATTGCAGAAGGATGAGTATTTTCTCAATGAATTCTCTTGAAAATATTGGGGACACTGAGATGAGTTGGTAGCATTGACCCAAAACTGAAGTGAAGGTATGATGAACCATATGTATGAATGAACCGTCAAGAATATTACCAAACCCAAATAGTCACAGTGATGGAGTGAAGTGTCATGTTCAAGAGCGGCCTGCTACCATAAAAGGTTCTGTTCACTTTCCCAAATTTTCCCCGGTCATTTGTCGACCAGTACCTCTTTATTTTTTAATAAGCTTGAGGAGGATAACATATGCTTAATATATATACAACCCTTCAGGCAAAAAATTTATTGCTATTTAATAATTTAACGAGTCTAGCGATAAATGAAACTTGATTCTTACCATGATCGACAAGCTCGTCGCTATTTTTATGTTTTAACGAGCCTAACGACAGTGACCGTCTGATCCTTTTTCATATTTAGAGAGTTTGAAAAAGAGGATGAAACGAAAAATCCATAAGTACTTTTTCGTAAAGTTTCCACTCAGATCCGAAAAAGTGTAAAATAATATCTGGGAGAACCTCTTTAGTCATGTTTGACCAAGGTATTCCTTTTTCATAAATAATCTATCTCAGTCCAGAAAAGGGTTAAACTTATATTGAGTAGATATCAATTCATTTACTTTTACGAGCTCGAAAGGAAAAGTGCTCGGAAATATTTTCACATTATCAAAGTTTGAAAGGAGCTAAAAGAAGACTCCAGGGGTTCCATTTTCATTGTTATTGAAGCTCAAAAAAGAGATGAAAGTGAGCTTCAAGTTCTTTTTTGTTTTTAACAAAGCTCGAAAAATAAGGATAAAAAGTATGCTTTGTGGTCAAATCATTCTCGAAATAAATTTGCACGACTAATTTTTTTATTAGTTGTAAAACCTGTTCAGAAAAACATCAAATGGATTAAAAATACATGTTTCATGATAAAAATATAATAAAACCATAGTGATATAAATAAATATTCATTGCAAACAATTAAATGATTAAATAAAAAGAGTTTTACTATTCATTTTTACCATTCAGTAGTTACCATTTGCATTTTGGAGCTCTGAAACTGTTTTTTCCCCCGAACTTTAGTAGCTGATTGAATATTTTCTTTACATGTGTTGCAAATGTCTGTCTAAAACTTGATTAGCCAAAGAATCAATCAATGTGTTCAAATTTCTGGAAATTTGTTGATATTGAATAAAATTAAAGTGTCTTTCCAAAAGTCTAACTTTTAGGAACAAACGATGCAGTGTTGGATTTCTAACATTATAAAAACTAGTAAGTTGTAATACCACAAGTTGTGAGTATAAACTTATGATAATCTAGTTAATACCAAATTAAATGGCATCAGAGAGATTTTCAATCAATGCATTATACTCAGCGATATTGCTTGTCTATATACCAATACAAATCCCTTGAAAAATCACTAACTCGTTGTTCAGAGTGAAAATGGCCCATGCTGCAGAGGATAGATTCCACGTACTATGACTAGCACCATCAGCATATCCAACAAATGGTTCCAAATATTTAGACATCTACGATGAAATGTAAATTGGATTACTAACATCAAGAAAACTCTAAAAACAAACTAAGATAGTAAATTCAAATCAATAGTATATATATACAATATAATACAAAAAATCACTACGCTCATGATTAGCATAGTAACGTTTTAGATACAACCCATTTCTAGGCTGCACCAACGGAATTCCATCGTAATATATTAACTCATAGGCTCCCTTAGCAAGAACTATTTTGACAATGTAGGGGCCATGCCATAATTGCTCAAATTTCCCTATACCTATTACATCAGCTTCTTGATCATAAAGAAGGACCAAGTCACCCCTAAGAAAATGCGAGGCTAGACATTTTTGTCATATTGCGCCTTTATACGCCTCTTTTGCGCTTCGTTGGCCAATTGGGCTTCACAATGTGTTTCATCAAGACGGATGAGGTTAAAAAGACATGCTTCTTCTTCTAAGGTGTCAAGTAACAAGTCGATTGTGATTTTTAACGATGGTATTTCACATTGGAAAGGCAAGATAGCTTCCAGACCATACACCAATTGAAAGGGAGTAAATCTGGTTGCGTTTCTCACCGAGGTTCGATACACCCACAAGGACGAGTATAGCATCAAATGCCAGTTTATTTTACGAACTCGTATCATTCATTGAAGCATACGTTTAAGAATCTTTTTGATAGCCTCAAATTGTCCATTTGATTGTGGATAATAAGGAGTAGAATTATCCTGTGACAATCCTAACTTGGCAGTCAATTTATTCATCATATGGTTGCGAAAACACTTCATCATATGGTTGCGAAAATGCTTCCCATGATCTGTAACTATAGCCCGTGGGACCCCAAACCATGCAATAACATGATTAAAGAAAAACGATGTAGATATCTTTCCTATTTTGTTGAATGTAGGCATCGCTTCGCCCCATTTGGTAAAATAGTATATTGTGACAATAATATAGCCATGCCCACTAGATGAATGAGGGTTACAAGTCATGAAGTCAATAACCCATTTCGAAAATGGTCCCATAGAGACAACATGATGCATTAGCGCTGGCAGATTGCATATTTTACGATAAAAAATTTGGCACACATGTCAACTTCTGACCACGAGGATGCAGTCACGAAATATGGTAGGCCAAAAGTAACTAGCATGGAGTATCTTCTACATGGTAGTGTATCCTGACAAGTGTCCACCACAAGCCCCAACATGAAAATCATTTAAAACCTTTTCGGTCTCCTCATGAGTAAGGCACCTCCTTAAAATTGTATCGACAACATGACGATAAAGTGTATTGTTGATGATCAGATAATCTTTGGCTTGGTATCGAATACGTCATTGTTAAGAACGAGAGGTATCAAGCTGAAAAGTTTGATTTTGGAGATAAATGATGAAATATCCATACCAAGGATTAGATTATCCAATCAAAAACAAAGACTCGTCATGATTTTATGGTTCCAACGTAGTAGCAGTACTATCAGAGGGAAGGTCACAATGAAGCTCAGCCACAACTAAAGACTTCTTTGACTTGGATTTGATGAATTCCACATCAAATTCCTGCAAAATGACAATCCATTTTGAATATTTTCCCCCCAGCAATGGACGTGATAAGATATAAGTCATGGGGTTGCAATCTGAAATAATAATGGTTTTTCAGAATGGGATATAATGGAAAAATATGTGGACAGCTTGAACGACTACCAATGTAAGCTTTTCTACGTATGAATACTTAACTTCCGTATCATTGAGATTTTGACTCAAATAATAGATCGTATGTTCTATCCCATTTTATACTTGGACTAATACCATAGTATTATCATATCAGCCGTGGCGATATATAGGAAATAATCATTCTGATAACTAGGGGGATACATTAATGATGCCCAGACAAGAGTATCCTTGACAACATCAAAAGAAGCTTGCGCAACTTGGTCCCATTGGAAGGGAACCCATTTTTTCAATAGTCAAGTAAATCCTTTATCCATTTCGGCGTAGTTGGGAATGAACCTTCTTAGGAAGTTAGCCTTTCCTTGAAATTTCGGTATCTGAAGTAAATTTGATGGCACAAGAAAATCAAGAATGGCCTAAACCTTCAATGGTTCGATTTGAATTCCTTCTTTTGAGACAACGAATCCAAGAAAATGACCAGAACCAACACAAAACACAAATTTATGTGGATTGAGGCATATTTTGTAGTGTCGACAGCATAAAAAGATGGCTCTCAAATGCATCGGGTGATCAGTCTAATTTCATGAATGCACTGGTAAATCATATAGATAAGGCTGAAAAATTTGCTTGATTCCATTGAAAGCATAATCCATTTCTCTCTGAAATGTTGCCCCAGCGTTCTTTAAACCAAACGGTAGTTTCCTATAAGCAAATGTGCCCCAGGGACATACGAATGTTGTCTTATGTTGATCCTCTGGGAAGATAATTATTTGATTGTAGCTGGAAAATCCATCCATGAATGAAATAATTTCACATCCACCACAATCGTCAATGATTTGGTCGATAAAGGGAGTAGGGTAGTTGTCTTTTTGACAAGCCAGATTGACATCCCGGTAATCAACGCACACTCTATCGGTTCCTTGTTTTTTCATGACAGGAACAATGTTGGAAACCCACTCAGTTAGCGGAACAGGGTAAATGAAACCAGCATGCAAAATTTTCCCAAATTCTTCTTTAATTGTAGTGGCCTTCTTTGGATGAATAGGACAAAGGCGTTGACGCAGCAGTTTAACATTAGGATACATATTAATAGTGTGTTCAACGATACTAGTATCTATGCCTAGAATTTCCTCATAAGACCAAGAAAATACGTCATAGAATTCATAAAATAGAGAGCGATATGTTTTAAGTACTGATGGAGAATAAGACACACCAACATGAATATTTTATACTATGCCAGGTTTGGTCAAAATATCGATAGAAATGGTTTCTTCAATATTTGAAAAATTTCGCTCGGAATTGATTGCATTAATAGGTAAAGAATTCAAAAAGAAATTTTTGATTAATGGGTGATATAGTTCACTAAGATAGTTTTCTTCATAATTAGGAAGATGGAAATGATGATGATAATCTTCCCATGGTTCTCCTTCTGACATCATTGTTTCCAAAATATTCTCATTTTTCAAGAAAGTTGAGGAAAAAATATCATATGGAGTACCAAAATCTAAGGAACGATCAACCAAAACAACTGGTGACTGTGATTTCAGATTCGCCACCCAAGCTAGATAGATTGATTTCTATGCCAGCTCAAAAGGGCTAGGCGGAAAAAACTCATCCAATGTAACAATTTCAGAATCACCCGTACTCTCCCTTAATCCAGATGGAGGGGAAGAGATCATGTTGCAGGTCTCTATACTTGCAATTTCTGTTGACGTCGCTGGCAGCGATAATGCAAAGGTTCCCATGAGAGTGGAATCCTTTAAGATTCCTACACAAATGTTCTAAAGTGCTATTTAGGTTGTGTGAATGAACAGAACACTTCCAGTTACCTGTGAATCAGAGGCAAAAAATGATAGTTGATTGATGACTGTGATTGTACCTTTATATGGAAAGGCAATCATTCTAAAATATGTAGAGACAATGGCAGTCATAGCATATACCCATTGCCTTCCAAGTATAATATTATATTCAAGGGGTTTGTCAATAACCTCGACATCAATATTTACTTTCCCCCCCCCAGTTCAACATGCAGGTTATTAATAATACCACAAGGTTTATATGTACGTCCATTGAAAGCCTTCAACGTTGTTGATGATTGAAATAAGCGCGGTGAGCCAAGTGATTTCCAAGGATTTAGAGACATAATACATGTAGATGCTCCCTCATCAATAATAGTGGAATTAACAACATGATTGAGAACATTCACTTGTATGGAGAATGCCAATTCTGCTGGTGGTTGTGTCATATAGCCCGTATGGTTAAAAACAACAAGATTAGAATTAGTCAGATCAATTCCACCAATAGCTGACAATAAAACCTGTTTTTGGGAGGGACAATTTTGTAATATCTCAAGAGAAGACATAGCTGAAGGGAATTGAGCCAAATCTTCAACTACATTATAATTTTGAGAAGCTCTTGCTCGAGGATTATATGTCAATTTGTGAATTACTCCCTTAGGTGGCTTAATTGTCAATTCAGGGATAGCAGTAGGAGGTGCCGATTCGTAGACAAATTCATAGTCAAGGTAGTAAGTTGATCAGTTTCCTTACTACCATAATCCTTACTATGCATTAACACCAAAATATATATTGAAGGTTTTTTGATAGATAACATAAGTACTTGGGAACTAGAAGGTGGATCCATAGCAACCAAATTTGTGTCCAGATTCGGAAATGGATCTCTCAACACAGCTGATGCATGGGAATTCTTAATGAGTTTTTAGACTTCAGCACGGTGAGAAATATCCCGAAAAAAGTGTTCCTCATTATATATTATGCATGGATAATGAGGTTTCCTAGGTCCAGACATTTGATCAGATGATCTTTCCTACAAGTTAGAAGTTTGCTTTTTCTTAGATTTCCCTTTTTTCTTACTTTTGGGTTGCTTGTCACTTTTTCTTTTTTCAAATGACACGACATTGATTTCGGAAGAAGATGTAGGATTATATGCAGTAATATGATGTGTGATTGCAGTACCAATCAAACCATATCCACCATGAGATTCTTTTAATTGTGGAGTAGCAGTAAAAATAGATCGTGGCGCATCTAGAATTTTTTCATAGAGCATGCTAGATTAGATATAGATCAAGTCTAAATGTTGGGCTTGAGCAATTAATTTCTCTTTAGTGACGATGCCACCATTATACACATCCTCAGTTATATATGGTAACATGTACTTAATGAACCACTCAACAAGGAGATGATCAGGAACAAATTTCTTAACCATTCTATGAAGACGACGCCATTCATGAATATGATCATAAATCTGAGTGGAATTAGTTTATCTAAAATTGGCCAAGAGTTTTGTTTTTGTTTCATATCATATGGGTAACTGGAAGTGAGTCAAAAAGAAAGTAGATAGGGAAGTGAAATTATCAAAAGAAGCTCTAGGTAATTCAATGTACCATTTTGTAGCTGGACCAGTAAGTGTACGTTGGAAAAGACGTAGTCGAACAGAGTCATCATTTAGGGAGTTTGATGAAAACCAAAAATGATAAGTCATAACATGAGTTGACGGGTATTCCCAAGTTTTCCATTGAACTTAGGAATATCCGAGGGTAATTTGTGAGGTATTATCCGCCACCAAGGAGCATAGTTGATTGGATCATTAGCTAGCCAATTTAAATCTAGTAACTCTAAAGTTGCGACAAAAGGCAACTGTCAATTAAGGTCAAATTGAACATAGCCAGGATATGATGGAATTACTTGAGCAACAGGCCTTTGAGCACCAACATAAGGAATCAGTTGCTAGTAACGCAAATAGGGGTTGTTTTTTTTAGCAAACGCTTGAGGATTCGGTTGACCAAACCCTAGGTTGAATACTTGTTGAAACGAAGGTTGAGGCATTTGTACCTAAGGCTGCCAAGGGGTCTGTCCACCAATGTTATAACTCAAATTAGCATAACTTGGATTCGGTTGAGGATAAGTATAACCTAGTTGTGGCTATGAAATCCCATAAAATGGTAAACCAGCTTGTGAATATATGATTCTAGGTATAGGTTGTTGTTGTAAATTGGTAAAAGCATTTGGATTCCATGGGCCCAATACTTGATGGTATTGAGTTGAAGGACCCACCTGAAACGGTTGTTGTACAACATTTTGATTCCGTAATATGGGTAAAGATGTATTAACAAGTGGAAGTGATGTGGGTATAATAGGCTGAACTGGTTGATACGATTTTACAACCGTTTGTGACTGGATAGGCAGAGTGGGCTGCCATTGACAAAAATTCATTTCGACATTAGGTTGACCAAAAAATTACGGAGTACTGTCAGAGTAGGTGGCTAAAGGTTCCCCCCTACATGAGGAGGATAATAAGATAGAAAATATTGCTCTCCAAATGCAGGGAGTCCAGTTGATATGGTACTAGATGAAACATTCCCAGAAGGACTAGCTTGATATTGCCCTGATGATGTGTATAAAGAATCAAGCCATTTAATACTCACTATAGGTTTACCAGTTAGAATAACAGACAATTACATGGGTGAAGTCCATGGGTTTGAAGATGCACCGGAAAAAATTCCAGATAAATATTTATAACCTGATGGGACCATAGGTCCACCATGAAAATATGATTCTGGTGAATTTTTAAACATCAAAGGGGTAGCAAGGGAAGGTATTGATGTAATTGGAACAGATGGCCCAACTGAAGATGGTTGTTTAGGCATGGTTACTTGACCAAAAGTATACCCTTTTGAATTTATGGGAATATGAATAGGAACAAGATCAACAAAAGAAGAGGGTGGTGATTGAGGAAAAGACTCGTACAGGTAAAGATCCTCCCCAAAATGGGTTGGAGTTAAAGGTCTCTCACCTTGTGGGATTTCTTCAATCAAAATCAAAACAAGTGGAAGTATTTTTCCGTCAGGCCCAAAGTATATTTCAGGTGGTTGACTGTGTGACATGGGAGACTCAATGGCTACAGAAAATTGTGGGATGACCAATGGATGAATAACTTCCAGTTGTTCGACTTCGGGATTTAGATTTTCTGGAAAAGAAGAGATAGGATCTGGATCAACTTCTGGTTGAACAACATTAGGTTTAGGAGGTATGGTCTCACTGATTGGATGGATTGTGACCACGAGTAGATGTGAGGACTCCGTCTTGACAACGGTAGGCAAACCAGGATATGTAGAAAAAACTTGTGCTGACTCTGGTATATGGGAAGATGATGCTTCACCAGAGGTACTGATAGTACTGGTTTCGGTAGAGTAATGTCACCTTAACCATCCAGAAGTAACTTATGGTGGTAAAGGTGGTTTCAATGCTAGTCTACACGAACGACGGGGAAAAGGATTTTTTTCTTCCACAATCATTGATTTATTTTAACCAAAAAAAAAATAAACAGAATAAAAGGGTAATTATAGGAAAAAGGTTTACCAAGAAACTGTGAACTACAGAATACCTCCTTTCAAACCAAGAAGTACAGGAAAGAAATCTCACCGAATGATGTGTTCGGTGTATCACAATTTACAATGCGACCGACTCGGTTCACTATTGATGGATAGCAACCCAAATTTTTCCTCCCAAATATACTCAAAGGTACGTGAAGGCCCAAGTCTGTGTTAGTGGTGTCTAATGTGAAACCGTACAATGAGAGCACTCCTTTATACTTTTCATACTATAACACCACCCGATATACCTGAAAGTATGTGGACGAGCTATGATATACTTATGTACATGGAGTAAGGTATCACACTCAGAATGTATCACAGACAATTAATGATATCTACTATGTTTTACGATGTCGGAACACTTCTCTAGCCTATACCTTCTAAATTTTATCATTATGGTTTCAATTCTTTGTTAGGTAAATTGAGATAAATTTTAAGTTGATCTTGTTTATCAATTTTCCTTTCAAGGTTCACCGCAACGATGTATTGGAAATTCCTAAAATGCAAAATAAAATGATAGCCAATATTTTCACTTTTAGTTTCTTCAATGAAAATCCTAGCTACTAGAGGGAAAGAGCAATCAATTTGAGAGAAAAAAATCAAAGAGCACAAACTAAAATGCAGCTTTCCTAATTGTTCCTATGGAAAACACACAATCCACTACATGAAAATGCAGGTTTTTATTTTCAGTCCCTTTAATTTGAATGCAAAAAAGGAAACTAAGTGCATCAAATCAATAAAAGAAAATACCTTTTACTTTGAGAAATGAGGAATAGAACAACGATTTCTCTTTTCTGGAAAAATGAAGATTTTAAATACAATTTCTCCTATCAGGAAATGAAGAATTTAACGACAATTTCCTTTTCAAAAGAAAATGGATCTAATGCAGCAATGAAATTACTTTGAAATTAATTCATCAATGATAAATAAAAACACTTTAAATAAACATTGAAAAAACTTTTCTTTCAAAGGAGGAAGAAGTAGGTAAAGTCACTGGTCAATATGAGGCATCAAACACTTTGAAAACATAGAAAAAACAAACTGAAATAAAATGCAATGACAAATTCAATGAAATTTGGTTGAATCTAGGGGGAAACACAGTCTTTAAGGGGAGACAGTGCATTGCAATGCACCCCTAAGTGGGAGACAATGCTATCAAAAACACCATGTCCTGTTCAACAGTGCACTGGGCGCAGCAAAGAACAAAAACTCAAGCTATAAAACACACTTCTAATGCAAATTTGAATTCAAAAAGCCTAATATTTTAGAGTAAATTCTACTGGGTTGATAACAGAGGAAAAATACACCAAGGATGAAGGATAAACTCCCCAACATAGTGGCCAATTTGTTATGCGGAATTATGAAGTATGGATAAAACATTCTTCCCTAAATGTGGTGCATTTTATTTAGAACAACAGGTTAAAGACTTTGGAGATACTTTTCCTAATAGTAAATAGACGCATAGAATAGATCAAGAAACTTTCTTGGAGTCCAAGAGCTTCCAATTATCCTTCTGTCGCTCTTGTTGTAGCTTCAAATTCAAGCTAGATCGCCAAAATATTTCCTACAAGAATGAACACTAAACAACAAAGAGATAGAAATATACAGATGTCTATTCAAGTTATTTAGTTAAATCAATGAAACATGAACCGTATAAATCATATAATAATTCATAACATGGAAGATATAAGCTTATACAGATACATATGTGGTAAATTAAACATCAATTTTTATTAATGGATAGAAGGGGAGGTTACAACCAGTGATTGATTTGATGTCACCATCTCTAGCATCATCCCAGCCTCATCACAATGAACATCTCTCTAGCAGCATATCACTCAAATCAATTCCTCAATTGGAATTCCACCAACATTTCTCTACTCAAATTCTTCCTTCTCAAGCACTAGGATCTGTGCTCAATTTATAGATGAGCTGAAGGTATTTTCACAATCAATGACTTTCTAATAATAGGCAAGACATATTCCCAAGCTTAGAGGTATCAAATAGACACATGGATTCAAATTTTGACACATATGCACTCTTCTAGATTCCAGAACAATGATAATTTTGCTCCCAATTGACGAACACACCCTTGAGTGTCAGGAAGTGCTTTGCAGCGCACTTTTGAATGGAAGTACATGCATATGAAATGCACTTAGCCCCTTGAGAGACTACGCCAGTGAGCTCATAGGTGTTATAATATATACTTCAAATCTTGGAAACCTTGCAATGGAAGTCAGGAATGATTTGTCTTTGTTCTTCAGCTTAGGGCATATAGCAACTGAAATGATAGGGGATGATAGACCCTATTCACTGGTTCTAGGGATGATCTCCAGTTAAACCAGGTCAATGGGAATGGTGCTCAAATTGACCTATAACACGTACATTGTTCCAAGTGCATTTCTATCGAGAATATCCCATTTTGCATCTATCATACTCGAAAATTTCTTTGTTTTTCTTCTCAATGGTAGGTACATATCTTTCTAATACAAATAATCTTCCATGTGCATCTTCCACAGCGGGTAGTTTTGGTTGTTAAATTTCTCAACCCTAAACTTACCATCTTCTGCCATTACTTACACTCGAACCAGGAACCCTTCTTTCCTATGAGTTTATCATCCAAATAGACCTTTAACTCTAATACGAGTTTTTAGACAATTATATATTATAGAGTAATGGAACACATAAAATATGCCGAAATATAAACACATAAAACATATAAAATAAGAGGGACACAAATACATGTGGTTCACCCAACTTAGGCTATGTCCATGGAAACAACCAGTACTTCCTTTATATTATCCAGCAAAATGAAGAAACACAACCTATTACAAATCCATTGTAATATCCTCTTCTCTGTCACACACTCCCCCTTCTATTTCTCGCTCAAAATATACACACAATACACAACCACAATAAAATACTCTCATACAATATAGGGGTTTCCTTCTAAAGAAAAAAACTCTAAATTAAACATAACTTCTACTGTCAGATCATCAGCCTAATGAACAGCCCAGATTGACTACGTAGTTACAAGATTTTACCCCCCAAACTCCCCTAACGACGATCAAACGATGATCAACGTTGTCGCCCTGTTAAGAATAGGAGTCCAACGTGGTGATACTTCTAAATAAGGAATATAATCAAGCTCCACACCCAACATTAACATGTTTAGCATGATCCTTCCAAGACTTGCAGTAGGTTAGTATATCATCAAAAAATACTAACACCAGTTTTCTAAGGTTTTGGAAATGGAATTCATTAAAACTTGAAATGTGGAAGGTGTATTAGTAAGAAAAAAAGGCATGACAAAAAATTCATAATGATTGTTGGGTAGTTTAATTATCAATTAAAATACTTGCATTTAGTGTCAAACCTAGGGTTCCGTGAACTTGTGAAGTATACATGCTCTGTATTTGCTAGGAAATTTACTTTCAATTATTCTAATTGCAAGATGAACATGAATCTTATTTATGACAAGATAATGGAAAATAATATTGAACTATTGCAAGTGGAAATGAAATATAGACTAGATCTAATTAAGTATATACACATTATTTTATGTACTCAAAACTAAGAAGTGGTTTCAAAGAAAACTCTTCTTAATTAAATAACTTAAAATTCTAATCTAACAATGAAAATCTGTTATTCTAGTGAACTTTGAATGCCAATTTTATTCTATCAAATTGAAAAGACAAGATTATTCTATTTTTTTAATATAAATTTAATCTAATCGACTTGGAAAGGAAACTAAGTCTCTCAATTCGTGAAAGAAAATTTTATCTAAATACTACAAGATTTTGAAATCAAAACTATTCTAGAGTATAACAAACAAAGAACAATGAAATAATAATTATGATAGTCTTAAAAATATTACTGATGTGTGCACTCTAAACCACAGTCAATCATATCCTATCACACATAAATATGATACTTAATATTAAAACAAAAGTTTAGGTAAAAATTTTGGTGTTTTTGGTTTATTATCAACCACTTGACCTGTAATGAAACAAGGATAAATGACTGCAATTTTTGTTAAAAAAATAGAGCATTGAAATGAAACTAAACATATAAATAAATTGAACAATTGTATGAAGAAAATTATGATCTAATTGCAAAGCAGAAGAAATTGAAAAAATAATAATAAAATACAACTAAAATATCTCTCACACATCCTCAGGGGGCCCTCCAAGTGAGTGTGAGATGCTTAAAAATTCGGATCACAAGACTCAAATTTCTAATCACATTCAGAATTGCGCCAAAGAAGATATTGAATTCATTAAAAAAACAAAGTTTTCTTCTTCAATTGACAAAAACCATTAAAAAATAATATTCATCCTTGATATCTAATATATCCTCTCATCAAGGAGACTGAAATTTATAGAATTTTGATAGAATTAACAAACTCATAATTTTCTTGCATGAGTTTCAGTCATGAGATCAATTTTGAAAATAAAATCCCATCTTATTTGATGTATCCTTGGATCAAATATATGCCCAAATATGATAAGAATGATCTCCCTTCCACGAATTTTCTAAAGAACATCTCGTTCCAATATTTTTGGTGACTATGCATTGAATGACGAATTAGAAAAACTTTTATCCACGTAATATGCAAAAAAGTCTCCAAATAACCCCAAAAAACTCTCAAATGGTAATGAATTTGAGAAAACAATCTCAGAAAAAACCCAATTTGTCTGGTGCTAAAAAAACCCATGTTTTCATTTTCCTAAATTCATTTGCATTTGCTCAGGAAACACATTTTAAGTTGTCTGGTCAAAACTACTTCATTTTCCATTGATATTTTGTTGGAGGTACACATGTGGAGCTGGGTGGATTTTGACTTGGGAAGTTCCATTGGGTGAGGAAGACCAATCTTCTATTTCCAACACTGCTCCCATTCCCCCAAGTTACATGCACAATTGTTCTTCCTAAAATATCAACTTAGAAAACAAAACGAGGAAGTGATCAACTAACTTCTCCATTAATCCTATGTGGTTGTGCTCTAAAAGTGGCTTGCAATGAATGTGCACGACAGACTCTTGTAGTGTCCAAGTCAAATTCATGCCAGGGAATGAATTGTGAGTGAAAATTTCATCCAATAGAGAGGAAGACATGTAAAATATGGATTTATTTCTATTTGGAGGATTGAGGGAAATGATTACATGGATATTCAGCTACTGAGCCAATAAGTCTGACAAATTGAATGGTCTTCCTTCATTCACAACCAAGTTTAGTAAGAATTTCTGCCTTCAAGAAAGGTCTTCGTGCTCTGCTGACCATAGATTATGCAACATAAAACTATCAAGAGCTAATAAGCCCTCCTGAGAGACTTTGTATTGTAGGTGTTGGTGTGTGTCTGATATAACTTTTTTGGCTCTTTCACCCAACTACTGACAATATCCTTAGTTCTCAAGTAGCTAGTGGTCACATAGAAGTAAGAGTCCATGAGCGATTCTGATTCCGGAAAATGATACATGAGATGATAATACGATGCCAAAAAATAAGAAATCATTTGTCTGATGGCATTGTTTAGAGTCATAGTCTTTGAATCTATGCAGGACAATATCCAACTAACAACATATGTACATGGAAATTCCAGGTACCTTCATGCAACCTTATGTAATACTAACCTTTGAACATTGACATACACATGTCGGTCTTCTAGATATCCTTTAAAGCTTCTTCCTGAAAATGTTTCATTCACTTGCTACCATGTGATATATGATTCCTTTTCTATTAAAAAAAATGATTATTTGAGTAAATTGGAAAGTTCACTAACATACTCTCAACTTCCTCCTTGGTACTGCTCTCTCAGGGATTCCATGATGTCAATGACCGATGAAGAGAAGCTCTCAACAACCTCAATACTTATAGGAGGAAAATACACTCATGGAAAAGATAAATTAGCTTCGGAAAATTGAATCACAAAACAAGACCACAAAAAAAACCATTATACTGACAAGGAATATTGTGCAGTTCTTGAGGTGAAGGAGGGCTACTGGTTGCCTGAATGGTGCATTGCATGGTCTCAAAACCATTCGTTGAGCTTGTGGCTAGAAATTACATAATGGGTAGTTCAGCGTGGGCAGACTAAGGGTGAGACTTTGCATTACACAATCTTAGTGGAAAAGGGATGGTATTGAGCCCTGGAACTGCGCAATGTGGAGTTTAGAAAGCTAGGTACTATGAATTGTGTAGTCTCATAGGCCAAGAATCAAGCTTGAGCCCTATATCTATACAATGCCCAATTAGAAAAGGCAATTGTTGGCCAAGGGATGGGTAGATATGCCAAAAGAGAGTGTAGGAAACTGGTAGATCTGATTGATTATTCAAGTTAGAGTGTATATCTAACTGAGGATAGATATATAAGTGCAAAATAAGTGCATAATATCAACATCCGAAAGGAAAAACAAGCATGCATGGAGAATCATTGAAACGATGATCGCTAATAGGAAAAAAGAAGAAAACTAATGTGACACTTGTAAAAGAAAAAAAAGGAAAAAACAAACACTTTTACACACTAATATAAGTTAAATCTCTAAAAAACATGAAAATAAATAATCAAACAACACTCATAGAAGCAAAGTGACAAAAAGCGACAGAAAAAGTGGTAAAAGACGACAAAATAAAAACTCACCCAGGCAAACTCCACTAAAGGCTCCTTGATCTCCTCAAAAATTCTAGAGCTCCAAAATACAATGTTAAAGTTATCTATTGGGGTTTATATTATATAGATCTAGGTTGGTTAGGTTTTATGATGCGCATGCCTAAAATCAAGGAAAAAGTGACACTTTGCAGAAAGTCTAAAAAAAGCTACTGTGCCATTCCCGCGGAAATGAATAATGAATCCCTGTTTTATCGGGATGATTTTTTATTTTTTCTTGTTTTATTTTTTAGGAAAATTTCCATGCACATTTTCAAGAAGGATTGCATAATTTCCAAGGACTAGGCCACTCCTTAACTTAGTGCATTGCGTAATTTCTGAGTTGATGAGATGCTTTGTGCAATTTCTATTATCAAGGTTGGGTTTCCATCCAGAATTTCACCATTTCCAAGCTCAAAGATTTCCTTCCAAGAAGTATTATGAATTTTCTGGAGACAGGTTTGGTATGCCTTCTAAGATTGTGTAGTGTATAGAGACAAGCCCAACGATGCTGCAAGGTATGGGAAGAGACTTTTTTGTGACTTAAAAGGTTTAGATCGGGGCCAAAAAAAGAAAACACAAGCATAGCATGAAAAAATAATTATTGAGAAAAACATGAATAATTGATGAAAGTTAATGATTATCTCTTTTGGATAGAAGGGAGGCTCCAAAATTAGAGCATGGGGAAACTTTTAGAGGGTGGTTGTAGAAACTACAAAACTTGGCGACACTGGAGGAACTCCATCTCTCCGTATGGATATTACATCGTGTAAAACTTATCTAACTCCTTAGGAATTATTTTTCAATTCATTTATTTCCATATCTTCTTTCACTAGTCTAATTTAAAGATATAACACCTACCATTCTCTTCATCGGTATAAAATTAACAAAATACGTCAAACATTACTTGTTTCAATTGGAGATAAGGAGTATATAGATATACAAGTGAAAAGGATTATTAGAGTCTTAGTTCTCATCTCTAGTATTTCTTCGCTACCAGTAGGCCTAGAAGGTACCCCAAAGGAGTCACTTCAAGGACACAAACATTACTCCGGTGTCAGTGAGCATGGGTAGTACCCCAGCGGAGTTTCTTGCTTCACCTCCCTGTGTAGGAATCCTTTATGTTAATTCGCCTTTATTTAAATTTTTTTTTTCTTTCAGTTTTTAAATTATAGAACTGTGCATAGGCGCTTATTAATTTCATGAGGTAGAAGAGGGTTCCTGACTTATTCAGAGAAGAAGAGGTTGTCCTTTCAGAGAAGGTTATTTATACACCTTTGAAATATAGTCCAAACGTTAAAGTTTCCGCCCCTCCTTACTGTACTCTATTTAGTTAACAATAAAAAAACAAACAATAATAGAAACTGATTAGAGTAGGTCATGATAGTTATATATTTAAGCAACTTGATTCCATTATGGTTCTCTTCAAGACAGAACATATTTTCCATCCACGTATCATAAACTAAAGGTGAAGGATGCATGCAAAGAGAGGGAATGAAATGATAACCAAGAATTCACAGCAGCACAACTTCCTTTCGAACTTAACCCTGCTTACTTAGAAAACCAAACATGGTCTCATGCGATAGTTGTTCTAAAATTAAATGAAAATGAAATAAAAGGGGTGGGACAGAATGTAAACAAAGAAAAAAAAACAAACAGACAAACTATTCCTACTCTTAACTTGACCGATAATAGGCCAGAGTCATGTAAAATGAAACTTCCACTGCAACCACTGACGCATATGTTGAATTATAGAGATGAGGGAATGCATATATAGAAATATATTCAAGCATAAACACAAACAACAAATATAGAATGATACATGCTGCAACATTCGAAGTTTGAAATCATTTGAAGGAAAATAAAATAGAAAAGCACATGCAAGACATTTTGAGGATGCATCATTTTGTTTACACACATCGCAACAACAAGACATGCAAGAGCAACCTTTCAACTTATGAATACGGAAAACATAAAGAAAGAGAAAAACTTACGCTTCATAACCTAGATATCCACGTATGATTATTCTAATGATTGAATTGAACAAAACAGATGGAGGATTCGAGGATTGTGTAGACTAGTAATTTTGAATTTGTACATTTGAATGATGATGATCCTTGAGAGAGGAGGTACTATCATGATCATGATTGGAACTAGCTGCAATATGGCAAGAACCTGACATAACCATAATCACAATATGAAGTGTCTGGACAACTTGTTGTGGTTCCAAGACATTGGATGGTAGATCATCAAAAATTGGTGGATTAGAAAGATCAACAACATAAATATTATAGTTGTGACCAGATGAATTAATGGAAAGATCACAACGTCCACAATCAGATAGTTCATCATAAAAAACACAGGAATCCTAACAATCTGATGAATCCTAAATAGGGGAAGATTGAGAACAATAAATTTCACCCTTTATTTATTCTGAAAGATTAGATGGTGGATTGGGGGGATTTAGAAGAGAATATTTTCTCTCTCCAAGTTCAGATGCAAAACTAAAATTCCACAACTTATGAGTATGGTCAGAAATAACATCATCAGAAAACATTTCTTTGAAAGATTCAACGAGAATGAAAAAATAGTGGAAGATCTCAGGATAATGAGGGAGAGGGGACAAAGGAAAAATATCAAATTTCATCTAAGATTCTTTTTCAAAAAACGTATCCCACACATAATCATAGTTAATGATATCGCAAGTTGGTTGGTCAACACTAAATCCATCCTAATTTTGATCCTCATGAACATTAGAAGAAACAATTGAAACAGGTGAATACCATAACTCATAATCTGGAGGACAAATAGAACCAATAGATGGGGGGTAAGGAGAAAGAAAATCACCAGAAAAACCAAATTCACAATCCAAAATTGTGTAGAAATTTAGAGTATGTGAGGTGGGAAAAGACGATGGTGGAAAAATGAATTAATTCTCAATTTCTCCAACCTCAACCTGTGTAAATGGAGTTGTTTGACAAGTGCAAGATGAAGAGTCACTTGGAACAAAAAATTGCTTCGTCACAAATTTAGAAGCTCCATAACCAATGTACATAAGGATACTTTGGAAAGATTCATATTATTTTTTATTCATTGAAATTTGAACAATTAATTTGAATTTCTATTTCATTAAAGGCTAATCAATATCATCCTCAGAAAATTTGAAACAAAAATTAATGAAACGATCAAGAAAATCGTCAAGAGATTCATTAGGTGATTTTATTAAAAGCATGATTTTCTTGAAAACATATTTTTAATCATACTTTTCAAAGGTGTGGTAAAGCTCCTTGACAAGATGTTTGAAAAAATGAATTTAAGCAGTTGGAAATGTGTAACACCATTCGTTTACTAGCACTTATAATGTGAGAATGGAAAACCTGCACGCAGTATCCTCACAATGAATATTTTTCTTGGTGAAAAATTCAAAGAAGTAGGTGATGTGCTCGAGAATGGTTGTTCCAACCTCACCATCAAATTTCAGGTGTGAGAAGTCATCAATAATTCCCATGGGAACTTTAAGATTCATAGTTCTGGAAAATCATTTTGGGGTTAAGATATGGGTAGAAGCCAATAAATATTATGAAAGGCTCAAAAATATTTCATGGGCTTATATTTTCATTTAAACCTCCTTATAGCACCATAAATGTTTATGGTGTTGGAGCCATCAATATTCATGGGGTCTCCCCGATATGAATTCCCAGTTTCACCTCACACCATTTGGTGTAGGAGCCCCATGTGAAATACAACCCAGCTGCCAAAGCAATGGGTTTTAATGATGTTATTTTGCTGCAAAAGGCATAGAGTGGTGTATATTTAACTTTGGTGGGATCAAGTGTGTGAATTTGCGGAGGGTAAAGTGTATTGCATGAAAGGTTATAACGAAACAAGGGGAAAGTAAGTGAGCCCCTTAGAAGCCTGTAATAGTATGTAGCTTGAAAGGAACACACGAGCATAAAATACATCACAAGTTAGGCTGTAAAATAGTTCACAAGTTAACCATGATGATAATATCCAACAACACTCATTTAACATGATTCATATTAATGCAAACGAAATAGTTCATAAGCATTAGCGTAAGTTAAAAAACATATATTAAAAAAAAAACATGAATAGTCCTACTATATCCACAACATATGCATGAAAACATGTAGGCTCTGAGATTTTATTAAAGTGAAAGTTACAAGCATACATATACCATTGAAAAACCACTAGCCCCAATAGTGGAACATGAATTTCATAGCTGCACCTCCAAAGAAATATACTACATCTATGCTACAGAGAAGTTAAGGCTCTCAAAAAACTCCCAAACTCCTGATTCTAAGCTAAAAGGCTAGCCAAAATATTATCTCCCCAAAATCCCCTTACATGAGGTATGAGTTCATATTTATAACAAAGGGGGTGACTCTTCATCTCCCTTTGTGACTCTTGGACTCCCTTCATGACTCATCAACTTCTTTACAAGATGACTCTTCATTCCATTACAACGCGACTCTTCATATTCCAAAGTTGACAATTGAAATTTCACTTAAAAATTAATTACACAATAATATTATAATACACTCATACCCATATAGGAAAAAATTGGGTAGAGCCAACTAGATAACCTAATAAGGAAAAATACATTAAGCTTGATTTTGGGGAAACTGCAGCTCAAAAGCTTCCAAAATATGTCTCGTGGTCACATAATGGTGCCAATATTTGTACTATGTAATCAAATCCAAAAATTGTGTGATGGTCTCAGGATGGAAGCGGACTCTAGCCTCCTTGGCATCCACGTACAATTATTTGGAATTGATATTTGTTTATTTATTGAGCATGAGAAACATTGTGTTGATTTGGACAGAGTCAACGATGTATTTCTGCATATTATTCATGTTCACTTCAATATCATCGTTGGTATAGATCTGTCTAAATTTATCCAAGTATTCAGCAATCTCTTTCTTGACCTAATTCTCGGGTTTGGCTTCAATGAATAAGCCAAATTATGGGATATTGTGTGCTTTGACCATGAAATATATGATGTTTTACAATCATGCATATGAGGCCTGAATGTTTTCAATGAACAAGGTGAGTTGTTTGTTATTATGGATGAGCATCTAAACCTTTTCTTTCTCTAGCTCCACCTGTTGCGTTGTTTTCTTTCCAAAATCAAGCAATGCCCCTTTCTATTGCATTGACCATCCATGCACGACAATGATATTTTTTTATATGACATTAAGAGTTTTGAAAAAATATTTACACTTCTGCTACAAGCCATGCAAATGGAAAAATTCCTTATGCATGGTGATGAGCTCCTCATAAATATTTTTCATTGTATCTTCCAATTTTGATAATTCTCCAAGTATGGTTTCCTTTAGTTCTTCCATATAAACTTGTGTGGGAGCTGTGTTCTGTAGTTCTACTCATAGTTCTACTCATAGTTTTTCAATTTTTTACCGTGAAACCTGTACATTCTTTTCCATATGCTTATTATCAGTCCTCAAATATTCTGTTTTGACTTTCTTGCACCTGTGAAGGCCAAGTTGGCTGGGGCAATGGAATTTGGATTAATGTTGGTGTGTGTCATAATCACCCTTTATTTTATGAATGGAGGAGAAGCCATATCATCTGGAAAAATTTTCCTCCTTTCTTTTACAATATGTTTCTGTAGCTCGTCATAAGTCAAATTATATGTGTCAATGAATGTACCATCATCAAGAAGAACAATTTATTCTTCCTCGCTTGGAGCTTGATCTACTGCTAAAGGGGAAGGAGATTGAATGATGACCTGGTAAGTGCTCATAATCACATCAACATCTCGATTCTCTTGCTCTGGGTCCACCTCCAAGACCTTAATTTCAATCACATCCTCAATCTCTTGAGGGAGATCCTTGTCCTGCATTTGTTTTCTCTCCTCCTCTTGTTGTTTGTTATGTTCTAGTTCCTTGGATTTTTCTCCTGCTTCTTCTTATTCTTCCATTCTTCTCCTTTCTTATTCTTCTTGCTTCTACTTCCAATCTCCTCTTCTCTTGTTCTTCTCTTTTCTTATGCTCTGCTTCTTGTCTCCTCTATTTCCTCCTCTTCTTTGTTGTTATAGCCACTTTGCAAATCACTGGATCTGCTTTCATCTTGCAGCTTTTTTCTCCCCCTGAACTATATGCAACCTTATTCTTACCCTTTTCACGAGCTAGGTTTCATTATTATTCTAGTACTTCCTATGCAGTGAATTCCTTTGATGGCATAGCCTGCAATGCTCCTACAAAGCTAATTGGTTCACAGGACTTGGAGGCATTGTAATTATTCTTCCACTCTTTGTCCTGAGGCCTGTATAATTTCACACTTAACCGTTGGAAATGAATCCTTTCATACTACAAATATTTTTAGGATCATACAGATTGAAGTCCAAACTACCAAATGAAAATTTCTCTACTGAATTTCCTTCGGTGTCTGCTACATTCAAGTTCTTGATCTTGTACAATCTAATCCACAGAGGAAGAACATGCTAAGGTGCTTTCTTCTTCCTATGAAAAGTTGTTGACAACCCCATGGAGAGGTGATACACAATTTCTTGCATGAATAAATTATCGGTGGCATACCTTGGTAAAATATGTGAATATTTCTGTATGCCAAATATTCGAAGGAAAGTACCATTGGGTGAGGCAAACAAATATTCTATATTCGACATTGCTTCCATTTCCCCAAGTGACTTGCAAGGTGGTTGTTCCTCAAAGATAAACGTATACAAAAAAATGAGGAAGTTATCAGTCATCTTATCCATTATTCCTCTATGGTTTCACTCCGAATGAAGCTTGTAATGAATGTGAACGATAAGCTCTCATGGTGTCCAAGTGAAATTCATGTCAGGGAATGAATTGTGAGTGCAAATTGGATCCACCAACTAGGAAGACATATAAAATCTGGCTTGTTTTCCATTTAGAGGATTCATGGCATTGGCTACATGGATATTCATGTGCTAAGCCAACAAGTTTGACTAGTTGAATGGTCTTCCTTAATTCACAACATGGTTCAGTAAGAATGCCCACCCTTCAGGAAAGGTCTAAGTGCTTTGCTGACCAAATATTCTGCAAAATAATACTATCAAGATATGATAGGCCCTCCTGAGAGACTTTTTCTTGTAGGTGTTGGTGGGTGTCTGAAGGAACTTATTTGTCTTTTTCACCCAAATTTTGACAATATCCTTCGTGCTCAAGTAGCTAGTGGTCGTACAGAAGTAATATTCCATGAGTGACTTTGGATCCCATATGTAACAACCCTTGTAAAAAGTTCATGTAAAAAATATAAGATCGTGGTTGATGGGACAGGTATTCTAAACTGAATGGTGGTAAAAAAATCCTAGTGGGTGTTCATTTTAGTTATTATGGCTAAAGGAAATTGGCAAAGGCATTGGAAATACAAGTGGCATTAATTGACATTTTATTTATGAAAATAATGGAAAATTGGAGAAAATCGAGGTGAAAGATCATAGGTTGCACATGAGGAGGAAAATGAAGGAAAATAACGGAAAATGAAGAAAATATATGCCTCATTATTAAAAAGGCTTATGAGGATGAGTTGGTAATATTTTTTCAGCTCATTTTTGGAGTTCTCATTATTCCCTCTCTCTCTCTCTCTCATACTCTTGAACACTTAGAGTATTCTTGGAGCACTCTTGGAGAGAGTGGAATATTTGGATACTTGGATAAATAAAGAAAAGGAAGAGAAGGAAAGTGCAAGAGGACATCAGGATTGAAATATACAACAGGTTATGAATGTAGTTACCTAGTTACATGTATGTCCTCCTTACTAGTCATTGCATGCATGGTGTATGCATGTGGATTTTCCTAGCTTTGCCATTTCCTATATAGCCATGGTGTTGTGGGTTTATTTCCATTGATTTTATTTTTTTTGGTCATTATTCCTTTAGCTATGGATTGAGTTATTAGTTTTTGGAGCCTTGGTTGGACAAACGCTCTGGAGCCCGACGAACAACTATGGATTGAGATACTAGTCCTGGAAGCCTTCATTGGATAAATGCTTTGAAGCCCAACTATTGGGTTGAGTTACTAGTCCTAGAGCCATGGTTGGAGAAACACTCTGGATCCCAGTGGGTTGAGTTACTAGTCGTGGAGCCTTGATTTGAAAAACACTCTAGAGCCCAGAAACAACCAGGGTTGAGTTACTAGTCTTGGACGCCCTAGTTGGATAAACACTCTGGAAGCCCTATAACAGTTGGGGTTGAGTTACTAGTCTTGAAAGCCCTAGTTGGAAAAAACACTCTGGAGACCTTGAAAAACATGGATAGAGGACAATCTGTGATGGTTAGTGATGTCCAACCGTGAGGTGGAATCACTAGTTTTGCGTTGAGAGGGTTTGCTCTCTTGAGCCCTATTTTGGTGTTGATTGATGTGTTTGATAAAGTCCCACCTTCATGCCTGGAATAGGGAATGGGGGTTATTTCCTGAAGAGATACTTGGCTTGGCCAATCTATGTTTGAGTAGAATGTGGAAGTCACATCCCTAGTTGTTTTTACATTCAGAAATGAAGAGCTCATTCCTTTGGTATTTGGTATGCAAATGTATGAGTTATTATGTGGATTTCATTGATGTTATATCCATCGTATTTATATTGCTATTACATTGGTTATAAGCATGTATTTTATCAGTTATGATGTATGGCTCTAGATATGTTTTTTTCCTGGAAATGAATACAAAATGTATCTATGGTCAAATATAATGTATTGTAGCTTATGATGTAGGGGAGAAATGCTTCTTAGCTATTCTCAACTTTGTAGGATACCCACATATTTATTTATGTTGTTTACACATGTAGATGCAATGTTTGTGACATTTTTGACAAAATTTTCGTCATGTATGGGTGGGGTGGGATGAGTTTATGATGAGTTTATTGATTCAATGTATTTGTTTTAATGTTATTTATCCTCTCTTGTAGTTACAAGAATTTCTCGGTAGTGACCTAGGCTCAAGGGAAAAAAATGTGGCACAAATCTTGGAGTTGCAGGCACAGAATTGGTTGTTTGGGGCCCTAACCAGTACCTTGTCAAGTATATCTCATGGCTAAGGGTCTATAGCCACTCCCTTGCCCTTATATTCTCACGGCTACGTCTCAAGAGGGTCAGAATTCAGCCCCCCTTCAAGTTTCAACGGTTTGGGAGGGTGGTTTACCTTCTGGAGGTGCTTTTGATGTTGTGTAAGGTGTGTTTGTTTTGTTTCCATTGGTTCCACTTCCTTAAGGTCATATAAGAGGTTGAATCTCATATTAGTAGCCTATCATCAGATGTTTACCCTGGTTGGTCGATTACTTGCGTAGATGTGGGAAGAGGGTGTTACAGAGTGGTATGAGAGCATGGTTCAACCCTCATACTGTATGGGCAGTGTGTTGATCATGCACTTATGTTGGTTGCATGTGTGTTTAGTATGTTTTTAGTCTATATGTGTTTTTTTTATGTGTGTTCTGTTGACCATGGTGGTAGTGGTGTTGTCATCAGAGTGTTGATGGTGTTGTTGTCAACATGTTGTCATGAGTGTATGACTTATTATGTGTTTTTCATGCTTGTGTATTGTTTGTGCATGTTTTTTTACATGTTGCTACATATTGTACATGCATTACTTGATTATGCTAGGTTACATATTTCTCATGCTTATGTATTTTCTTTGTATGCTTTCTTTCATGATGCTATATGTTGAACTTGTATTGGTCGATCAAGCTTGGTTATACATGTCAAGTGGGTGCATGTGGTCAAGTTTGCATTGGTATGTTTGAGGTTGACATGCATTAGGTCATTGTATGCAATTAGTTCATCATGATGATATTAGTATGTTATGATGCTAATTTGTTGGTTGAGATAGAGTAAGAGATGTAGATCATCAAAGTGAAGTTGCAACATTGGACCTCAAGGAAATATCATGTCATCATACATATTGGGATGTTGGGAAATTTGGTGTGTAGGTTAAGGATTGTTTTGTGCATTGTGGCTATGAGTATTCCTTTCATTCTATTGATTTTATGGTTACATACATTATAGATGCTAGTTGACTAGTGCGTTCATATGTACATGAGTTAGATAGTCATGAATATTGATAATAGCCTATAGTGGTATGCATTGCTATTGTTGTTTTAAGTTATATAACTTATACGTTGTGGAATAGCATGATATATAACTTTTTTTTGTTACATGTTAGTGACTTGATGATTAATTTTATTTCATTAACATCTTGATGTTATATGTATTTTAATTTGGATTGGCCATGCAGATTGTTAGGGTTATGCAATTCAGGCATGAGTCAAACTAATTATGATAGTGTGTTTTTTTAATCGAGAGTAACTCTATATATGTTATTTTTATGCTTTAGTGACAATTGTTTATGAGATTATGACATGAACATGTTAGCTAGCTATTGTTATGGATATCATGACTTTGTTTTTGATTGGGTTGATATGTTGAAGTTATATTGTGCTAATATGGATTTATTATGCATACAAGATAGCCTCCCCTAATATGCATTAAGGTATGAGTTTTCTTATGTCGTTTACTTGGTGTATGATTTTTTTATTAGGTCATTTATATGGTATTGAGTGTTTGGTGTCTATTATGCCGTCTACGTGATTTATCAAACATGGTGCGTTTATAGTTATTTGAATGTTTGTTTAATCACATGATATGAGTATGTGTCTATAAGATTGCATGAAGAAATGATTTCGTATTAAGATATTTTTACTAATGCAATATGTGTTGAGATAGCTGATGTGTACCTGATTATAAGTAGGTGATAGTTGTATTGTTGTTATTTTTACTAATAATTTATTATGACATGTTTTTTAGTCTTGGTAAATGTTGGTTTCTAATTGATAGATATGTTGTCTACATGTTTGGAACATATGGCTAGCCTGTGTTTTCATTTATAGGTTAGTGTGCTTGGCACAACAAGGTAAGGTAAATAGGATATTGTATGTTTATTTATGCATTCACAGTTATGTTTTTATGGCAATATGATACATGGGATTGCATGGAAAAAGAGACTTCCATGAAATCTTTGAGAAGGCTCCAACTGAGCTTTCCTTTGGTAGTATTGGGAACCTTGGGGATTGAGTCATGGTGTTTGTCATAAATTATTGTGCCTTTGGTGTCTTGTGATTTTGTTGTGTTTGATTTATGGTTTTTATTACATCTAGTATATGGCCATTCCACTTTATTTTTGGTGTCGTATTGCTATTGGTTTTCCTAGTTTTCTTCTTGTTTGTTTCTTGTTCTTGTCCTTGTATTTTATGTTTTGAGTCTTGGGAATTGGTTAGGAAAGAGGAAATTTAATGGATCTCAGGAAGAGTTGCATGAAACCCAGCAGGAAATGTAAGACCCAGATGAAACTCAGTGCATGAGTAAGCGCAACGAAAGTTAAGAATATGACAGTCAGTTGGATTGGTTGGAACCACTTAGGTAAATGGAAAATGGTATAACATTCATGAGAAAGGTAACACGAAAGGTAAAGTGAATGGATATTAAGTTTTATATGCCTTGGCTATCTTGGTAACTGTTATTCTCAATGTTTTTCATGGTGTGAACAAATAAAGGAAGTTCTCTTAACCTAGACCTTATGATATATCGTAATTATGATGTGTTCGTGATTTATTTATGCTAATTTTTATATGCATGTATGTATGTATGTATGTTGTTATCTGGTAGGGTGATTAGGGATCATGATTTTTTTATGTTGATATATATATATATATATATATATATATATATATATATATATATATATATATATATATATATATATATATATATATATATATGTCACTATATGACAAGGTTTTCAAGGATCATTCTTGTGGAGGAATGATTTCTTATGCAGGTGAATGACATGAAAAGTTTCTTGGGCTGATGAGGAATCAAGTGGGAAGAGTAACTCTCACAAATCCATGAGGTCAATATGATGTGGACATGAATTGATATTACATTTTTATACGATGCCTATGTTTATGTTATGGATAGGTAATGTTGAGGGGTACATCAGCAAAGTGGAAGTAGTATGATCTGCAGCATGTTAGGATAATCATGGATAGTGGAAAGACACTAGAAACAAGGTTTCTTTTTGGGTTTAGTGTTGTGTAACTAGCTCCAAAAATAGAAGAAAAGAGATATCAACGTCTTAGAAATGAGCCACTTCGAGGGGGCAACCTCCAATACATTAGATAAATGAACAATTCTTGGATGACACAATTTACAAAACCTCCTTTCTATATATAGGAGTCCATGGGGCCATAATGTAATCCTAGTGGGCCACAATGTAATCCTAGCCGACCTAACAATAATAATTTATGGGCACAATAATAACAAAATGGGGGTTACAAGGGTACAATAATAACAATAAGGGGGTTACACTAACAACAATAAGGGACTATACTAGTAATATAGGGACCTAACATTTAGTGTGTGGTCTATGGATCTGTAGTACTACTATTGTGTATATGTTGTGCATGTTGTATATTCAGTTACTGTACCTATGGTGATGTGTAATGTTTCATATGTATTATTTTGTACATATGATATTGTATGCCTATTGTGTATGTGGCGTTGTGTGTATATTTCATATGCAGTGCTAGGCATAGATGGTACTATGTACATGTGAGATATGAGTCGTTGTGTACATATCATACTCTATGCATGTTGGATATGCAGTGTTTTGTGCATGTGGTGATGTGCACATGTTGGACATGTGCTGTTGTGTATGTATGGTGCTATGTGCATGTTTAATATGCAATTCTATGTACATATGGTGTTATGTGTGTGATGTAAATATGGTGCTATGTACATTTGGTGTTGTGCAGGGAAAATTTTAAGAACCCCCCTAAATTTACATTTATAATAAATGGAAGAATCCCCATGATACATGGAAAGATGAAAGGTGATTTTATCAATAATATAATATGTATATATAATTTTTTTGGAGAATCTCTCACCAGATTATATTATCTTGTAAAATCATGGTGAATCTATCACCAAATTATATTATTTTGTAAAATCATGGCGAATATTTCACTGAATTATAAAATTTTACTCATAATGAGTATTTCTTGTAATGGCTATGAGGCTTGAAGTCTAACAAAACCCCTCGAGGACTGAAATATGTATATTCCTCATATGGAATAGAAAGATATTTCTCATGTATTAAAAAAACGGGAGGATATGAGATGAATGATATAATTACAAATCCATGTGATGGTCTACTTAGCATTTCAAAGTAAAGTGTGGAGTGGGAACGAAAATATATCAAAAAAAAATTTCAAATAAGCGACACTCTAACAAGAAGAACAAGCATTGAGCTTTTTATCATCCTGGCACCAAACTATTTTCCTCCCCTACAGTATCCTCACTGCAATAGATTTTGGTTAAAAACGTTGTTCCCTTTTTATTTTCTTATTTTCCTTTTTTTCCACTTAAGTTAGGAGATCAAATTTGTGGAGGAAAAATAGGAAAATCTAAGATATGGGAGAAAAAATAGGGGAATGAGTTGAAAGAAATTAGGAGAGATTTTAGGAAAGGTAAAACACATGAGGAGAGAGAAAAATTAGGAGGATAAATAAGTTTTCTCAAGTGTCATGTCACTAATGACTCATTCAATTGTTGCGACATGTCCACCCCTATGTTAGCTCATGCTCCTAAAAATATCCATTCCTAAAATTAAACACTCATAAAAATAGTAATATGTCTGCATTTCCACAATATTACACTCATTAGTCTCAAAATATTATGGGGAACCCAAATTTGTTATCAGCACTACCACGTCGAGACTGCCGAAAATAGAAATTTCTCGGAATTGGAAGAAACCACCACCATTACACTCATAACTCAGTGGGAAATATGGATTATGAATACTAATAACTTGTGCCTGGCTCTAACTACTAAAAATATAAAGTTTTCAGATTTTGATGAGAATGACACCATTGGATATAGAACATTGTGGGAAACTTGAATGTATAATTAAACCTAACATTCAACCACTTCTAAAAATAGAAAATGCTCGAAATCATGTGTATGTATACTCATTGGATTCATCTTTCAGAAGGAATACAAATCCACAATCAAAATCAACATGAATGCACTGATAAAAATAACAAGTACTTACATGTCACTCTAAAGTAGTTCATAGAACTTCAAAGATCACAAGGATTCTAAATATATCATTATCTATGACATGAGAGCCTCTGGACACAATCTGCTAAAAATAATAATTTCCATGCATGTTGCCCATAAAGACCTCACCAGAATCCCAAGTTCATAAGGACTCCAAATATGTGATCCATACTATTGCACTATCCCTGGAACTCCCTCTCCTAGAAACCAAGGAACTTGCTAAATATAGCAACACTCTCAAAACTATGCAAAAAAATGTGTCTCAATCATCATTGAATCACTCCCTCTCCTAGGAACAAGGAAACTTGCTAAATATAGCAACACTCTCAAAACTATGCAAAAAAATGTGTCTCAATCATCATTGAATCAATCATGTGATTAATCATCCTAGGAACCTTCCCCGACCTATATCTGTATCAATCTATGAAACTCCAGTTGAGTTAAATCTCCAATTGATAGACAAGTCCTTGACCCTGTAAATTTCTAAGGGGAAAATCAAGGGTGAACAATGCCCTAATTATAGATGGAGATAGTTTTGAATATTTTAGAAGTAAAATTTGAAATGTACACTACACCCAAATGCCTGTAGAGTTTATTGGTTGCAAGGCTTAATATTTTGATCAAATTACTCTCCACGTTGGGATGAAGATATTTTTAAGAGGTTGGTGACATCTGACCTTTGGGTTTAATTAACAATAATTGATAATGTATATACTAGCAATTGCTCCTAAAGGTGCAAAGGGACACCGAAGGAATTAAAGAACTGGGAAAATCAAGAAACATCGGAAGTAGTGAATAACACTATGTGATTCATTTCATTAGTTTCAATCCCACTTCTTCACCCCTATGAGCATCACCAGATGCAATGAGTGCTAAATGGAATATTAAAAAATCATGAGAAATTAGTCAGTTACGACTACCTCTCATGGAAATGATTATACATGAATGACTTAATTAACACAGATGAATCCCAAAAATGATATCTAAGGCACGTTTATATTAGAAAAAAAAATCATTTTTAGAATTTTTTATTATTAATATTAAATCTATGTTTAAAATTTAATTAAAAAGAATTATCATATATATGTTTAAAATTTAATAAAAAATAATTATCATATTTTTATGTTTAAAATTTAATAAATAAAAATTATTTCGTTTTCATTAAAATTTATATTAGAAAACATGCTTATTTTTAAAGTTGTTTTATTAATATTAAATATATGTTTAAAATTTAATATTTTTTTAATTATATATTTATGTTCAAAATTTAATAAAAAATATATTTTTCATTCTCATTAAACTTAATGGAAATGCATAAACTTAAATGCTTCAATCAAAGTTTAATTAAAATCATTCTTTATCTTTATTGTTTAATAAACAATTGTGACTAAATTTATTAAATTACTTGCATTTTACCCAAAATAATAATAATAATAATAATAATAATAACTATTATTATTATTATTATTGTGAATATTTACATTATTAAAAAATGTTTTTACCTACATTTTATTGAATGTAATTAACTTCCAAGATTTAAATTCTTACACACTTTGTCACCACAACTTTCTCAATATTCCAAATATATTAGCTTTCTCAATATTTCAAAACTATCAACATTCTTTGGTAATTTAATTTATTTTACTAAATGAAAATGCCTTTTTTTTATATTATCCCATAAAAAATATTTATATGCATGGTTTATGGCATTCAAAGCACATAAAACAGATAAATCCTTGAGATGTTTCATTGAGAGTTTCTTTTCCTTACTCTTCGCTATTTGTGTTTATCAACTTAATATTGCTGTGAGGAATGTTGGGGAGGTTCTAAAATCTTCACACCAAAATAAATAAATGGCAAAATTGTCCTCAACTATACCAAAAAAAACATTTATTTTAATATAAACTCTCGATCACCAACTATCAGAGATGTAGAAACACGACATAAGATGGGCAACATACTTAAGAGATGGGCGGGTTGTATACTTAGAATTGACATGAACATGGTCCAATGGAACCATTACTGATAATTCTGATTAAACTGGAACTCAAAACCATTAACCTGTAGACATATCCCCTTGATGACAGAGGGGTCTTCGGCAAGGTACCCATGTCATTAATTTTCTGATTTTGGGTAGAGTCACAAACATTTCAACAAGGTTCTGAAGAATCCAAGGCCAACAATTCAAGAATAGAGGTGGAAAAGGAGTGAATTTTATCTCTGTTGTACACAGGGGTAGCGAATGTAAAGGATATGCATAGCTATGGCCCATCTGGCCCTTCAATCATAGACTCACATGCACATAAGCAAGGACCCACTACATGCATACTTGCCGGAGGCCCTAAGCTGCTAGCCACTTTTAGAAATTATGCATTCTTCCACTGTGTATGTGTTGGCTCTCCAAAGAACATTGCAAATAGCCCAGATCTCTTAGAAGAGCTTGGAGCTAGACTAGGATGTTTGATCAACAACATTCACATTCATTCACCAGTATGAAAATCCAAAATTTTGACTAGCATAAAATTCATTCACATTCATTCATGAGTATGACTCAATGGAAAATATTGACTAGCATAAATCCCTCTTAGCCCATGATCTATTAAGAGTGAAAAAAAGAATAAATCCCTCTTAGCCCATGATCTATTAAGAGTGAAAAAGGGCATAAACCCCTCTTAGCCCCTGATCTATTAAGAGTGAAAAAAATCATAAATACCTCTTAATCCCTGATCTATTAAGAGTGATAAAAATAAATATTGAAAATATCTTGGAAAAACAACATTTTCAACTTTCAAATTAAGGGAAGCCTAGTTATATATCACTTGTCCAACAAGCATGGCTAGCACTGGTAGCTCGGAAAAGTGCTTATGTTTGTTGATTTCCTTCTATTTTTTTGTTGGTATTAAGCATGCCATATCCCAGAAGGATATATCATCATTCACTCGAGTTCCCTGGAATATCCCTGCTAAGTAGTTTCCCACGACAATTTCTAGTAGTTTAGGCTCAAAGTGAGGTGTACAGTCCAGCACACTGCCATGTACACAGAAGTTTTTTTTATTCCATGCAATGGGTATTCACATTATGAAAATAAAATGTACAGGATTCAAGGTACCCAAAATTATGGTATGGTTGTGATGTTACTAGGGAAAATTTTAAGAACCCCCCTAAATTTATATATATAATAAATAGGCGAATCCCCATGATACATAGGAAAAATGGAAGGCGATTTTATTAATAATATAATATGTATATATAATTTTGTGGCGAATCTCTCACGAGATTATATTATCTTGTAAAATCATGGCGAATCACTACCAAGTACTTCAGTATTAAATAGGCTAATCACTACAAAATGGTGAATCGCTAGTTCAGTGAGTTCGGGTAAGTTGTCTCAATGAAGATATGGTAGTTGAACTGTAGGAAGGAAGAGAACACTGAGACAAAGCACATACATGGTGACTCGTGAGGGAAGTAGTTCTCGTGTAGTTTGGAAAACGCGTTCTTCTAGTTCTATTAAGCGTAGTGTTGTTGCTCATGCTACTACTAGCACTGATATTGAGGTTGGAGAGGAGTTTGAGGAAGCATGTAAGGTAGAAGTGGTGGATAATTACAAAGAATACCCCATGATGGGCTCCATTTTTCCCTTTGGTATTTGTGCCTGCAAGATCTTCTGTCCATTGAACCAACAATTAACTGTTCAACCAACAATCAACTTGACTGAGTTGATTAGGTATGAGTCAACTTAGACTAATCTTCAAAATTATGCTTTGCATTATCCCATATTTATCACGCTAATGCTACACAACATTTTGCATTTGCACCCAACTCTCAATAATTCTTTTCCAAGAAAAATCTATAATAAGAAAAATATTTTACTATATTCTAAAAGGTGAAGATGTCGAAATCATGCCACAAAGTGAAAGGAAATAAAATATCTTTCCTCAAACCAACAAATATATTAAAAAAACAATAATGATTATAATAATAGAACTAGATCTATCGATCTATCGATCTATGCATGATATGAGAACCATAAGCATTCAAGAGACTAATTTCAAACTCAACAAAATCCTCTAAACAAGCAACAAACAAACCACTAAAATTTTCAAAGATATCAAGGCTAGACATTAACACAATTTCATGTACTTGAATAAGCCCATTGTTTCTTAGCGTTAGACTTCTTAAATGAGTTCTTTATCATTTAATACTAGGACACTATCTATGTGAAAAGAAATAGGTCCCAACTTCATCAAATCCAACTTCATTTCCAATACCAATATAAAATCACACAATTTCCAAATATCAATAATTATTTTCTAAGAAAATATAAAACTCGAAACTCAGCAAAATTCCCTAAACACAAGCAACATATATAACATTAAAATTTTTCAAGATGTCAAAGCTAGACATCAAGATAGTTTCATGTACTTGAATGAACCCATTGATGCTTTGCGTTAGTCTTGTTAAATTAGTTATTTATCATTTAATACTAGTCAAACACTGTCTATGTGAAATGAAATAGGTCCCAAAATCATCAAATCCAGCTTCATTTCCTGTCACAAATAAGAAACAAACAATGTAAGGATTAAATATGAAACATCAATCTTAAAATAACACGCATGAAAGAAATGTAGCTGCAATGTTACAATGAAAAATACAAAATATAGAACCCATTTTTACCTGAATTTGACATGTAGTAATCTTGCATGATCTATTAAGCAACAAAAGGGATAAATATTAAATAACTTCTCAGGCTTAAAAAAATATAGGGTCAAGTGGATCTATGCTAGTTTATATATATTTGTAACATTAAACATCAAATATGAAATATTTTCCATGTTATTTTATCAGTGTCCATGTCTGTTACAATGATGTCTCTGCCACCCAAGCTTTAATGCGCCTCACTTTCTGTCGGTGCAACTAGAGATCTAAAATATAGTTAGTTCTATTATTCTCTAATACTTTTAGGATAGAATTAAGTGTTTATTCCCTATATGCTTTGCATGACAAATGAATGCCTTTTTATGTTTTTCCAATTTAGTCTTTTTGTAGTGAAATCGAGTACCACATAAAACAACATGAAAGAGGAGGGCAGAGTTTTGTTGGCTAGCTTAAGTGTTGTATCTGCTGCCCAGATGAAATTGAGCACCAGCTACTTGCCAAGGTATCCCTTGTTGTGAAATTAGCTTAATAAGCTTACAAGATGATCTTATATCTTGTAATTGATATGTACTTGGTCTTCTAGAGTGTAGCACATGCATTTTATTTTTTTGTTAAATGTAGCTCATTTTCCTGTATTGCTTCCCACTTTTCATTGTACTTATTGGTATGATAGGATGAGAACAGAGCTCATGAAAACATCATTCAACCTGCACAGGTAAGCGATGGTGAAAAAAATTTTGAAAAAGAAGAAGGTGATCAGGAAAGTTTGCTTACAAAGGTCCAAATTCATGCTCAATTAAGGGCAGTGGAGGCTGAAATAGCTGCAGTTTTAGCTGGCCTTGAAATATTTCAAAGCATTGCAGGCCAATATTTAGAGAGTTTAGAAGGTGAAAAGGATGAAAATGATCAAGACTTAAGTGAACACAAGCCTTTTGTAGTGGATGGAGGAGTGCTTCAACGAGCATTAGCTACTGAAAGGCTTAGAAGCCTTAAGCAGAAAAGAGGATAGCTTAAGGAACAACTGAAATCTTTTGAGAGAGATGGAAAGACACGGGAACTTGAGGAACAAAAGGTGCTTATGAATTTAGTGAAGAATAAAGAAGAAAAAGTGATCAATAGAATTGAACGTCTGTTGGATAAGCCAACAAGAGGGAAAAGGAATAATTTTTCATTGCAGGAGGATGATGAGTTTGATGCAGCAACATCAAGGCTCATTGAAACTATAATTTGCATTGCCCTTTAGTCCTGTATTAGTATCATATGTCTTAAATGCAATACAAATACTTTTGAACTTTATTTTAAAAGAGTAAAATTCAGGGGCAGTAAGCAAAGTTCTATGTTTTCTGTGTTATATCATGCATCTTGAAGATAGTTTTATACTACAGATAACATAATTTTGAATCTTTGAATGAGACACCTGGCAATTATTTGCTTTGGCAGGAACGTGATAAGATTATCCGTAAATGAGTGTTGACACCTTTTCACCAAGTCAAGGGTTTTTAACACCGTGTTCAAAGGTCTCGCCCAACAGAGGATGATGGGGACTAGTTTTCTTTAAATTATGTCTTAAAAGCTTCCAGATCATTGTCTGCACTCTCAATAGATCGACATTCAACAAAGTTTCTTGATGTAGCATATTTACCTAAATTGAATCCTCCCACGAATGAATTTCAAAGGCTTAGAAGGCCTATCAATATTCAGAATCCAACGAGGTTGATAAACTTCCAAAGGATCAAACAAACCATTTAAGAAAGTGAAGAAGACGATCTATACCTGATCAATACTAGAGGAAAGATACATCAAGAGATGATGAGCCATGGAATGATTCTGATCACCATGAAATCTATGGCAAGCAGATCATAAATCTTTTGTTCATTTCAGAGCATGTAGGACATCATCTAGATGATGCTATGGTATTTTGAAACTTGATACTTATATCAAACTGAGTTCATAATCACATTCTTATAATGTTGTAGGTGTGCTTATGTGGCAAACATATAGATCCATGCCTTCTGTCATGTTCACATATTCAAATCTACATTACTGGATCTAGGTACCAGGCCCTTGGATCTGTCTAGATCCTGATACTGATACAACTTGGATATAGTCTGAATCCAGCTGGAATATGCATTCATCTTGGAAATTGGTTGGATACATATGGGCTATATTCTGGATAAATCCTCAATCGAATCCCACACAGTATCCAATGGAAGAAAAGAAGGAAACAAACCAATAACAATAATTTAACCAAAAAAATGCTATCTTGATTCTTTACATTCATATATTTTAATTAAGTTTATATATATATATATATATATATATATATATATATATATATATTGTAGATATTTTCAGCTGTATATATTTATAAATACATATTATAAATAGATTACACAAGTATCTTTACGATAAGTATCAATATAAAAATAAATGTATTTAATTGCACATGGTGTGTGTTGTGTGTGTGGATGTCTTGGTATTCTTTTTTCCAAGGAAAAAACTGTAATTTTGTATTCAAGAAGAAAGATACCTTCTGAAGGTGCTCAGAGCACTGATATCAAGTAAAAGATGATAAACAATCCAGTAGAGAAAAGTCTTCTGCCTATATTATCTCCTATACTGGGATAACACTACAAAACAAGAGATAACAGTCCTGTCATCTGGGTTAATGTCCTATATTTGTCTGGAAGATGTGCTTGAAGTGGTTGATCACCATGTTTTGCAAGTTCTTTGTTTCCTCCCTTATTGTGATTGGTGACTCTGGGATATGACAGTTCTATGTAGTTATAGGGAATATTGCAATGTAAACTGTGAGTGAAACCTAGAACAAAATTATAAATATAAATCTTCTTAGGATTACCACTTTATCTTACTAAAGTTGAAAATATTTTGAAACTTTTTTGTCGTTTAGAAATCTAGCTTTTCCTAACAGTTAATGGTTTTACTGTTTTGGTAGAAGACATCTTGCAAAAAAAGAATGATGGGAATAAACAGCAAGAAGGTTTAGATTTAGCAGACTATGATTTCAAAGTTGAAGGTTGTGAGGAAGATATGGATGATGTTGGCAGTATTGAGGAAGACATTGTAACTCTTGAAGGAGGATTGAAAATTCTTTCTAAAATCTTTGACAATAACTTTGATTATCATAAAACAAGAGTAAACCAGTTTAAATAACAAAAACCAACATTTTACCTCAATTTTTTTCACCGGATTCCGGCACCTGAAACTCCAAAAAGTCACACTAAAGACAACTCTCATATATATATATTAAATTTAAATAGAAATAATATAATTTATAATTTTCACTCATATTTTTTGGTAACAAAATTTTGTATTGCTGGTTTTCATAAATTTAAAATATGTACTAGCCTGCTACTAGAAAACTAAACCAGACAGAGAACTTCAGATGTTTAAAAAAACCAAAAGTTCACATGCTGATATCAACACTTTGATTAAGGGTCTCACCCATACTACCACTTTCTGAACCATCACAAATTATTTGACTTCACCAATGATTTCAATTTGACATGCTTGCACTGAAAATTGCTAGAATGCTATTTTATCCTCTCAATGAACAACTCATATTTCCTGTAGACATTTATTGTATTCCATAAGCATTTGAATTTTCCATCATCCTTGCTATGATTGATGGCTGAAGATGGGGCATGCAATATTTTTTGTGCATAACTTACATCATTGGATGGCATGACACGCAACCTTGATGAATCACTTAGATTTGGGAAGAAACCTGTAGGATGAGAATCTAATGGCTTAAATACAGGGAACAATGCATGCATATCAGCTTCAGACTAGGAAATGCCACAATTTAAAAACTTGGCATTGCTTAAAGGAATGTTAGTAAAGACAAAGGGATTTAGTCAAGCTTTGCCAGAGATCTGTAAGATCCACTTCATTGAGAACATACTTCAAGTTCTTTAGTTGGTGTTGTAACACATCTAACATATCAACAAGTGATGAAGATAAAAAAGCTTCAAAACTATTTCCATTTCCAATCCCATTAGTTGTTTTAATCGTTTCCCGTGATTTATTTCCCTGCAAACTTGATTCACAGCTTTTCCCAATCATTGTATCTTGTTTTGTACATATTCCTGGCGATGAGTATTAGATCCCATTAAATAATCACCATGAGCTTTACAAGCCAATTTGTTTAAAGTATTTTGAAGATTTCAATATCTTAATAAAAAACAGAGCCCTCTATGTCAGGAATGTTTACTCTCTCTTCTTCTAAATTCTCACCCACCATTCTGTCTAAAGATAAGCTGCTGCAGACTCCAGTTAGACAATCAGATATTTCTACTTCACAAAATACAACATACACATTGTCTCCATCATCCGTTATTAGAACTCCCAGTACAGATAGAAGGCTTTTTAATGGGAAACAAAGGTCAACAGTCTTAAGTAGTCCCGGTCCTATTACTCCTTTTGAGAATCGTTCAGGTAAATGTGTATTACAGTTTGTATTCAATAAGCATATTTTAGATTCCATAATGGGTCAAGGAGCTGTATCAGAGTCTCAATATGACCTTATTAAAAGGATGCCAGAAGCCAATACTTGTTCTCTGCAAAATTTAGGCTTATTACCTAGTCCAGGATGCCATTACATGTATGACAACATTGAGGGAAAGGTACTTACTATCACTTTGATTTTCTAAATTTGTTATATTCTTGAATTCATTCTCCAAGATAATAGCTTCTTGGTCTAAGCACTTCATAGCACACCACATTACACAATGAATTGTCCTTTTGGGAAATATGTTGATGTGCATCTTCCGTTTAAATAAAATATATATAAGCTGTTTTGTTTCATAAGAGGAGCATCTCGTGTCTCAATTTGAATTTCTGGAGAGGAAGATCAAGACATTTGCCACTGCATTGGCTGCTAAGGAAGCTCAGAATGTTTTCAATCATGTTGCTATTGCATCACAGGTGAATGCCTAAGCTGTATTGCAATCATCTTGAAATGCTTTTCATCTCACTTAAATTGATCATTGATGTCTATAATTATCTCAAGAATTCATGCACCTATTTAAGAGGTTGTAGATTCTATTAGCTATTGTTCTGGAATCTCCATTTCACATCAGTTATCTACTGATAGGAAAGTGTCTTTGTTGTGGGGCTGGTTTGCTGCGATGGAGAGGGCCATCTGAATGACAAGTCGGTTCTGCTTCAAGGCAGGTTGGTTTCTTAAAAGTTGTGCCATCCATCCTGTAGTGCATAAGTTAAAATGCAATTTCATAGGTACAAGTAAAATGATGAATTGTCAAAAGACCACCTTATAGTACATGTACAAACCAAAACAAACAAAAGAAGAACCATACTAAAAAATGAAAAAATCTAGTGCTGTGAAACTGTTCCTGATTGTTAACTCCCATCATGTTGACAAGGTCGAATACTCTTGAGGCCAAAGGGTAAGGCTTGACCTCTACAAGCTGGCCAAATTTTCTTTATTCCCTGGTCAGGTAAATCCTAAGCTTTTTTTTCCTACAAAATGTGTATAGAATGGATAACAATTTTTGAATTTCCTTATTAAGAGGTTATTTTGATTGTTAACATCTGGCAGTCAATGTGTTTGTGAGCTTTGGAAAAAGGAGCATGACTAATTTTGTAGAATTTTGTCCAGGTGATTGGAGTTGAACGTCACAATCCCAGTGGGCACTGTCTAGTCGCATCAAGGGTAAATGATTCATTTCCTCTTTCAAATTCTGTGCATCCATAAGATCAGGATGCTCCTTCAGCAAAGCGAATAGCAATTGATCAGGCACCACAGATGAAACCATTGCCTAGAACTGGAAAAATTATTTCAATGGTAACTATAGCCACCTTTTATTTGTTTTTTACAGCTATTATATCTATGGTTGCAATTACTGTTATCTGTAAATGTGAATTCCAATTCATAACACAATCATTCATCATTAATCATATATTTGCAGGTACAATAGTTTCTCCTTTTCGAGTGATTTTCTAACAGTATGGCCCCTCTCAATGCATTGAAAACTTTAAAGCAAACCATATGATCTGAAAGTCATTATCACTTGCAGACTGATAGACTATGATAGCTACCGAATACTGTTACTTTTATCACCAGTAACAGACTAATGGTATATGACAGCACTGTTACTCTAGTCACTCTTTTCGTTGTATATAATTGCACTTAAATCAGACAGAAGTATTCATCTATGTTGGTATTTTGAATTTATTAAAGAAAATCTGCAATAGCTTAACATGAATGGATATCATAGTTAAGTGGATTTATGGTTATTGGCATTAGTCTTTTTGGTTTCATAATTAAAAATCTAGATGTCAATAATATAAAATATTGGTTATATCCCTGCTATCGAAGGGTATTCGACAGCTAATTTACAAAAGATAAAGGATAATGGTTGCATTGTACTCTGTTACCAGGAATAAAAATCAACAGCTAATTTACAAAACACAAGGATTATAGATTGTAGTGTACTCTGTTATCAACATGAAATATATCGTATCAAAATAAAAATTCACTCGAAATAATCTATCAGAGATGTTCTAGTGTCACATCGCTTGGATAACTTAAGGAGCAAGTGTGTAAGCACAACTGATGGAAATCACTGAATGCAAGGCTTCCCATTTATGGATGTATTTGGATTGTGTCATGATATATTCCTTTTGGAGCTTGGGAAAGACTAACTTGTTTGTATTATATGGCTATGGGTAGCAGGGATTAAGGGATAACATAGTGCTCTCAATTCCAGTGGTTCAAAAAAGGACATGGGATTTGTTTATTGTCTTCGAGATCATGGGAAATCATTTCACTTCAAGAAGGGATTTTTTTGTTGTTTTACAGATTACGGAAAATCATTTCACTCGGGACAGCTTGTTATACTTTGTAGGGGATTGAGAAAGAACATGCTATACTTTTTAGGGGATTAAGGAAAAACAGGGTCCTTGATCCCACTTTGTCCAATAAAGTACAAGGAATTTCCAAATCGAGGATTAGGTCAAACATCAATCTCCATGTTTGTAAATTTCATAAACAAAACGTTTGACATATCCTCATGTTTTAAGAAACTATTTTATGCATGTAATTGAGATTTCCAGGAAGTATGAAATTTCCAATGCAATCACAAGAGAGTAAGATTAGAGTGGTTTTTTATTATTGAAAAACTTCATCAATAACTTCATAAACTCATTGCTATCACGCGTGCTATAAATTGCATACAACCCGAGGAAACTGTGTTTGGGGAAGAGATAATTGTGTTTGGGTTCATCTCTTTGGATCTACTTGTGTTTTGGTCTCTTTTGGATTTGCAACAAAGCTTGGTCACCTCCCCTGTTCTTAGGTTTTTCTGGCCCACCATTACTGTGAAGGCATGATTATTTTTAAGCTTGGGTTTCACTGGATCTACTGGGTTGCTTATGCAGTGCTCTTAAGTTTGGAAATTTAGAAGAAATGCTATATCCATAAGGAAGCACTACCAGCAATAATGGACATCTGAGCAAGCATCATTAACATATAAAGAAATACATTTGGCATTGCACTACAGGGTACAGATATTTCTTGTATAAGAATAATGTAGTGTATTTGGCTTTGTACTAGAGGCCATTTGTTGAAAAAAGACAAGGCAATCCTTTGATGAACATTGAAAGATCTGTACAAAGTCAATGCAGTGTTAACAAATGAAGTAATCGAATGAAGCTTCTAAAGAAGTATCGAATGAATATAAAGAAGTAATTGAATGAAGATTCTAAAGAAACTCACAGTGGATATAAGGAAGAATATATAACAGGACTGCAAATCAAAAGTAGAATGGAAGGATCCACAGCCCAGAATATACAAATAGTGAAGATCAATAATCTTGGGTCTTCCTCACATGCCATTGAAGACATTGTAACCCATAACGAGCAAGCACCCATGGCAGGAGTCCTAGTAGTAAGAGCTCACTAGAATAAAAAACTCACAGTCCTACTCAGCAGTTTAATGGCTTCTGCATTTCAACTCAACACAATGAATCTTCTGCTCTTGTGTATAGTAAACCGTTATAGCAAAAAGGTCATTGGTACAACCTTTAACATCACAAAAATTCTCAAGATGTCCAACTTATACCAGCAAGGAAAAAGATGGGGAGAAGCTTCCATTTACCTAAGTTACATTTAATTCAATCGAACAGAGTTTTTGCTAATTAAGTCCCTACATCTACCCTTTTCTCAATGTATTTTCAATTTAGGCATGATAAATTCATAGCAGGAAGATCTAGCAGAAAGACTCTTTTTCCAGATCAATATATCCCAATGCATGCAAAAATTGGAAACATAGATAGGGAAATGCACATTGCTGATGAAACATTTAGAGGAATCACATATACATACACTGGTATCCCTGATGAGTGAAAGAGTTTTATATTTTTGTAGGAAGGCTTCTCTCGCCTATGGAGAGGTACCAATGTAGGTTTAGCATTGGCCATACCTATTGTAAGTTCCCTTCCAGCAAACATATTTTAGTAAGTCTCTCAAATATTGACTGGTTTTTGTTTTCATTTTTATGGAAAAACAAAACTTTGGTACTGTAGATAACAGTGGAATTTAGGTTTAGGTTCTTACTCTCAATTGCATATTAAACTTGTTTATTTTCTTTATATCCAGTAGCATACCTACTTCCATGATGTATGGCATGTGTTATGGGTTCTCTTTGATCTTCATTGTATCCCTTAGCAATTTTATCAGTGTGGTGATCCCTCTCTTCCTAAGCCAAAACCCATTGGACTGGATCACAGAAAGATCACCTAATTCTTCTCATATATGCGTGACAGTGTTCTCATTACCTGGAGGCTCTATTTACTCAACCTATTATATATACATGGTAGAGCACCTTTTATTTGTAGATCCTAAACTTATCTATTTGGCCTTGACAGTGGTGAGGATAATTTGGTTGAAATCTTTGGTTTCTAGCATCATTGGAAAAGAGTGTCCAACTTATACCAGCAAGTTTAGCAGTTATTGAAAAACGTGTGCAAGGGCAACGTCTCTGTGGGCTCCAAAGGTAGATGGTAACATTGAGGCAACTACTCATAAAGAAGAAGAGAGGAAAAAGGAGCAGTATACAAAGTTCCTGCAAAATTCAAAGAGTTGAATAGAAGGGTTGTTGCAGAATTGGAAGAGTTGGACAGAAGAGCTGTGACATGTAAGGAAAGGAAGAGGCTAAAAACCACAGACAGCCTGAGAAGAGGGGAGGTAGCAACTCATCTGGAAACGAAAAAAATGAGTGCAACTCAAGAACAGGGGATGATCCAAAGGAGGATGAAATGGAGGTCAACGCTTCTCTATTATTAAAGGACAAAGTGAGCAATGATAGCCTTGAAACAACTTCAATAAATTTTTTGTACAAAAATAGTAAGGTTGAAACTTGAAACCAAACTAATGAATCCTCAGTGTCCTGGAGATTCTGCAATTTCAGAGGAAGAAAAATTCAATAGCAGTTCTAAAATGAAGGGAAATGTCTCTTTACCTTTTCAGATTGGGGGTGATACTTCCAAGAAATTTTAACAAGTGGGCAGCAAAAGATAGACATCTAATATGAGACATCCAGCCTGAAAGAAGGTGGAAGCATACATCAAGGAATGTAAATTGAGAAACAGTCATGGCGATGGAAGGAACAAAGAATACAGGTACAGGAAGAGGGAATATAGGAAGGACAGATACAAGGATGATAATGGAAAACCTGAGAAGTATACGGTTTTATCAAAAGTGCACTATAAAGTACCATGATAGTAGTAAACATTTCAAAGATGAATCTAAGCGCCAGGTTCACTACAAGGAAAATAAGCATGTTGATTCGGATACTTCTCTTGGTTTTCATGTTGGCACTGCTTTTAAACCTTAGTCTGTTTGTGACGAAGTGTTGGCTACCAATGATTCATTGGCAATGAGTGTTTCTACACTAGATTTCTATAACAGTAAAAATGTTTTGAATCTATCTATTGCTCTATCAAAATAAATTTCTGACCCTACTAAAGACATTTATACTGGAAGTAAAATGGATAGGCAGGAATCTAGTGATGCGAGTCAAGTTCCAATAATGCATCTTCAAGCACCAGCTAATAGACACCTTACCTTAATTCTAAAAATTGAGGTATTCTGTAAGGTAGAGAAAGGAATAGCTCTTGTAAAGGATTCTATAAAAGTATCGAATGAAGCTTCTAAAGAAACTCACAGTGGATATAAGGAAGAATATATAACAGGACTGCAAATCAAAAGTAGAATGGAAGGATCCACAGCCCGCAATATACAAATAGTGAAGATCAATAATCTTGGGTCTTCCTCACATGCCATTGAAGAAATTGTAACCCATAACGAGCAAGACACCCATGGCAGGAGTCCTAGTAGTAAGAGCTCACTAGAATCAAAAACTCATAGTCCTACTCAGCATTTTAATGGCTTGTGCATTTCAACTCAACACAATGAATCTTCTGCTCTTGTGTATAGTAAATCGTTCTAGCAAAAAGGTCATTGGTACAACCTTTTACATCACAAAAATTCTCAATATTTCCAACTTATACCAGCAAGGAAAAAGATGGGGAGAAGCTTCCATTTACCTAAGTTACATTTAATTCAATCGAACAGAGTTTTTGCTAATTAAGTCCCTACATCTACCCTTTTCTCAATGTATTTTCAATCTAGGCATGATAAATTCATAGCAGGAAGATCTAGCAGAAAGAATTTTTTTCTCGATCGATATATCCCAATGCATGCAAAAATTGGAAACATGGATAGGGAAATGCACATTGCTAATGAAAAATTTAGAGGAATCACAGATACATACACTGGTATACCTGATGAGTGAAAGAGTCTGAAAGCGAGCTTGTACATGCGCTTGAGGCTTTGATATTTATCAATAGTGTATGTAAAGGCTCGCCCAATATTGTGAAATGCAGATACCAAGCATCAGCAACAGAGTCCCCAGACGCAGGAGATAAGCTTACAACATCTTTTCCATTTCGAAAGCCCGTAGCCGTTGTTCCTGTTTCAAATCCAGAGAAACCGAGCACGTAGGCTGTGGCGAGTTTTATCTCCCACAACACCATCTCTTCAAAGTGTGTCTCGATTCTCTGCTATATACGAACTATGGGAGGCCCTAACGGAGTCCGGACCAGAGAGAGTCGGCCAGGCCCTAACGGACCATGATGGGATTCCTATGATTGTATTTTTCCGACTCGGTCTCGCTCAGCCAGCAAGACCTGAGAATATCGGTGTGCAAAAAGCCCAGCCACCTCCGAACCACTGAAAAAATGGGGTGAATGCCATGGAAATCTGGAAAATCGGGGGCGAATTTCATGTTTCCAGTTTTGTGCGCCCTTTTTTTGGTGGGCTAATATTAAATATTTAATTATTTTTAAAATATTTTTTGGGCTAACTTTATTAAACTATAAAAATTGGGTTTTATATAAAAAATTCGCCCTAATAAAATTTAAAATCCCTTAAAATTCGCCTTTGGGCTAAAATTCGCCCCTAAAATTTCCCCTGGCCACCATTCACAATGCAGTTGCCACCACCACTGCTCCAAATGTCCATAGTCACTGCTCCTACACTCCTCCTACACTTCACTGCCTAAAAAGACTCTGTTGATTAGCCAATCTGATTTCTATTGCTCAACTCATCAAGCTCTCTTAGTCATTAAAGTCAAAGTTACTATATTATTGATTATTGTCATCATCACTCTCAGTGGTGCCTCTAACGTCTCTGTTCAAACAAATTTAAAGTCTCTGGTCAAGTTATATCAGCTAGTATCATACATTGATCAAATTCATCTAAAGCAACCTGCCTACTATACTTTGTTTTGCATGTGTTAATGAGAATTATAGCTGAAGTGTGATGATTCATTTTTGTTCTGAAGCTTCTTGCTATCAATAGTATACCACAAGGTTTAGGCTTGTTGATGCCTTTTAGGATCCCTTAAGGTTGTTGGCCTTGTTCTGCAAACCACTCTTTCAAGGTAGTGTTAATGACTATAATATCATGCCAACAAACTCTAGAATATCTTTGTGTTTAGCAAAACTGTATGATCTTCAGAACTTACTGACCGCAAGTATACTTCAGTTAGGCCCACAAGAGGACTATCATGAATACTTTAGGATTATTGTCATAAAAAAGGTTATTGTCAGAAGGATGCTATATCAAAACATAGTATGGGGCAGAAGCTTTCTTATTTTTCTAAGAATTGTAGTAATGAAATTATAGATAATTTTTAGCCTGCCAACATTGACGTGAAGCGAAAATTCTCTTTTGAACATGGATAATGTGGACATTGTTAATATTTTTGATTTCATGGTAATAGTTCACCGCATACATATATGAAACCTTGAAAGATGACATGGAATACTTAGAGAAATCTCAAAAATGTATGCTATAACCTACAATACATCATATAAAAAATAAAAAGGACAAGATCTAAATGTCAAACCTGCTACTGTCTTCACACCATGTCTGAAATAAAACTCTGCTACGACCACTACAGAAAATCACTTCATTCACAGAAGCTACAAAACTGACCTAACTAAACTACTCCCTAGTCTTACTTTTATGACAGAAGTAGAGTGAAGCGGTTTACGATCAAAGTGGACCTAATAAAACAATTAGATGCCTAGGAGAATGCACCCTGATTGCATGAGGAGGAATGCCTATATTATCATTAAAGCACCTAAAGGAAAGGATGCACCACCCTTCATGGGAAAGCTGACCAATTCTAATAATGGCCAACCTATGCACAGTGCATCCTTCATGGGAAAGTTGACCAACCTATGCCAAAATTCTCTTTTGAACACGGATAATGTGGATATTGTTAAGATTTTGAGTTCGTGGTAACAGTTCACCGCAGACATATATGAAACCTTTAAAGCTGACATGGAATACTTAGATAAATCTAAAAAAAGTATGCTATAACCTGCAATACATCATATAAAAAATATAAAGGACAAGATCTAACCATAAAACCCGCTATTGTCTTCACACCATGTCTGAATCAAAGTAGGAGAAGTTGAGAACCAGAATCTACAGCAGCGGGATTATTAGAAGCAGTGGTGGCAGCGGCGGTGACCCAGGGTCTTGAAACCCATGGTCCAGGCCCCCATCCAGTAGGAGGAGGAGGAGGAAAGTAGGATCCAGGAACCATGGGCCAAGACAAATTGGGCCAACCAGGGGCAAGAGCAGCAGCAGTGGCATTTCATGTTGGGTTTGGAAAAGTCCACCCATATTACCAAGCACCTCCAAAAAAATGCAGCCCCAGTAGCCCCATTAGCCCAATTTGATGGCGGATACATTTGTGGCTGAGGAGATACTAGATTGATATGACCATATACCTCTTTTACAGACCCAGAAGAAGACTCCATTGTCGATTTCTCAATTCGGTGGCAGATCCATCAGTGGCCAAGGGGCTGCTTGATTGATATGAGCAAAGACCTCTTTTCTAGACCCAAAATAAGACTCCATTATCAACTCCAGTCCACAGGTAAGCTTTACCCTGTAGCCATACTAGATATGGGGGGCGAATTCAATTCCAAAACCCTCCAACCTAGTAAATTGGGGGTGAATACAAACCAACAATGTCCAGACCAGTAAATGCGGAGGCAAATACAACATTTCATGTTTTATGCGCCCTTTTTTTTTGGGGCTAAAGCATAATAATTATTTATTTTTAAAATAATTATGGGGCTAATTATACAAAACTATACAAAAGAGGTTTTATATAAAAAATTCGCCCCTCTAAAATCTAAAACCCCTTAAATTTTTCCCTTGGGCTAAAATTCACCCCTAAAATTTTCCCTGATGTTGTGTGCATGATTGTACATATGGTGTTGTATGCATGTGGTTTTTTGTACATGTTGTATAAGTGTTGTTGTGTGCAGGTGTTGTTGCATACATGTCATGCATGTAGTTCTGTATACATGTGGTGTCGAGTACAAGTCGTGCATGTGGTGTTGTGTAAATGTGGTATTGTGTACACATTGTACATGTCATTCGGTGTACATTTAGAATTGTGTACATGTTGTGCAAATGGTGTCATGTACATGTGATGTTCTACACACATTTTTTAGGTTGTGTTATTTATAGGTGTTGTTGTGTACATGTGGTGCAAATGGTACTAGTATATATGTGGTATTGTGTGCATGTCGTACATGTTGTGCTGAGGGCATGCAATACTATGTATGTGCATAGTGTATTCAAGGTATCACAACATGTGTATTTTTTTTGTTTTCCTCTGCGTACGTTTATGTTTATGTATATTTATTGTGTTTTATTGTACATCGGGTGTAGGTGTATGACTTGCATGTCGGTGTAGGCATCTGTATTTTGTTTTCTAGTACACCGGGTGTAGGTGTGTGTGTCGTATGTCGGTGTGGGTGTATGTATTGTGTGGTTTTGTATGTCGTATGTGTGTTTACGCATTGTGATGTACACTGCATGTATGTGTACGTGATTGAAGAGAAGGCACTAGGTGCTTTTTAGGTGTGGAAACTGATCCAGTTTGTGTACAGAAAGAAGAAAGGGAGAAGTAAGGAATGATGAAAGATAAGTATCGGTATTTTATTTCAGTTTTATTATGCATGTGATATACAATTCTGATTTATGATGGTTACATTTGAGTGATTATGGTTTATGATGATTGCATGTGATTCATGATTTTGATCTATGATGGTTGTGTTTTGAGCTAACTTGATGTGATATTTTTATACATGATGATTTGATCAAACAACTATGTTTGTGTGTGTTAGGGTCCTATAACAATAGGATTCATAATTTTGAATTGACTGTGCAGAATTTTACAATATTGTACAAACCTTTGCTTTCTGCAAATTTTTTGCCATATTTAAAAATGAAAAGAGGGTATGTCCTAAAAGAACAATCAAAGGACTGAAAGAAAAGAAATCAAAGAAGAATATCAAGTATAAACCCCACAAAAAGAGATAAAAACAAGATCTTGAAAGTGTTGCACATTCAAATGCCACTACTTTAGTTTACCTTTTGCAAATAAAAACTATGTGTAGATTGTCCAAAATGCCACAATTCATGATAATCATACAGTTTAATCTTGATTATTCATGCTTTAAATTTCAGGTTGATAGTTAGAGAATAAAGATCTAGCCAAACTGTTTAATCTTAGCTGATCGATAGTTAGGTAGAGAAATAAATGAGCTCATTATTTTAATCTGAGCCGTTGGAAGTCATAAGGTTAGAAGTAGTTATTTTTAATTATTAAAATAAATAAAAGGGTTAGCAACCTCAAAATGCGCCCAAGAAAAGGAATAAAAATACTAGAATAAAGAAGGGTAGGCAGAAACACTTTTTGCAAGTCATTGGAATACATCAGTTGGTTTATTTCTGACTACTAGCATCCTTTTAAAACACACTTTACCCCCTTGTAAAGAATCCATTCCCCTTCATTTTAGCCATTTCCCTTTTACTAATATCCCTTCCCTTCAAAGTAACCTTTTCCCCTTCCTAAACCTCTTTACCTGGTTAAAACTCACTAAATTACATTCTCCTTTATTTTTCCTTTTCCAATAAACCCACTTATCCTAAGTTTGAAATATTTTATCAGGTCCCACTGTTAAATATCTCCCCGACATTATTTTAACAACCCCCATTCCTAATGTATTTTAACATCCCACCCCATTATGATATTTATCATATAGTTTAATATCATTCCCTCCACTTTATCTTATTCCCAAATCCTGTTTTATATTCCCAAAGTATAATTTATATATTAAAAACCCGCTTATTATATATCCCTCGATTAAATCCCTATCCCATTTTATAATTAATCCTTTGTATATAACCCGACCCAATTTACATACCCCTTTTCATATATTCAGTTCCCGGTCCCACCTTATAAACTCACCACTCATGACGACCGTCTGATTTCCTGAGATCAGATCCAACAACCCTTACACCATTTCACACCTTCGATGGCCCGATGTTTAATACTATGAGAATATTAAGAAATTTCTAGTTTTCTCACTTCACTCCCCACCACGCGGCACTCTCATGTGCTATCCCATTCCCCAATTCCAAACCATAAACCATATTCCTACGGTGCGATAAACCGCTTTTTCACTGAGTAGTATACCACCAAAAATTCATAAACCCTATGCCATTTATAATGAGACTACTGATGCTTGAATTCAAAAAACATGTCCAATGTGTGATAAACCATTTGTAATATGTGTTGAAACCACCATTGTTCTGAAATCCTGATTTACTATCTATGTTTGAATTGAAAAGATGGAAAGGTTGTTTTAAAGCGAAGTTGAAAAAAAAAAAAAAACCTCCACAGTTCGACTTCTTCCACAGGCTTCCCAGATAAATGAGACCTTCGATCATTTCCCTACAGACCTAGATTTTTATTAACAAATGTTTTGTTTTGCAGGCATATCAGCTCAACAAGAAATCAGATAAATATTTGATACTAGTTCAAGACTGTTTATTCCAGATTCTCGAGAATAAATTCAAATGTTTTCTTCAATAGAAGATTCCATATGGAAAATAACGGAAAATTTACACATCAAATTGTTTTGAACAGAATATAAAAATATTTGCACCAATAGCATTGATTTACATCAGGTGAAAGTAAAAGAACATGGTAAAAGTGAAAAAGGTAACAGAGCTGTAAGGTGAAAGAAAAGACAGAGTTGAAAGTTAATGAAGGATAGAGTTTAAAGAGCAAAGAAGAGCTAAAATACAACCACCAGATGAAAATGCAATGTAAGAAACAAGACAACATAAAAGAAACAAGCAGATGACAACAAATCAGATAAAATAGGGACACCTTTCGATTAGTTGAAAGGTGTCACTACCTTTCAGCCTCCAGATATTTTATTTCCTAGAATAAATCTTGATTAGTTAAATAGGATATTTAGTATCAAATTTTGTATAAATGCTTCATAATTCGAAATATTGAGTGTGTGTGGATTGCTAAAAATTTCTATAGTTGTACCGATATAATAACCAGAGGGTTTATTGTACCATTCTCAAGTCAGCAAACTAGATTGAGCAATAAAGGCATTATATTACAGGATTCATGCATTGAGCCACTTTAGAGAAGTACTTTTAATTTTTCTTCGTTATTTTTTGAAGTTTTCACATACTTTTATGTTTTCTAATCTAAATGATATAACTGGAATATTATTACAAAATTTGTTTAATTACACTCTACCTTGAACAATTATTTATTTTGATGTTTTCTTCTGATATCCAGATTATGGAATTCTTCGTTGCTCCCTATTTTTGATTGACCTCTATCATTTCTCTCATTATCTGGATCTGAGAATCCTTAGTTTCTCTCCCATCCCGATTGAAACCATTTCATCATCCAGCCTAAAGATCTGAATCAGCTCAGCTATCTTGCCCTGTGAATACTTCCTTTAGAACTTGATTCTTCTTTGTTTCTTGATACATTGACTCGATAGCCCAATGGTAACCAAACATACATATATCCATATGAATCAATAATTCCACCACCAAACCAAATCAAAATCAAAACCCAATAAATCTTACATAACTAGCCTAAAATCAACTAAAAAGAACAAAGTTAAATCATATAGAAAGAGCACTCTCTGAGCATTAGGAAGGTTAGATCCTAAGCTTAAAAGTAGGTTTTTGGTTACCTCGGTGATTCCTTTATTTAGCCTTGGGAGAATTATTGAGTGATAACATATTGGCAACTCCACTAGGGATGAGCTTGTTTTATATAAAAATTATACGAGAATAAGATCTGATCTATATTAGTGGACAATGATCAAACATACTATTAGTCATTAGTATTTTTCACTATCTTTGGATGACTAAAGGATGTTTATATATTTATGAAAACAATATTCCTTGAATATATTGAGTTTAGAAATCTCACTGCCTTCATTATCCTTATAAACCTATTTTCTCTATTCTATTAGTTGATCCCCCCAAAGCCACCCTGTTGCTCCTAAAAAAAATCATCATGGGCATATACCTCTCATTTTCATCCTCATTTCATGCCTATAACCTCATTTCCCTATTTTCCCCTTGTCACTGAACTCCACCTTCCCTCTAGGGTTTTCCTGTTACACACTCATTTCCCATGTTCCCCAGGTTCCTCAAACATTGATGGTCTGAAAACTATCTCTGTAGGATCTTTAGATAAATCAAGTACATTGGATTATGGATCTTCACTATAGAAATTATGGAAAATACTTTGTTTTTCACTTGAATATCTCCAAGCCAAATTTCAGTCAAAACTAGGTCAAAGGACCTTCCCACTAGGTCATTAGGGTTTCACATGTTTTAAGGTCATCATTGGATGTTTCAGGCACTAATTTTCCTTTGCTAGAATCTAGCTCATATGTAATAGGATGTCAAGACATGGTTATTCAAGAAGGACCTAAAATATTTCCAAAGAAAATTTCCTCATTGGTTCAAGGTCCGCAAATGAGAAAAATGGACAAAGTTTGGCACTTCTGCAGGAGTGTTGAAAGTTGTGACAAAAAAAGGTACTGATAAGGTAGATGGTCTACTCCTGAATGAAAAAAAATTACAGCCAAGGAAAAGGGAACACATTGGTCTTGTAGATAACTAGGGTTTTGAACTTGATGGTCTAGTTGAATGCCAAAACAGTGATCACTTGCAGAAATGACATGGAGGAGGCACACAAGGCCAAACATGAAGAAAGTATACCAAAAACGATTGATAGAATATGGGAGAAGGTAAGGTGAACGGGACAGAAATGAATGAACTTAAAAGGGCTATAGAGAACTTAGAAGACAACATTGATGATTTCTGTAAAGCACTCCAGACACCTAGGGTTTTGAAGAAAGTGGCCAAACAAGGTGGAAAAGATGATTTGAGCTCCATGATGGAAACCACATAAGGTTTTGAAAATGATGTTGTGTGTGTAATCACCCAAAGGTGTCAAAATGAACTTATCATGCCTCAAGGAGCAAAGGAAAAGTCAAATTCATGTTTTTAAGAAAACCTACATGCAAGCTGTGTAAAAAGGTTAGTAAGAATAGAAAAAGGGAATTTGACATTAGAAATGGGGTTTTCAAATTTAAATCAAATCTACAAGTCTATAAAAATACCATTTTACACTTCAATGAATTATTGTTATCCTTCAAAAGACCAAGAGCATTCAGAGGAGAAGAAATTTTGAGTTTTCAAGCAAATTCGGGCAAATGTTTTGTGGCATTGCGCCCTTGGCTTGGCGTTGTGCACCTAAGAAGAGGCACTGTGCCCTTGTATTTTCTTTGCCACTAAATTTCTGAAGCCACTGCGTGCTTGGAAGGTGGCATTGCACGCTGTGGAAGGCGCTGTGCTCTTGTCCGACACACTCAGTGCAAATTTCTTTTGGCTTTGTGTGCTCAGAACAGGTGTTGCGTGCTCAGAACTGACGTTGCGCCCTCAACTTTGGTGTTATTCCCTTTGAAAGGAAGGGTTTCTAAGCCCTATAACCACTCAAATCACTCTAAATTTCCTTCAAGTCTCTGCCAAAGGTCCTCCAAGAATTCATAAGGGTAAGTACCTGACATACACTCATATTCAAACTATTTTATTGATTTCTTAATCAAATGGAATGAAACCCTAATTAAACCCTAGTTTTCAAAGTTTAAGGTCACTGTTTAAACCTCATTTCATCTTCCTAGACAGAGTGTCAGTGATAGATAGGGTATTTACACAGCTGGAGGGTTGTCATTGAGTTTTTTAGCCACTCACTCATTCTCATACAACTATACCCTCACTCACTCATTCCCTCATTTGCAAGGCCAACTTTTCATTACCATCCCTTCATCTCATTTCCATTTACACTCCAGGGTTTTATAGAAGAAAATTTTATAATGTCAGAGGGTGAAGACCGTGATGTGGAGGCCCAAATCCCAAGGAGGCATGATAATAAAGGAGGCAAGATAAATATATTTGAACCCCTTAATACAAGAGAGCTCATGGGATCTCCCCTTACCATTTCTTGTTTCAAGCATGTAGGATGCTTTGAATTTTGTGAAAGGGTGCAGCAGGTGCAAAACCACCCTAAGCTAACTAGACTATTTATCATTAACTTGCATGACAAACATGTTATTATTGCAGGGGTCACCTTTGAATTGTCTATAGATGCCATTGCCAATGCCACTGGCATACCCAGTGTAGGGGACAAATGGTTCAAGCAAGCTAACCTTGACATGAGTTAATTTGAGCCATACCTTAAGCCTAGATATAAATACCATAGCAAATCCATCTTTCCTTTCTCTCACTTTCTTGATAGATATGCACCTACGATGAAGATTATAATGAAATATTTTACTTGTGAAGGAAGGTTCTCCTGCCTTTACTTCTACCACATCCAGCTTATTATGCAGTTTACTAGAGTGATAATGCTGCACATACCCTATTAACTCTATAGACGCATTGATAAAATGGCCTATATAGTGAAAAAGAGAAACTACCCTCAGTAGATGCAAAGCCTTTTCCATCATTCTTTGATCAAGATGGTGGTTATGCACCAACTACAATAGAAAGGCATTCCATGGGAGACCTTCATTTCCCATGAGGTTTTCACTACTCCACAAGGCCATCATCAACAAGATTTCCCTTCATCATCCCATCCTCCCACATCCATTCCTCCATCACCTCCTAATGTTCATACATCTCCACTCATTCACATTCCTTCAACTTCATATCATGGTGACACATCATCAAACAGTGATGGAAACATTAGGACAGGTGGCACTAAGATGAGTAACATTGAGCCACTTCCTTTGACCTACCAGAGGGGAAATAGGCATGTGTTTGCTACCCTTAAGAGGCAAGGGGCCATACCTTCTACATAAACAAAAAAGCTTGATAAGGGTAAGGAAAAGGTTACAGAGAAGGTCATTATTGAAGAGGATGATAAGAATGAAACTGAGCAAGAGTTTTAGCTAATTCACTGATGTAGGAAAACACTATTCCCACTTTTCTTTTACTTTAGTTGAATATGCAACTTGACTAAGATCCATGCTTACTATTTAAAATTTTGTAGACAATTCATTACTTTCCACTTAATGGCAATCCCAATTTCCACAAATAACAATCAGGGTTATTTGAGCTTGTATGTAAACTTCATTGCACAACTACAGACATAATTATTTCAAAACCATGGTTATACATAAAACAATATCAGATACATTTTTTTGCAAGTATGGATTCATTTCTTTTCCAGGTTGTTTTTAGAACAAAAAAAAACTCAACGCAACCTATAATCTTATGTTTGAACCCATGCACAAATAAACCAACACAGTTATAACTCAACGATGTAGCCAAGAAAATATGCCAGTCAACAATTTTTGAATTGGTTTAAATGTTTATGCAGTCCAGAAATTAAAAAAGAAAAATGTAGTCCTTGCTGAAGATGGGACACTAACCCAATGAAGATGATTGTATATATGAATTTTAATGTGTCTGAAACCATTCACGTTGCATTTTCTAGAAGCGTTCATCATCGGGCTATTCTACATCACAGTCAATCCACTGGACACTGCCAACACTAACGCATCGAACTAACACGACTTTGCAGATATTAATACTGCGTGTAAAATTTAGATCCAACTTCATAACCATAATTTTTTCACCTTTAAAACATCCATTCTGCTTCAAATACCATCATTACATAGCATCGATTTTTCTCATATGTTGGCCAATTCAACTTCACCAGCAACGTAGACTCCAGGTGAATTCATCTTCCTGCAATTTCTATATTAATATACTGATACAAAGTGAAACAGAAACAAAATGAAAGCATAGGATTTCAGAAAACATAGATATATTGATTCACAAGGAAAATATAAATTGAGTTTCCCTTTGTGTTTACAATATTCACACTGGCACACTTCATGTTTCTCCTCTACCTCCCTATTATTTATACTTGAAATATTAAACTGTGCTTCTTAGAATATGTTTCTTCTCAAATTTCCTTAACAAATCACTGCCTCCCTATTTTCAAGTGCTTATCCCTATGTTGGCTCTATATCCACGCAGGGAAAGAAACCAACTACTAATTTTATTCCTAATTTATTTAAACATAAAAACAAACTGACAATCCTCATAAATAAATAACAATAATGATAAAATAAATAAATAAAATACTACTAATGTTTATTGTTTTGGATTAGCCACAACATTTGATCAAAATATCACATTGTTGGATAGGTTCCCGATGCTCCTGCATCAAACTCTCGGGGAATAAAAATGATCTTGTAATTCTTTGGAATCGATTACCAACTTTTGTAGCTCTGTTGCAGTCATCCAACTAGCGTCTTCCACTGTTTTTCCTTTCCCTTTGACTAAATACTGATAATAGGTTTGACTTCTGGTTTTCTTTGACACTCTCTTCTCTAGAATAGCTTCAACTTCCCTCTTTCCTATTTTGGGCATCTTCTCTTCCCAATTTACTGTCGGGCTTTCTTCTACTATGGAGTCCCCTTGTGGTTCTTCTTCTGGTTCTCGGTATAGATACAAATCTGCAACATTAAAGATTGGCAAAATTCCAATTCCTGTTGGAAATTTAACTTCATATGCATTTGAAGAAAATTTTCTTACAATTTTACATGGCCCTATCTTCTTTAGTTTTAATTTGTTATAAATTTTAACAGGAAATATTTCTTTTCTTAAATATACCATAACCAAATCATCCACTTGGAATTCTTTTTCTCACCTCCTCACATCTGCTCTTTGCTTGTATTTTCTACTTCTTTCTTGCAATCTTCTTTTGACGTCTTCCTGTAGTTCCTACATCTGTTCTGCAAATTCTTCAGCCTTTGCACTTCTTATCTCCTGTTTTCCCATATCTATGAGTTCATATACATCTCTTGGATGCATTCCAAAAACAATTTGGAATGGACTCATACCAGTACTTTGATTTGGAGTGTCGTTGTAAGAAAACTCAGCCTGAGCAAGGACTAAATCCCATTGTTTAGGATTTTTATACACCAAGCCTCTCAATATGTTTCCCAGACTTCTATTCACGACCTTGGTATGTCCATCTGTTTGAGGATGATATGCTGAAATGAAACTAAGGTTGGTACCTATTTTCTTCCACATAGTTCTCCAGAAATGTCCCACAAATTTGGTATCCCTGTCAGACACAATGCTTACAGGAAATCCATGCAATCTTACAACTTCTGAAAAAAACAGATTAGAAATATGTGTTGCGTCACTTGTTTTCTTACATGCAATAAAATGAGCCATTTTAGAAAATATATCCACAACAACATAAATGGAATAATTTCCCCCTTGAGTTTTTGGAAAACCCAAAACAAAATCCATACTGACTACATCCCATGGTCGGTTAGGTATTGGTAATGGTTGATACAATCCCATATTTTGACTTTTCCCTTTTGCATGCTGACAAATCGTGCACTTTTCCACAAACAGTTTAACATCATTTTTCATCTTTAGCCAATAATAAAATTTGTTTACTTGAGCAAAGGTTTTGTCCTATCCAAAATGTCTGGATAGACCTCCACTATACTTCTCCTTGATTATGTTTTCCCTCATAGAACATTTAGGAATACATAACTTATTATTTTTGAACAGTAATCCCCCTTGGATAAGATAATCCAACTACCGGCTTCTGTTATGGATTGTTGGATTTTCTACGGCTGCATAAATTTCTTTAAACTCTGGATCACTTTTATACATGTCAACCATCTCCTAGAGCCCTACAACACCAACTTGTAACTCCTGCATAATTAAGTTCACCCTTCTCAAAGCATTAGCAACTTTGTTCAATTTAACACTCATATGTTTGATTACAAAAGTGAAACTCTGCAAATATTTGACCCATTTGGAATGTTTCTGATTTAACTTTCGTTGATTGTTTATAAACTGTAATGCATGATTATCAGAATATAACACAAACTCTTTTGGCTACAAATAATGTCTCCATTTATTTAAGGCTTGTACAACAACATAAAATTCCTTGTCATAAGATGAATATTTCTTCTTTTCTTCATTTAGTTTTTCACTGAAGTATGCTATTGGTTTCTGATCTTGGCTCATAATTGCTCCAATCATAATTCCACTAGCATCAATTTCAACTTGGAAAACGTTCTCAAAATTTGGTAAAGCCAAGACTGGTTTTTTAGTATTTTTTTCTTTAGCAATTTAAAGTTTTGATCTGCTGCTTCTGTCCATTTGAATGGTTGATCAATTTCTCTGATTGTTTCTATAATGGGTGTACAAATCTGACTAAAAATTTAAATAAATTTTCGGTAGAAACTTGCAAGACCATGGAAGCTTCTTACCTAAAATATGCTTCTGGGAGTTGGCCAATTTACAATTGCTTGGATTTTCTCCGGATCCATTTTCAACCCTTCCTTAGAGACTACGAACCCCAAATAAATTAGTTCTTCCTTCATAAAGCTACATTTCTTCAAGTTTATCAGCAGTTTTTCTTTTTGCAAAGTCTTTAGAACTAATTTAAGATGTTCTAGATGCTCTTCTTTACTTCGACTAAAAATTAGAATATCATCAAGATAAACAATTACAAATTTACCTGCATATTCTTTCAGAAATTCATTCATTAACCTCATGAAAGTACTAGGTGCATTTGTAAGTCCAAAGGGCATTACTAACCATTCATATAAACCACTCTTTGTCTTAAATGTAGTTTTCCACTCATCCCCTTCTCGAACCCTTATCTGATGATATCCACTCTTCAAATCTATCTTAGAAAAACAATTCGACCTACTCAGACAATCCATTAAATCATCCATTCATGGTAAAGGAAAACGATACCTGAGGGTGATTTTATTTATGGCTCGAGAATCTGTGCACATGCGCCATTCACCTCCTTTCTTTGGACTGAGTATTGTTGGTACATCACATGGACTGAGGCTTTCTCTGATTAATCCCTTATCCATCAATTCTTGCACTTGTCTTCCAATTTAGGCATTTTCCTACGATGTTAACCTATAGGCTTCTTTATTCAGAAATCTGGCCTCCAAGGATTAGATCAATGTGGTGACTAATACTCCTGATGGGCGGTACATCATTTTGTAACTCATCCACAAAAATATCAGTAAAATCATTCAACAGATTGCAAATTTATTTAGGTAAATATTCTAAATTTGTAGAAGTTAAAATTATCTTGGGTCTCCCAACAATAGCAAAAGGCATGTCCTCGCCCTTCTCGACTTCTTTCAAAAGTGTTTTTCCACTCATCAACATAACATTGTTTCCAAATGCTTCCTTTTCAGTTTCATCTCTCAATTGTAGCAATGCATGCTTGCTCCCATATTTCTCAAGAGTATAAGTGTTTCTTCTGCCATCATGTATGGATTTTCGGTCAAACTGCTAGGGCCTTCCTAGCAATATGTGACATACATCCATCGACATTACATCACATAAAATATCATCCTTATAAGTACCAATCTGGATTTCAACTTTACATTGTTTAGTTAAAATAAGTTGATGGCCTTTTTGGAGCCATGATACTTTATAAGGAGTGGGGTGTATTGTTTTATCCAAATTCAATTTTTCCACCATTTCTATAGAAAAAATATTATCAATACTACCGCTATCAATTACCAATTTACAACACTTACCCTTTGACTTACATATAGTTCTGAACAGATTCTTTCTTTGAGCAGTTCTCTAGCTTCCTTAGCTTCTTTAAGAAATATCCTTTTCAACAAAAAGGATTCTCTGGCTTCAGGTGGTTCCTCTTTAGCTGCAGTCTGATGAATTTATCCTTTGTTTCAACAATTTTCACGTTCCACTGGGTTGCTGATTTATTGTGAGGACAATCCCATTGCACATGTCCCCATTCACCACATGCAAAGCACTGAACATCTCTTCCTCGGCATCTACCTTTGGACACAAACCTTCTGTGACCAGAATCTCCTATTTGTGGTGATCTATTACTCAAACTCCCTGCCTCATTCTGGGAATGTTGAAATATGGATTTAAATATTTCCCTTCCTTTTGTAGGACTCTTGCCTCTATTTCTCTAATTTTGTTTGCACAACATCTTTTCATCTACCCTCAAAGTTGCTTGATAGGCATCTTCAATCGTCCTTAGATTTAATAAGTTGATCTCATCCTGTATTTCATATCTCAAACCATTTATATATCTAGCTACCTTTTCTATGTCATCTTCAATATGATCTGCTCTAATACTCAGCTTATAAAATTCTTCAGTATATTCTTTGATCGTCATGCCCTTTTTTTTTAATTTTTGCTATTGTCTAAAACGATTTAATTGATAATCTTTCAGCATAAACTTACCTTTTAGTTTACTCACCATCTTGTCCCACTGCTTGATTTTGGGTTTCCCTTTTCATTCCCTAGATAATTACAATTCATCCCACCACAAGGCTGCATGACCTTTCAATCTTGTGGTTGCAAACTTCACTTTCTTCTTGTCATCGACTTCTTCATAGTCGAAATATTTGTCTAATGAACTGATCCAGTCCATTAGTACTCCCACACTAATATTACCATCATATAAAGGTACTTCTACCTTTGATCTGCTACTGACCTTCGTGAGCATCTTCATGACTTTGGCTACCTCACTTTCCTCCTCCACTTAGATTCTTCGGTGGCCTCTTCTTCATCAGCGCTGGAAATTCCATCATCTAGTGCCCTCCTCTAAGTAGTTTCCTTTGTGGCCATCCGTGTACGCAAGTGCCAGATTTATTCTAGCAAAATGGTGTTTGCGATAGGTCTCCCTTGACCTATTCCAACTCCCCTTCTAGGTAGAATTATCTGCAATGCTCAAGAACAACTCAAGGCTCTGATACCAAAATGATGTAGGAAAACACTATTCCCACTTTTCTTTTACTTTATTTGAATATGAAACTTGACTAAGATCTAGGCTTACTATTTAAAATGGTGTAGACAATTCATTACATGCCACTTAATGGTAATCCCAATTTCCACTTATAACAATCAAGCTTATTTGAGTTTGTATGTAAACTTCATTGCACAACTACGGACAAAATTCTTTCAAGACCATGGTTATACATAAAAAAATATCAGATACGTTGTTTTGCAAGTATGGATTCATTTCTTTTCCAAGTTGTTTTTAGAACCAAACAAAACTCAACGCAACCTGTAATCTTAAGTTTGAACCCATGCACAAATAAACCAACACAGTTATAACTCAACGATGTAGCCAAGCAAATATGCCAGTCAACAATTCTCGAATCAGTTTAAATGTTTATGTAGTCCACAAATAAAAAAAACGTAGTCATTGCTGAATATGGGACACTAATCCAATGAAGATGACTGTATATATGAATTTTAATGTGTTCGAAACCATTCACACTACATTTTCTGGAAGTGTTCATCGTTGGGCTGTTCTGCATCATAGTAAATCCACTGGGCACTGCCAACACTAACGCATCAGACTAACACGGCTTTGCAGATATTAATACTGCGTTTAAAATTTCGATCTAGCTTCATAACTGGAAGTGCTACACCTTTAATCCATCTGTTCTTCTTCAAATACCGTCATTACACAACATCGATTTTTCTCATACATTGGCCAATTCAACTTCACCAACAACGTAGACTCTAGGTGAATTCATCTTCCTGCAATTTCTATATGAATATATTGATACAAAGTGAAACAGAAACGAAATGAAAACATGGGATTTCAGAAAACATAGATATATTGATTCGCAAGGAAAAAATAACTTGAGTTTCCCTTTGTGTTTACAATCTTCACACTGACACACTTCATTTTTCTCCTCTACCTCCCTATTATTTATACTTGAAATATTAAAATCTGCTTCTTAGAATAGGTTTATTCTCGAATTTCCTTAACAAATCACTACCTCCCTATTTTCAAGTGCTTATCCCTATGTTGGCTCTATATCAACGCATGGAAAGAAACCAACTACTAATTTTATTCCTAATTTATTTAAAAATAAAAACAAACTGACAATCCTCATAAATAAATAAAAATAATGATAAAATAAATAAATATATTATTACTAATGTTTATTGTTTTGGATTAGCCACAACATGTGATAAAAATATCACATTGCTGGCTAGGTTCCCGATGCTCCTGCATCATTCACCTTGATAGTGAGAATGAGGACGAAGAGAGGATCACTAACATGTTGCTCAAAAGAAAGGATGCCTAGATTAGGGAGCTACAAACCAATCTTGGCAAGGAAAATAATGTGATTAACTTCCTTGAGGTAGAAAACTAGCAGTTAGAGACATCGAAAGCCATCAGTGAGGTCAAAGCTATCAGAGCTCGGAAAGAGACTGGAAAAGATAAGGCTATGCTAGATGAGACCTTCAGCACTCCTGATGACATTGAGGATGAGGAACAACAACTTCCTAGGAAGAGGCCAAGGACAATTGGGTTGAATAAGGCCTTAGCCCTGGAAAGAGAGAAAGAGACAAAGTTGGCAGAGCAGCTAACTCCTAGTGAGCTGCTCACGATGGAGATGAGATATGATAGAGAATCTTAGCTAGAGAGATCCAGAGAGCCAGTATGCACCTAGAGGGTCAAATTGAGAAGGAAAAAAGAGACATTTACTTGCAAAAGAGGATCGCAAGGCATTATGCCTTAAGGAACAAGATTGCAAGGGCTAAGCTTAAAAGAGCCCTTCAAATATTCAAGCTAAAAATGAGACAAAGGAGAAGGAAAATTTCAACATCCTTGCTGATGTATCCCTCCAAGCCTCCTAAACATGATCAGTGAGTTAAAATCCATTTTGGGCATCTTTTTGCAAATTTTGAATTTTTGACTATTTGGCCAGCAGAAAAAAGGGCCAAACGCGCAGTGTCACTGACGTTGCACTCTTTTTTGGGGTACTCAAATGGGGAAAACTCGAAATTTTCATGATCCTCATGGAAAATAAATCATCCACAGAAACGTTTAGCTCATTTGGAGAAAAAATGGTCCTTCAAAAGTGCCTAAAACCACCTAGTAAACACCTTTATGCCCTCTTTTTAGCACTGGTGCTGTGCTCTTAGTAGTATTGGGAGAATGGATTTTTGAGCAGGAAAATGGGCACCATTTTGAAAAGAAAGGCAAATTTGGAAACTAGATAGGACATATTTTCCAATGAGCTATCATGCAGCTCATTTGGACACTGGGAAGGCCTCCAAATATTAGCTTCAAAATAGGTGATTTTTCCATATTTGGTGCTACGCCCTTGTACCTTAGCACTATGCCCTTGCCTGAAAGTCAAAAAAAGACAAAAATTTGTTGAAAAATATATTTTGAAGCCTTAAAGGAAAAATATCTCTAAAATTTTCTGAGGAGTTATGTTAGAAGTTATTTTTGTCATGTATGAGTTTGGGATATTTGTGCCTTGGGCCTTGCATGGTATCAATGGTAAAATGCATTTATTATGTAATTAATGACTTCTAAAACCCTAGCTAGGGTTTACTTCATCATTTTTCAGTTAAATACTACATGTAAGCTTCATCTTTTTTGTTGATTGATTGTTGAGTTCAATACACATAGACTTGGAGTTGTGAAGAAATTGGTTTTGGAGCCTTCTGTTTGTCTTGGATTGAGCATCAATGGAGAAAGCATATTCATAGGATTCATGAACATGGTTAATGGTGATGTTGTTTTAATTTAGTAACTGTTTCCTTCTTTTTTCATATTTTTTCATCTTTTCTCATGCAATAGAGCAGAAAATTTAGGTTAAGATATGCTATTAGAGGCGCCTTAAGACTATTTGCCTTCTATTTCTTAGATGTTTTCCGATGCTAGGTATGATTGGAGAATTCTTGATTGCTCTCTAGTTCCACTTAGCTTGTTGTCTTAAGAATGATTCAATGGATTAAATCCAAATAAGTTTATGGTATGCCTTGTCCTTTGGTGTAGCTTAAAACATTGTTTTTAAGGTCTTTCTTTGAAGTATTGTTGATTAGGGTTTAGGCAGAAGAAATTTAAGGTTTGTCCTGTCCTTTGGTCTATCTTGAAAAGTTATTTTAAAGTTATTTGAAGTATAATTAAGGAATTTAGGATTTCCTTGCTCTTTAATCATCACTTTCTTGTTATCTTGAATGTTTTCTTTCTCTGAAGGTGAATAACTAGAGAATTTAGGAGTCCCATGCTCTCTAGGGTTTGTTGGATTTTTGTTTTAAATTTTACTTGGTGAAGTTTGACCAGAGAAGTTTATGGTGTGCCCTGTCCTTTGGTTATTTCTTAATCATAGTGACCTTGAAGGTCATTCTTGTTTTAGTGTATGTTAAATGATTCTTATTTTCCCTTTAAACCTACTATGTTCACAATTTAATGTTCGTTTTACACTCACATAAGCTACTAAGATCCATTTGGCTTTGTTAACTTGCCCTATGAAACACCCTTCATTCATTGTTGTCCTTTTTAGGCCTTTCACAGACTCCATAGACCAATGGTTTGAATTCCTCTTACTCTATCTATTCTACTTGAAAACCTACCCAACCAAACAAACAAAACAAACAAAACCTTTCACTTTAACTAGCCTAAAATCATCATCCTAAAAACATACAAGTCATATCTTTTATCAGATATAGAGAGAGCCCTCTCTGAGTCCAAGAAGGCTAGGTCCTAGGACTCCAAAGTCGGTTTGATGTTACCCTTGTCTATTTTTTCATTGCCAATATGCCAAATTACAGGGACCTAACATAATGGCGATCACGATGGGACCTGAGTAAGTAACAACTTAAATATTTCTTCAAAACTCAAAAAACCCCTGTCAAACTTAGATAAATCAAGTGTTAGCAAAGAATGATATCTGGTTGATTTTCCATACTAACACAATGGAAAACACACTGTGGAACACTCATTAAAAATCTTAGTGTTAGATAAAGAGCTCAGAAAACCCAAAAACATCTCTAGATTGGTATCAAATTGTTGATGGTGGACAACAAACTAATTCTCAGCACAGTTAGCATCATCCACCTGGTGACTCCACTAGTTTCCAGTAGACCTGGTGACTCCACTGTTTCTCACAGACTCCTCTGGGAACATCTCAATCAATCCTACTAGAAGGAAACATAGTCACATACTGTGTGAATTCAGTCATATTTCAGATAGGTCTATTTTTCAAAACACTTACAAACTTTCAGCTTCTCTGTGTTGTGGATTTGAAATCTTGCCTCACAAAGAATCAGCACCATATCTCACCTTGACCCAAACGCTCCTATCATAGTTGATGACATAGAAAGAATCTTAAGAAAAACTTCTAAGACTGAAGAATCAATTATTGTTACGAAAATTCACAAAGCAAGTTCTATCCCTAAAAACCTTACATCCTTGCAAGACACTCAATTTGAATTACACCATAGAAGAAACCTATTCAGAACTAAGTCTCAAAATTGGATAGACTAGACAGACCTTGAGTCTACAAACTTACAACCAAGTCCTAGTAGAGAAGCCTCTCTTTCCACTCCTCCTGATTTTCAGCTTCTCCAATACTTTAACTCCTTCCATTCCTATAATATTCCTACTTAGCCTAAGCTAAGAGGAATATGCATTTTTGTTTTACTTTCTGTTGCATGAATAAATGAATAAAGGAGGACATGTAAAACTCCTGAAAAGACTAAATAAATTGATGCCCATATGAACAAGGATAAATTAGGACCATGTAAATAAATCACTTGCAGGTGTGAAAGGGGTTTGAGCTGTGAGACAGGGTCAACCTTGACCAAATCTACAGCACTGTTTAGATTCAATGTACCTCATAAAGGGACAGTGCAGTTATAGAAGGAGGCCCCTCATGTGAAAGGAGCTAACTCATCAAGGTGGTTTAGGGTTTGCAAAGGCTCTCATCTTATAAAAGGAAGGGGAAGGCATCAAGAAAAGGTTGTTGATTGTCTATATTTCTGAGTATCTTGTTTGTTTAGACAAATAATATTCTATGTTGTTTAGTGGAGAATTGTGTTGCTTAGCACGTGGAGTTCCTATGCAAGGATTTCACCTCTTCCATTAAGGATTCTTGGAGGAGTCTTGATGATTTGATCCACTATCAGGCTTTGGGCCAAGCTCTACTTCCAATTGCAACGCAAATTCAGTGAGGGTTTGTTTGCTTTTGTAGGTTGCAACAAGTGGAACTCTAGATCTATTCAGATCTAGCTTGTATTGGAGCCTCTTCTCAGTGAGTGCATCCACTATTTGAGCTTCAGATTTGTATCTTGGCCTCAGGCCAAGATATTATTCAAGCTACATCGTAGCTTTCCTTGAGGGACTACGTTATTCTCAGTGGAGGGTTTGCAGGGTGTGTTGGCTCCATTTTTTATGAGAGATCGCTGGTGCTAGGCTTTGCCTTTCACTTTGGTGATCCATGGATTAGCTTGTTGATCCATGTTCTTTTTAGATATGATCTATTTAATGTAAAGTCATCTTTAGAAATTTTTGAATCATTTTGCAGATCTGCAGCTTAAAACTCATATCTACTCTTTCTAATGCATGATTTGGTCAAAACGCCAAGGGTATCTTGTAAATAAGACTTTCTAGATTACAGATATGAAATGGATCTGATGTTTTTTCCACATATCTATTCTAGATCTGAGATGTAACATTCAGCTACTGCAGCTCCTTAAAATAACGCTATTAAGCCATTTTGCAGTTTATATATGTGTTTCAGCCTTCTTTTCTGAAGATTTCTTGCTCTATTGTCTCCTGTATTCTATTGTATAATGTAAGAGCGTCATTGTAATTATGATTTGCTATTGTATACTCATAATTTGATCATATTTGATGACCTCCTACTCATTCTTCCCAAGACTACATTATTTCTGAAGCAGTTTGTTGTGCATAGCTGCAGCCCCTCTTGTAGGGTGTATTTCAACTAGACTAGGTGGTGGGAGATCTATTTACCACACTTAGTTTGATTTTTTTTTGCTCCCCTTTTGGATATAGACTCAAGATCTACTGATCTAAGGGATACAAGGGCTATAAAATCATTTTTGTGCATCAATCTCCCAGAAGTGCATTATTTTAGCAGGCTTTCTATGTTGTTCCAATTTTGGAATATTACAGTGGTATTGGAGCCCCTTTCTTGGCACAACTTGTGCTTTCACTGGAGAACCTTAGCCATGTTGAATTTAAAAGAAGATTAACCTCTTACTGAGAAGGAGAAGAGGTATCATAACAGAACTCATAAGAAGTTTAATTATACTACTGATGATCAAGACAAGGGTAAAGCCCCTGAAACTGTAAGTGATAAAGAAGGAGAAGAGTTTGCAAGAACTCTTTTGGTGGCCATACAAGATCTTTCTAAAGAGATAAAAGAGACGAGTATGGACAGGATGAGGGAATATCTTGGGATATTTCATCCTGGGGAAATATTTGGCATATCTCATCATTAAATTGGTCAACCAGTGAACCAGCCACAAGCTCCACAATGCTCCACCATGCCTACCTTCTTGGCTGTGGAGAATGAAGTAACACCAGAGAGAGCATCCCTTGAAGACTAATTTGTGGAATATGATTCTTAGAATCAGAGATTCAAGGACCACTTGATTTTCCAAGAGTTTTTTCACCTCAAGGACAAGAGGAGGCCAAGGCATCAATATAAATATGGTGGGTACTTCCCTAATAATGATAGACATCACTTTATAGGCAGATTATTTTTGCCCAAGTTTAATGGGTCATCCACCAGTTCTGCCAAGGCATGGGTGGAAAATCTGGACATCTACTTTCAGTTGAACAAAGTCTCCGAGACAGAAGCCATCAAGATTGCAACGCTGCACTTTGAAGGTGAAGCACACAATTGGTGGTTCCATGGGTTGTCTACATTGGGACATACCAATGTGACTACCTATTCTAAATTTACTAGAATACTTGTGGAGAGGTTTGACAGGAAGGATCCAGAGTCACCCTTCATAAGCCTTGCAAAGCTAAAGCAATCAGGGAATGCAGAAACTTATATCTCTGAGTTTCTGAGATTATCTGTCATGGTTCCTGATCTATTTGCAGCAAGGAGGGTGTACATGTTCATCGATGGCCCGGAGGAACCTTTTCATGGATTGGTTAAATCTACCAAGCCCATCACTTTGCATGATGCCATTGAGAGGGCTAGAGACCTTCAAGATGCCTTGCCAAAAGCAAAGGAAACTTTCCAGAGCAAGGCCCCTCACCTTTCTAAAGGGAAGGGAGAGAAAGTTGCTCCTTCCAAGGAGAGCTCATTCAAGAAGCCTCTTGATATTGAACTCAGGAGGGAGTTGAGAAAGAAGAGACTGCGTTTCACTTGCCAAGAGTCATGGGCACCTGGACATAGATGTGCTGTTAGGAAAGCACACTACATAGAAGTCTTCTTAGATTTTTAGGAGGAAGATGAAGATGATGAACCAAGGAGGGGTCACAGTGCTGATAATGTTGAGGAAGAAACAACACCATCTGGATATGGGGATGGAGCCTTTTCTCCAAAAGGTTGGACTCTTGCATCTTTGAGAGCAGTGCCTTAGTACTTGACCCTAAGAGTATAAGGTTCAATCATGAATCAGAGGGTATCTATACTGATTAACAGAGGGGAAACCCACAACTTTATTGATGCTTATCTTGTGCAAAGGAGAGCAATCCCCACTGACACTTTCGAGGGATTCTCTGTTTTGGTCCCAGGAGATAGGACCATGCAATGCATGCAATATGTCCCCTCACTCTCAGTCACTATGGGATCCTACACTTTGGTGGATCTTTTTTGTAGTTGACATACCAGACACCAATATCATTCTAGGTGTCCAATGGTTGATTACATTGGGGAAGGTCACCACTGATAGGAAAAATTTGTATATGGAGTGGGTGGACTTGAAGAGTGGGAAACCCAAAATGATTCAAGGCATGCACACTTATCCCTCACCTAGTACTTCCACACAAACAACAGAGATGGATTTGCGTAGTGGAAGCAAGGATCTCACAGTCCCTTCTCTTATGTTCATGAGAATGCTGCAAGGGAAATTCCTATCTAGTGGCAAGCCACCTAGGATGCCACCAGATTCAGATCTTGTGGGGGAGGCATCATAAAGTGCTGCTCCAAATGTAGATCCAGGAGCGATTGGAGCAATGAGAGACCAAGTTACAGTGCTGGAGGGCTTGGGACAACTCAAGAATGACGGGGAACTTCTTCCTGCACCACTATCACCCTCTCTCTTTTCTAAATTTGCGTTGTGGGAGGAGAGTAATGGGAGGATCAGCCTTCCATGGATGTATCATCAGCGTTGTCATTGTTGAACAGTGTGGATATGTATTGGAAATCTCAACTACTTGTATAGTATTCCAAAGATCTCCACACAGGTACGATCCTAGATAACATGCAGCAAGAAGAGGGCTACTTAGTCCAAGGGGGAGTCATCTATCATCATGGTAGGGTCTTCTTGGCTAGAGCTTCCAATCTCAAGCAGAAGATACTACAAGGGGTAGATAAATAATTCTTTCTCAGCCATATGCATTCAATGAAGATCTATACCCTAATCATGAGGAGCTTTAATTGGGAAGGCATGAGAGAGGAATTACATCAGCACTTTGAAGAGTGTGTTAGCTATGGAGGATTAGGGAAGCCAATGGACTCTTTGCAAGAGTCATTTTAGCCAGTTCTTCCTTTTCTTGAGAGGAGGGAAATGCTCATGCACAACTCCATGTGTATGAAGGACTATGATGGTAAAGTATCTTATCATGCCAAGAAAGTTTTATTTTCTGATTTATCACATTATTTTTCCATTTTTTTGCAGGCTATGACTCCTAAAGGGAGTGAGAGATCATGTGGATCTCATGACTTTTGGTGGGCCAATATAAATGTTGAGCTTGACCACTTCCTTATTGTGCAAAGGGAGATTCCTTCTCATGATGGGTGCTTTCCAAAGGCACCAAACTTATCTAAAATATTCAGCAATGTTAAGGTGACTCATGCAGCAGATGTGTGGTGGGAATGCCACTTACCACACCTTGATCTAATGCAGTCAGGAGATGCACTGTGCTGGCATCACATGTGGGATTTTTACCCACCTCAAGCTCAGATTTCTATTTGCATATATGTAGTCTTGCTTCCATACTTGGATGATATAGTTGTACTTTTTATGGGATTATATGGAGGGGGGATGGGAATTTTGTATGTACCACATGGATTGGAACTTCTCCCTGTACCTCATACTACATGTTTCAGATGGAGCATTGCTCCAGCCATGTTTACTTCTGTTGAATTCTTCACTTCTGGTGGGATGGACTATGCACATCTTATGTTGACCTTGGAGGAACAATTCATGATGTATTGGCTTGATGAGCACTTGGCTTATGATGAGGACTTGATCATTGATGATGCCATCAATGGAGGAGGGGGAGTACTAGAGTTCTCACCCTATCAGTTGCTTAAGGACAAGCAACATTTTGGAGGGGAGGACTGTAATGTTCCTACTTAGCCTAAGCTAAGAGGAATATACATTTTTGTTTTACTTTATGTTACATGAATAATTGAATAAAGGAGGACATGTAAAACTCCTAAAAAGACTGAATAAATCGATTCCCATATGAACAAGGATAAATCAAGGCCATGTAAATAAATCACTTTCAGGTGTGAAAGGGGTTTGAGCTATGAGACTGGGTCAACCTTGAGCAAATCTACAACAATGTTTAGTTTCAATGTACCTCATAAAGGGACAGTGCAGTTCTAGAAGGAGGCCCCTCATGTGAAAGTAGCTAACTCATCAAGGTGGTTTAGGGTATGCAAAGGCTCTCATCTTATAAAAGGAAGGGGAAGGCAGCAAGAGAAGGTTGTTGATTGTCTATATTTCTGAGTATCTTGTCTGTTTAGACAAATACTATTCTTTGTTGTTTAGTGGAGAATTGTGTTGCTTAGCACTTGGAGTTCCTATGTAGGGATTTCACCCCTTCCATTGAGGATTCTTGGAGGAGTCTTACTGATTTGATCCGCTATCAGGCTTTGGGCCAAGCTCTACTTCCAACTGCAATGCAGATCCAGTGAGGGTTTTTTTTCTTTTGTAGGCTGCAGCAAGTGGAACTCTAGATCTATTCAGATCTAGCTTTTATTGGAGCCTCTTCTCAGTGAGTGTGTCTTTTAACCTCCTGGAAGAGTGCATCCACCGTTTGAGCTTCAGGTTTTTATCTTTGCATTAGGCCATCTCTGTTATTCAAGCTACAACGCAGTTTTCCTTGAGGGACTGTGTTATTCTCAGTGGACGGTTTGCAGGGTGTTTTGACCCCATTTTTTATGAGAGATCTCTGGTGCTGGGATTTTCCTTTCACTTTGGTGATCCATGGATTAGCTTGCTGATCCATGTTCTGTTTATATCTGATATATTTAATGTAAAGTCATCTTCAAAAATTTCTGAATCATTTTGTAGATCTGTAGCTTAAAACTCAGATCTACTCTTTGTAATGCATGATTTGGTCAAAACCCCAAGGGGATCTTGTAAATAAGTCTTTCTATATTACAGATCTGAAATGGATCTAATTTTTTGTCTACAGATCTATTCTAGATCTTAGATGTAACATTCAGCTATTGTAGCTCCTTAAAATAACGTTGTTAATCCATTTTTCAGTTTATATATGTTTTCTAGCCTTATTTTCTGAATGTTTCTTGCTTTATCATCTCCTGTATTCTACTATATAATGTAAGATAATCATTGTAATTCTGACTTGTTGCTGTATACTCATAATTTGATCATATTTGATGGCCTCCTGCACATGCTTCCCAAGACTGCATTATTTCTGAAGCAGTTTGTTGTGCATAGCTGCAACCCCTCTTGTAGGGTGTTTTTCAGCTAGACTAGGTGGTGGGAGATCTGTTTAACACACCTAGTTTGATTTTTTTTTGCTCCCCTTTTGGATCTAGACTCCAGATCTGCTGATCTAAGGTATCCAAGGGTTGTAAACTCATTTTTGTGCTTCAATATCCCAGGAGTGCGTTATTTCAGCAGTCTTGTTGTGTTGTTCCAATTTTGGAATATTACAGTTCCAAATCTGCTCAAAATCAGCTAGCTGGTCCAAGTACATCTGCTACCCCCACTCTTACATCCACTGTGAAAACCACTCCATTTCATCCTCAAATGTGAAGGAGAACCCGCATTATACATAAAAGAAAAGCATGGTAAGATGCTCATTGTTGTTTTATATGTTGATGCTGTGATATTCATAGGTAATGATGCTTACCTCATTGAAAATTTTAAAACAGTCATGAAAGAAGAATTTGAAATGACAGATATAGGATTACTGCGATACTTCTTAGGAATAGAAGTAGAGAAAAATGAAAATAATTTTTTTATTTCAAGAAAAATATGTGAAAGAAGTTTTGGAAAGATTTAACATGCAGGATTGCAAAGTAGCAATAACTCCTACATTATTGGGATTGAAATTGAGCAAGGAAGACAAAAACAAGGATGTAGATCCAAGTTTGTATAAGAGCATAGTTGGCAATCTTATGTATTTGACTGCAACTAGGACAGATATTATGCGTGCTGTAAGTTTAATTTCAAAATTTATGGAAAGGCTAAATGAAACACATTGGCAAGCAGCAAAAAGGATTATAAGGTATGTCAAAGGAACAAAGGGGTATGGTATCTTATACACCTCCTCAAAAAATTTTGAGTTAATTGGATATAATGACAGTGATTGGATTGGAAGTATAGATGACAAAAAAATTTCCTCTGGATATATTTTCATTTGAGGTCAAGAGCCATTTCATGAGCTTCTAAGAAACATTCAATTGTGGCTTTATCAATAGCAGAGGCAGAGTATGTGGCAGCCAGAGCAGCAACATGTCAAGCAATATGGATGAGAAGAATGTCGAGAGATTTGTGCCATGAACAGGTCAAAGGCACAAAAATTTATTGTGATAATAGATCAACAATAGCCTTATCCAAGGATTCAGTGTTTCATAAAAGAAAACAACATATTGATGCAAAGTATCATTATATTAGAAAATTGGTGAACAATGGAGAAGTTGTTCTGAAGCATTGCAGACCAAAAGAACATTTGTAGATATTTTGACAAAACCATTAGGGCAGAAAAGTTTTAATTATCTTAGAAAATGACTGGAAATGCATGATAGTAGCAGTTGTGATTAAGGGGGAGTGTTGGAAATTACTCCCAACTGCATCCTGAAACAATAAGGATAGAACATCAATTTGATTTGAAATGGAAGGACGTAGGAGCAAATTTTTTTGTTGTTGTTTGGTTTTGCACTCAACCTGTGCATTGAATTTTTGTTTAAAACCCTTGCAACAATAGCACGGCCGTAGCCTTCTCTGATTTGCAAATCATGGTTTAAACCATGCTACCTCCTGCCATAAACCTTATGCACCTACCGCACTAAATTACTGTGCCAGACCGTCCGCATTCAAACCTTCCACATCGTTTTTTGGACCTCGCCAATCCACGTCGCACTACCACGACCAATCAAAATTCTATTGCACCTTTTTGTGCCTACATCATCCCTTCTCCGAACTTGTGCGATAGCGCAACCCCACCACTGCCAACTCACCAGCCCCATGACCTATAGTGCATCTCGCAAGGTTTGAACGCCTTGTCAGCGAGAACGAAGTCTGATACTATAAACCATCGCAAACCCTTCGCAGTTCATTTATCGCACAATTTTGTGTTGATGTCATTCGGCGTTTTGTTCGATGCGATAAATATATCGCACTACATTTTGTAATGTTTTCGTTATTATATGGTTTTGTAATACACCGCGATATATTTTTTATTTTCATATAGTTTTTAACTTAGTTTAATATTTTTAATATGTATTGTAAACATATAAATCTTTACAATAAAAAGAAGATAGCAAGTGTAATTTATATTGTGCGAGAGTGAGTAATAGACTGTGTGTGTGAGGAGAAAAATACACAGAGTGTGTATAAGATTGTGTGCGCAATAGCGGAGCACAGTAATAGAGAAGCCAGAATAGCAGTTCTGAAGTTTGTAAATCTGAAAGCAAATGAATGAAAGATAGATGTTTTTTGTTCTCCACTGTGTCTGATTTTATTTTATGCTCCATCTGCAAGTTTTATTTGTGAAATCTCTGTGTTGACAAGGAAATTTTATTCCTCTGTTTTGTGTTGTGATAAAAATTAAATCATAATATATATATATATATATATATATATATATATATATATATATATATATATATATATATATATATATATATATATGCACACACACCAAACAAAACAACTAATGAGAAACAAGTCAACCAAATAAAAATTAATACTAATAATAATCAAATAGTCAAATGAAATTGTAATATTAAATTAACATTAATATTAATTATAATTATTAAATTAGAAATAAAAATGAAACTAAACAATGAAAAAGGAACAAATCAACCAATTAAAAATTTAATATAATCAAATAAACAACTCTAATAGAAAAAACAAAAAGAGACAAAAAGAGGAAAAAGAAAATTACTAGGAATAGAGAGATGGGATTCAAGTATGAATTTTCCACCCTTGGATCTGTTATCAAATTCAATAGCTAATATGAGCATGATGCTCTTAAATTCTCTTATTAATAGAACCACCAATTTCGCCAATATAGAGGATACCACAGGAATAACCAATCATATAAACACCTTTCATTCTCTTCGGTCCAACCAGTCTTTAACAGAACTAAGGCGAAGATATCTCATGTTTCCTCAAAATAAGAGGCTAGTAGTACCCTCGATAAAAGGCAATGAACACTACCCACTAAATCATTTCTATCTCTTTTTAGTTTGAGACATCTCCTAGCATTTAAGAAAGTCTTCAAACCTTAATCTTTACTATAGCCATTCTTCTCAAATACCTTAAGGAGATGAACCTTCTCTTCATCTAAGTTCTAATGGCCAATATGTTGATGATGAACTATTATTATAACAACGTGTAATTCATAATATTATAATATGTTTCATTAAAAAAATCATATTTGATTTATTATATTCGATAATTTTTACTGTTATCATAACATTATAATATGTTTCATTAAAAAATTCATATTTGATTTATTAAATTCAATCATTTTTAATGTTATAATATATAACAAAAGCTTTGCTATATCTCATTTACCATTTTACAATTGTGATTGAAATTTGCACATTTATATCTTCCCATTCTCGGTATAAAACTTCATAAAATTAATTAATTCAGTATTTATTAAAACTCATAATAGTGATTAATATTACAATTTCAAAAAAATATAGATCTATTTGATTTTAGCACAGTAGTATCTACTAAAGTAACATTCACTACTCGGTGTTGTATACAGTTCACATTCGAATGGTTTATATACAATAATTCATAGCAGCTGTAATCTCAGACGCCAATTTAATACTAAGAAAAAAATTCAATAAAATTAGATAATTGATCTTTATTAAAAACCCACATATAATTTTAAAAAATAAAAAATCTGATTCTTCATTTTATTTTGGAAACGCAATGTTGGCTACATAAATGTATGCCAATATCATTTGGAGATATTTTTCCCGTTTCTAGTCAATTTGTTTGTACTTTCCCGCATTTTACGTAGCGACCTCGCGGTTACAGTAGGGGCAGGGACTATTGCTGCGGCTGGGGGCGCTGAATACGGTGGGCTGTTCCTGGCGTTGGATGTGGAGCCGCGCTCGGTCTCGGAGGAGAGAAGCTGCATGTTCTATAAGCCAGTCTGTGAGGCAAACAGTAATTATGACCAAAACGATCCCCCACAATATAAATAAATCTCCAAGGAGCACCGCAATGGCGATATCGTACACTAACTTGTTATAGGAGCCAAACATAGCTAGAGAAACTGCGAACACACCAAAGGAATTCCCTCGGAAACAGCCGAATCAACTTTTTCTATCGTTCTGCAAATGCAGGAATTTAGGCTCTACTTAGTTCCTCAATTTTTTTTGTGAGAAACACGTCCGAAGTTGAACAGAACCACTTACTGCGCCTCGATAGTTTAAATGGCTATCCGCTGCACAAGAAAACAAATTGTACTGTTAGCGACCAGTTCATGCTCCTGAATTTCTAGTAAAAAACACATTGAACATAGACGAAAACTGCTGGTTACTTACATATGGAGACGCGTTTCGATTATGTGGGAGTTGATGAATTAGTGGATACCCATATGCGAATCATTTATATTATCTCAACTTTAACAATTGGCCTTCCTCATTCCAAGACTGTTCATCTTCCTTCTCATTCGCTCGCACTGATCTACATTGATAGGGGCGTTGTTTAATTATTAGAAGTTTCCGAGTTGTTTTTGGCTACCTGAATTTTTTTATTTTTTGGGTTAAATCATGATTTTTTTGGTTTAATTGTAGGTTCCTGATCGCATATACTCATTCAGTAAGGGAAAACGCTTGATTGCATATACTGATTCAGTACCGGAAAACACTTAAAACATTCAGATTGTGGAGAATTCTGGTCTTCCTTTTTTATACATATCTACTTTCAATGTACAGTGATAGGGGTGGTGTTCAATTACTATTATAAGTTTCTGAGTTTTCAGCAAGCTGATTTTTTTTTGTTAAATCATAAGTTTTATTGTTTAAAACAAGATTTGATTACATATATAAATTCGATATCTGAAAATACTTAAAATACTTGATACACTCAAATGATGAGAAATCCAAAACTCAAAAAATTGTGATTCCTAACCAATTAAAACAAATTAAACAAAAAAAATATGCCACTATACCTTTCAAAAACCTATAACAACTACTACTGGAATATTTACTAGCATCCGTTTATTTTGTGCTTGCTTCGTTAATTTCTGTACCCAAATTCTGTAAACGACATGTCGTAGGCTAAAATTTGAAAACACAATCTATATTGAAATTTGGATTATTCGATCGCCTCGTTCACTTTAAAGGAAAATAAACGAAAATATGTTACTTTGTAGGAAGATATGTAATTGTGTATATTTGGTATTCAAAATATCGAACTTCTATTTTTATATGTAAGATCATCAGTGGAACTGTTCGTCACAGTTATATAAAGCATAACCAGTAACCCTATTATTTCCCTGCGTTGACTGCAACCGGATCAAACGATGTCAAATCGACGAAGGAGAGGTCAAGACGAGTGCTAGAGAGTAGTGCGAGGCCAAGGAAAGAAAGTGGTCATAATGGTATGAAGTAAGTGGCTGTTTCAGGTTAATCAATCCCGGGCTACCTTGCCGCTTACTTCGGCTTATTCTCTGTACTTCACAAAGGCTTTCTCCTCATTTGAAAAGTTCAGATCCAGGCGTTGCCCATCCAATAGTGCAAACCTAGTTGCCATGTTAGTAATACAGTGTGGGCTTATATGGATAATGGGGACATTAAGAAGCTTAACTCGACTCCACTAGCCCCACCCAGCACACATCACGATCTCAACACCTTACTTCTGCACTAAAGCGTCATGCCAAAATCGCGATTAGAGGATTAGGGTTTGGGTTGATACCCAATAATTGTAACGGTAGTGTTAGCCATTCAAGATTGAAAGACCACGCAGAGAGATTTCTTTTGGACAACAGTAGGGAAGGTTAATTCACACAGTTGACTTCAGCAACAAAACAGAATTAAAAACTCAAAAATTTCAAGCATACCAAAAAACAAGATAGATCAATGTTTTCTTTGGGAAGCTAAAATTGTAAATTAGGAAAAAGTGACCAAAAAGAGACAATATGAGAGAAAAAAAAGATAACTCTTTCGTGTAGATGTTGTAGGAGAGGAACAGATAAAGAATGAAATCCCCAAACACCCATGATAGCATCCAAGCCAGCATCGGTCCTATTGCCATTTCCAACCTCCTAGCAGAGGCCCACAAATAACCTGTGTCTATTCCTCATCACACTACACTAAATGTAAGAGAAGGAAAGGGAAATTATCGCACCTTCTTTGATCCAGATGCCAAAATCCTTATATGCCAAGTATTTACCTTTGATGATTGAGATGAGATGCCCTTGCCAGATAGTCCTCTCCATAAAATATTACAAATGAGAGCCCAATTAAATGAGACTGTATCCAACATCCCCTAGCCCCCCTCATCAACAACTTCTACAATAAGGGGTAGCCGAACCAGGTGGATTTTCCTAGAAGGATCGTTTTTGAACCACGCGAATCTAGCCAAGATAACATCTACCTTATGAATGATTTCCATTTGCAACATATATAACTGAGTCCAGTAAATCAATAGTGAATGCAAGACAAATCCAATAAAAATAATTCCTTCTCCTATTGAAAGACATTTGTACGACCAATGTTCCAATTTGAGTTCAATTTTTTGTATAATGCAACTCCAATCCACATTCAGATAATTATTTGGCTTAATGTTGAAACCCAAATATAAAATTATAGAATCCAAATACCGATCAAAGATCCCAAAAAGACATCATATATGCATAATCATTCCATCTTCCAAGTGAGAAAATATCATTTTAGATTTGCTCGAGTTCATGATGAGACTAGAAGCAGAACCAAATGAAGTAAGGATGTGATGGAAATGAGTCCATTCTAAAAATATATGGTGCACCACCAAATATAAGATCATTGACAAACATCACGCGTGAGACTCTAATTTGTTGTGTCATCTTGACGCCCTCAATCAATCATCTATCTCTGTAATTAGCAATATTCTTGCTAAGTGCTTCCATGATGAGAAGAAAAGGAATGAGGGACAATGTTGTTGAAATATTAAAGTCACCTGTCGTACCTTTGAGCAGAAGAAAGAGTACACATAGGCAACAACAAAAATTTGAGTGCACAGCACTCTGTATTTAAGAAGAATGGAGAATCCGTAAGGAGAAGAATTAAATTATGTATGGGCCACAACCACAGATAGCAGAATTAATTTTGAAGTATGGGCGAAGTCAATTTTTGCAGAGGAATGGAGATTTCCCGTAGATCTGAACTACGGAGGAGGAAATTTAATTAAAACAGTCATTTAGGGCTTTAAAAGCCCTCAACAACCATAATTGATGACAATGTGTTTAAACAAGCGAAAGTTCTTTAAGTTTTTGAAAAGGAAGGACAAGTGGTCCCCACCACTTGAGCGCAAATCGCAGATCGCAGTTTTGAAAGATTAAAGTGTCTTGTTGATGTGGATGTTTGCGATGTGCGATCATCGCACCATCGCAACATTGCAATATCACATGATCGGACAATCGCAAGTCCATTTGTTTTCGCCGCCAAATTGAAAGATGCGATGCGATGTCACGCCAATCACAGATCGCATAATCGTAAGTTTTGTTGATCCGCCAATATCGCACATTGCAAAATGGCCGACTGCGATGTGGTCCCCACTCGTACGTCGCGCTATGTTATATTTTATTGTTGCGCAAAGGTTTTTCCTTTGTAATATGTTTTTGTTGTTTTATGTCTTTTATTCCCGCCGTGCTATATAAAGGTGAAAAAGGCCCGAGTGCCAAATAGAGAGAGTATTGTTTCGTTGTTGTAATCGCTGTGTGAGAGCCCGCAGGCAGGAAAACACAGTAAGAAGAACAGAGCACTGTTTTGTGCATTCTTGATAGAGAGAAGATTTGTTTTGAGAAGCACTGCGTCTGTAGTAGTCTTACTCTTATTCTGTGAATCCCTCCAGTGAGGAATAATTTTGTAATAGTTTTTTTTAAATTCTGTTTAATGAAATAGAAGAAAGCATTTTCATGCCATTTCTATCTGCAAGTCAAATTTTGTTTTTAAAATTCTCTGTGTTATAGAGGGGAGATTATTCTCTCCATTTCTGTTGTTTGGAATTCCCCAAAATTTCAACTTGGTATCAGAGCTTGTTCAGGCTCTTTGAAGGTTTCAAAGAAGCTGAAGAAGAAAACTTGTTGCAGCATTTTCTCCAGTAGTGTGAAAGCTCAACAGAGGTCAAAAGATCAGGTATTTCTCAAAGAAAACAGAGTCGTTGTTTTCTGTTTAAAATATTTTTTTCTTTCAAGAAGAAGGAAAGACAGTTTGTTTAAGTTCAGAGTTCATTTCAAAAGAAATGGCTGGACCAAGTACAGGAATGAACATTGGAAATGTTCAGCTTCCACAATTTAATGGAAAGAATTATGATTATTGGGCCATTACCATGAGAGCCCTGTTTGTCTCACAAGACTTATGGGAATTGGTAGAAGATGGTTTTGTTGAACCAACTGATGAGCAGGCTTTTAATGCCTTAACTCAAGCAGAGAAGGACCTATTGAAGAGCAATAGGAAGAAAGATGCTAAAGCCCTATTCTATTTGTATCAAGCAGTAAATGAGAGTGTGTTTCCAAGGATAGCAGCAGCCCAGAAATCCGAGGCATGGGAAACTCTGAAAGTAGCCTATCAAGGTATGGAGAAAGTTAAGATAGCAAAACTTCAATTGCTGAGAAGAGATTTTGAAACTCTTTGCATGAAAGAGTCAGATAATGTAGACACATTTTTTACACATGTGATTGGGATTGTAAATCAGATAAGATCCCATGGATAAACTCTTGAAGAAATAAGAATTGTGGAGAAACTTTTGAGATGCTTACCCTCAAAGTTTGATGTTATTGTAACCACCATAGAAGAGACCAAAGATCTCTCACAGTTCACAGTGGATGAACTTCATGCCTCACTGATAACTCATGAACAGAGATTGAGCAGAGATGAACATTCATCTCTTGAACATGCCTTCAAGATCCAGATGCCTTCAGGAAGCGGAAGAGGTCAAGGCAAAGGAAGAGGAAGAGGCAGAAGCCAAAACAGAGGTGGAAGGAATAACCCTTCACATTCACATGGAAGGAGCGACAGTCAAAATCAGAGTCACGCCCAATGCAACAGCCAGCAAGGTGGACATCAACACCAACATGCTCATGGACAAAGGTATGATAAATCCAATGTCCAATGTCATTATTGAAATAAATATGGGCACTATGCCAATGAATGTTGAAAGAAGCAAAATGACATGAAAAATAAGAAAAATGCTAATGTAGCAAAAGAGGAAAAGAACCCAAGTAATGTGCTGTTAGCTTGTAATGTAGCACAAGATAGAGAAGATGATGTTTGGTTTTTAGACTCAGGATGTAGTAATCATATGACTGGAAACAAGGCAATTTTTTCCAATCTAGATGAAGAAGTAAAGTCTGAAGTGACGACAGGGACTGATACTAAGATCTTTGTCAAAGGAAAAGGAAGAGTTAGTATTCGAGCCAGAAATGGGGAGCAGAAATTTGTTCCTAATGTGTATTATGTTCCAGGTCTGAAGTGTAATATTTTGAGCGTTGGGCAGCTCATAAACAAAGGTTACAATGTAATTGTCAAAGATGATGTGTGCACAATAAAATATATACCTCCAAGCAAGAAAATCATTGCTGAAATACAAATGACCAGCAATAGAATGTTTCCACTCAAGCTCAATATTGACTTGAAGGGAAAAGGAAAGAGTATGGTAGCTGTAACACAAGAAGCCTTTCAGAAGGAAGCAAAATATGAAAATAGGTTATGGCACCTGAGATTTGGACATCTCAATTTCGGAGGATTAAATTTGTTGCACAGAAAATGAATGGTAAGAGGTTTACCATTGATTGAGAAGCTTGACAACCTATGTGAAGGCTGCATTCCGGGAAAGCAACACAGAGAAAATTTTCCTTCAGGGAAAAGCATAAGGGCGAAAGCACCCTTAGAAATCATCAACTCAGATTTATGTGGGCCGATGCAAACAACATCAGTTTCAGGCAGCAACTACATGCTGACCTTCATAGATGATTTCACAAGAAAAGTGTGGGTTTATTTTCTGAAACAAAAGAGTGAAGTTTTTCAGAATTTTTTCCATTTTAAAGCTCTTGTAGAGAAACAGAGCGGATTGTATATTAAATTCCTCGGAACCGACAGAGGAGGAGAATACATATCAAAGGAGTTTCTGCACTTTTGCAGAGAGAACGGCATACACAAGCAGTTTACCACAAGGTACACACCGCAATAGAATGGAGTTGTTGAAAGGAAGAATCGAACCATAATAGAAATGGTGAGAAGTATGCTAAAGGAAAAACACTTGCCGAATGAGTATTGGGCAGAAGCAACAAACTGTGCTGTGTATATTTTGAATAGATGCCCTACAAAAGCTGTGATGAACAAAGTTCCAGAAGAAGTGTGGAGTGGCAGAAAACAAGGAGTCACTCACATGAGAGTTTTTGGATGTGTGGCATATGTACACATTCCAGACAAGTTAAGGAAGAAGCTGGATAATAAGGGGGAGAAGTGCATTTTCCTTGGATACTGTGAAGATTCCAAAGGATACAGATTGTATAACACATCCACAAATAAGTTTTTAATAAGAAGAGATGTGCAATTTATTGAAGAGGAAGCATGGGATGGAAGCATTGAGAAAACAGTTAATGTTAAAAACTGTTTGTCTCATGATGAAGATGAGGGAGATGTGGTTGAAATTAACAACCCATCCACTCCACAACCTCCACCAATACAAGGACAGCAAGGGACACCTCAAGCAGCAGTAAGAACACCCTTGAGAAGAAGCGGGAGTGCATCTCCAAGCACACCACATGGAGCAGATTCAAGTGCTTCATCAAGCACGACTACACCAAGTTAAAATGGAACAAGGTTCAGAAGTATTAGAGAAATCTATGAGGAGGGAGCAGCAAATGAAGGTATGAACTCCTTATTTTCTTTGTATTGTCAAGTTGATGATCCTATTCATTTTGAAGATGTTGTTAAAGATAGAAAATGGATAGAAGCTATGGATGAAGAAATCAATGCCATAGAGAAGAACAAAACATGGGAGTTGGTTGATCTCCCAGAAGGTAAAGAATTCATTGGTACTAAATGGGTATATAAGACCAAAAGCAATGCTGAAGGAAAGATAGAGAGACACAAGGCCAGACTTGTTGTCAAGGGATATAAGCAGAAGCAAGGGATTGATTATGAAGAAACTTTTGCACCAGTTGCAAGAATGGAGACAGTAAGAGCAGTGCTGTCCATAGCAGCACAAAACAAATGGAAAGTATACCAGATGGATGTAAAATCTGCATTTTTAAATGGAGTTTTAATGGAAGAGGTATATGTGGAACAACCTCTTAGATATGAAAAGAAAGGCCAAGAGCATAAGGTCTGCAGATTGAAGAAAGTTCTTTATGGGCTGAAGCAAGCACCAAGAGCATGGTATAGTAGGATAGACTCCTATCTACTGGAAAATGGATTTGAGAAGTGTGAGGGAGAACCCACTCTCTACATCAAAGAAAAGGATGGTAAGATGCTCATTGTTGTTTTATATGTTGATGATTTAATTTTTACAGGTAATGATGATTACCTTGTTGAAAATTTTAAAACAATCATGAAAGATGAATTTGAAATGACTGACATGGGTTTGTTAAGATACTTCTTGGGAATAGAAGTGGAGCAAGGTGAGAAAGGAATTTTTATTTCTCAAGCAAAGTATGTGAATCAAGTTTTAGAAAGATTCAACATGTAGGAGTGCAAAGCTGCAATTACTCCCACAGTAATGGGATTGAAGTTGAGTAAGAATGACAGCAGCAAGGATTTCGATCCAAGTTTGTATAAAAGCATAGTTGGCAGCCTCATGTATTTGACTGCAACTAGGCCGGATATTATGCATGCTATTAGTTTAATTTCCAGGTTTATGGAAAATCCAAAAGAAGCACATTGGCAAGCAGCAAAGAGAATTCTGAGGTATGTGAAAGGAACAAAAGGATTTGGTATTTTATATACTACTTCAGAAAATTCAGAATTAGTTGGATACACTGACAGTGATTGGGCTGGAAGTGTAGATGATCAGAAAAGCACTTCCGGTTATATTTTTCATATGGGTTCAGGAGCCATTTCATGGGCTTCCAAGAAACAACCTATTGTAGCATTGTCTACAGCAGAGGCAGAATATGTGGCAGCTACAGCAGCAGCGTGTCAAGCAATTTGGATGAGAAGAATGTTGAGAAGTTTGTGCCAAGAACAGGTAAAGGGCACTGTGATTTATTGTGACAATAGCTCAGCTATTGCATTGTCAAAGAATTATGTGTTTCACAAGAGAACGAAGCACATAGATACAAAGTTTCATTATATCAAAGAATTGGTAAACAATGGAAAAATTGTTTCACAGCATTGTAAAACAGAGGAGCAATATGAAAATATCTTAACAAAGCCATTGGGACAGAATACCTTTGAATTTTTAAGAAAATGTTTGGGTACGATGGATAACCCAGCAGCTGACTTTAAGGGGGAGTGTTGAAATATTAAAGTCACCTGTCGTACCTTTGAGCAGAAGAAAGAGTACACAGAGGCAACAACAAAGATTTGAGTGCACATCACTCTGTATTTAAGATGAATGAAGAATCCGTAAGGAGAAGAATTAAATTATGTATGGGCCACAGCCACAGATAGCAGAATTAATTTTGAAGTATGGGTGAAGTCAATTTTTGTAGAGGAATGGAGATTTCCCGTAGATCTGAACTACGGAGGAGAAAATTTAATTAAAATAGTCATTCCGGGCTTTAAAAACCCTCAACAACCAAAATTGATGACAATGTGTTTAAACAAGCGAAAGTTCTTTAAGTTTCTGAAAAGGAAGGACAAGTGGTCCCCACCACTTGAGCGTAAATCGCAGATCACAGTTTTGAAAGATTAAAGTGTCTTGTTGATGTGGATGTTTGCAATGTGCGATCATTGCACCATCGCAACATCGCAATATCACATGATCGCACAATCTCAAGTCCATTTGTTTTCGCCGCCAAAGTGAAAGATGCGATGCGATGTCGCGCCAATCGCAGATCGCATAGTCGCAAGTTTTGTTGATCCGCCAATATTGCACATTGCAAAATGGCCGACTGTGATGTGGTCCCCACTCGTACGTCGTGCTATGTTATATTTTATTGTTGCGCAAAGGTTTTTCCTTTGTAATATGTTTTTTTTGTTTTATGTCTTTTATTCCCGGCGCGCTATATAAAGGTAAAAAAGGCCCGAGTGCCAAATAGAGAGAGTATTGTTTCATTGTTGTAATCGCTGTGTGAGAGCCCGCAGGTAGGAAAACACAGTAAGAAGAACAAAGCACTGTTTTGTGTGTTCTTGAGAGACAGAGAGAAGATTTGTTTTGAGAAGCACTACGTCTGTAGCAGTCTTACTCTTATTCTATGAATCCCTCCAGTGAGGAATACTTTTGTAATAGTTTTTTTTAAATTATGTTTAATGAAATAGAAGAAAGCATTTTCATGCCATCTCTGTCTGCAAGTCAAATTTTGTTTTTAAACTTCTCTGTGTTGTAGAGGGGATATTATTCTCTCCATTTCTGTTGTTTGGAATTCCCCAAAATTCCAACTGCATCCTTGACAAAGGCTTATGAAATATTTGAAAAAATAAGTCTGGAATCAGTTGATAATAACAGAGAAAATTGGTGGAAGTCCCACATATCATCATCTAGTTGACATTTTGTATAGTGAGAATGATTTTATGGAGGACCAGTCTCAAGAATTCCCAGTCTATGTTGTTGAATGCCTTATTAATATCAATATTCATAAGAAAAGCTGTGTACATCTTCACCTTAATAGAATGGAGGAATTCTTATGCATTGACCACCACGTCCTATATCTATCTTCACTCTAAAAACTTGAATTTCTCAGGAGAAATGTGGCCACTCAAATATATTTTAAGTATAACAACAATAAGCTTAGAGGTCAATTTGTATATAAATTTTTAGAGGGAGATGGGGCAAAAATATTGAAATTTAATATGTTTCTTCTTTTTTTTGGAATTAACAAAATGAAGATTGAATTAATGGCTCTCAAGATGTATCCCTAAATCTTGGATTCTTTTGCCATTGCCAGAATATTTGAGGAAATAAGCTCAAAGAAGTGAATGTATAGCTCGAATCCCCACTTGGCAGGTCCATGGCTCTTTTTCCTCGAACATTCAAGAAGGACATTGTGAATTTCCTCTTACATGACTAGTCTTCTCAAAACATTATTTTCAGTCTCATGTACCATGAGAGGCAGATGACTAACAAAATCCATTTATGCGAGGAAAGGGAGGTCTTTAACAGAGGATAAACCTTTGAAATTTTGGTATGTTGGATGTTCAATGTATGATTCAGAAGTGCATATTGAATCTCATCATCACAAATATTACAAATGCAATTTTGTTTCCTCCTCATATAGGAAAATCCATGAAAAAAATTATATTCTTGTCTTTAAACATAATTTAAGACACCAAGCCTCTTCCTGTCTTTAAACATAATTTAAAAAAAACTATTACAAAAGTCTTAAGACACCAAGCCTCTTCCTGTTTTTTATAAAATGATATCTTCTTGGCTTCCATATCCAAAATTTGTTGTTTACGGGTTTCTATAGAGAATAAAGGACCATGCAGGTTGAATAGATCTTTCAAAGTTCTTTTAATGGAGTCCATGACCCGAGATTCGACAATTCTCTTGGTCTTAATGCACATTTGAACCTTCCGCTTCAAAATTTTAAGTTTTCTGCATATATTATCCATTGGAATCGGCTGAGTATGTTTCTCCCTCCATACCCAATGTATAATATGATTCAATCACTTCATTAAGTACCAACCACAATTAATTGCATTTAAAAGGAAGATCCTTGTGGCCAGATTCCCCAATCCAAGAGAGAAGAATCAAGAGATGGTCCAAGTCGAAAGAAGGGATAACCGAGGAGTTAAGGTCCACTAGACCCACTACAAGTTGATATTTCACTAAAAATCTATCGAGACGCTTAGAAATACTTTCATTCCCCATCCTACAATTTTTCTAGCTAGGAACAATCTTATGTAGGGTGATGTCACGAAGAAACAAAGAATCAAAGAGAGAAGTAAAATGAGACTCCGGGATGTCAGAATTTTCCTTATTACACAAATTCTCTTTACAATCAACGGTCAAATTTAGGTCCCCAACCACGATGAGTGAAGAAATATCCAACAATCCAAGAGCTAAGAACGTGTCTAAAAAATATCATCTTCGTGTGTATGGCGCATACATATTAATGATATAAAGACGTGATAAAGAGCCCCACGAATGACTTAATAAAAGTATACCTGCAGGAGTAAAAAAAGAAAAATCTTGGGACTAGAAGGCTTCTAGACCACCGATAATCCTCTAGATAGACCACATGAACTAGTATCACTCGCAAGCCACCCTGGGAAAATATTAAGAAGAATTTCTAAAGATCTCTCCTTAGAGATCATAGTTTTTTTAAGAAGAACCACATCCAGATGATGTCTGTGTATGAGATCTTTTAGAGAGCAATATTTTTTCTGAGCCCCCAATCCCCTAATTTTAAAATACATAATGATCATGATGAAACTAATATTTTGGGCTTGTCTTCTCTAAGGACTGGAGAATCAATAGAGTATGTAGCTGATGAATCCCCAAGTGAAGGAAAAGGAAAATTGTCATCCAATGGCAAAGTCGGGTACATGCAAGATGAAAGTTTCTTGTGATTGGAAAATTTCTTTTTCCATGGATGGGAATATTTATCAGCTGTAGATGTAGATGGGGTAGATCCTTTCCCAGGTACCTCCCTCAAATGAAAAAATATTTCTGAATGGACAAGTGTTAGATGTCATTTTGTCAACATAACATTTGATGGTTAAAATGGATCTTTCGCCATCCATACTTATGTTTTAATGCACTCCCTTGCAAGTCAAAGATTTATATTCCTTGACCAAATCATGAATTTTGGGTAAAATGGCCCTTTAACTTGTTTAGCATGACTTGCGCACTTTTCCTAGTCGGTTTTTGTGCATGTGCAGTTTCTTCCATTGAAACACACGCATAACTACGCTCTGTTCTCCATTATAAACTACGCACATGACTCAATAAAAAGTAAAAATAAAAAGTAAGTTCTATAAGCCTTGTTGGGCGAATATATCCCAACTAGAAGCTTCTTGGTCATATCTATTCAAGCCAAACCCCTTTGAACATGGAGCTAACTCCCTTGGATCAAGGAACCCTAACCCCACTATTAATGGATCTCATCCCGCTTTTGTGGATTTGAAACCTCCTCCATTTGACCTATTAACTGGGTATAGGTTAGAGGGTTAGGGTAGTTCACAAAAGGTAATGTTATGCTGGTAAGTTTTGGTTGGGAAGCTTATTAGCCAAGGAGAAGGATTAGAGGAATTTGGGAGGAACCTTCATGAAATCAAGGCAAGATTGTAAGGATCTTCTTTCATATGTGAATTAACACATCTAAATCATTTTTCTCATTGTGTTATCTTATTGGAATTATGAATGGTTTATACTATTTACGTATTCATTAAAATAATATAACTTTCTGATCTCCTTGATCATTATATTGAGCTTGTTTTAAATCATTATATTGCATATTCCTTTGATCCCTTGTATGTTTTTGTTTGCAGGTTTCATCAAATCGCTCAGGAGATACAAAGGGATAGACCGAGGATCTTCATCAAGCATTTCAAAAAGAGGTAAGAGCCTCACTCCACTTCTCTAGTTTTGATTATTTAAAGGAAGTTACTGTAGGGAAAGAGCTATTATTATGTATGTTTGTTTCTATTTTTCCTTTAGAATTATAGGGTGATTTCTTTTGTCCGTGGAAGGTATTTTTATGTATAAAAAATTGGTACTAGATTTTCTATAGGCTGGTTTCCTCGCGTGTCAAATTTTCATAGCTCTATTGGTCGAGTTGGGCCCACATCTGCATTAGCATTTCGATAACTAGCTTTGGATGTTAAAAACAAAATAAAAATTTACAAACATAAAAAGTCAAAATGAGATTTTTTTACCTAAATCCCCTACTACATTCCAGCTGGGAGTGGTATAGATGGATCACCCATGTATTCCATCCGTGCATATGGGAAGTCTTCAATCATGAAAATATGGCTTCTCATCCACAAAAAAAACTGAGTATATCTCACAATCAGGACACCATCGCCACCATGGCGAGCCATCAACAAAACACACCACAACATGCATGGATCTTTAGGTCCTGTCTCATCAACAAGAATTTGATATGGGATGAGTGGAATCCTATATAGGGAGAATTAAATAAGGATGGTTCCATAACCAAAGTTCTTCAGTTTTCCCTTCTTTCCTCTAGTAAGTTGTCCTTTCATATTGACAACCACTCCTTTGCACCAGTTGAAAATGGTTGACTCTGAATACTCAACTGCAATATGCATCTGGACCTTTGTGGCCACATGATGTGTTTCATTACCAGAAATTTTGGCAATTGTGAAAGCGATAGTCCTCAAATCAAGTTGTTGGATAGTTTTGATATATAGCTGACCATCCTGAAGCACTGAATTAGGGACACAATATCACTTGAGGTTTGAAGTATTATTTTCCCCACTTGGTCTTTGGCTAAATAAAGTAATGTTACATCCTCTATGAGATATCTTAGTAAAAAATTACACGTCATTGACATCAATTGTAAGGCGGTGATCACCTATGATAAACATTGTTCCTAGATATCCCAGGTCCTCACCAACCATGTCATGAGATCTAATTGAGTATTCATTCCTAGAATGACCCAAAATTTATAGAGGCCATAATTCCTTATAGATTGTAGAGTTTTCGGGTTATAAATAGATTCTACATCATGAGTTTCATTTTTTTTGTCTCTCCACTCCAATATGGTTGCTCAAAAGTCCTGCAATACACAATTTAGGAGTATTAGAACATTGATTGAGAGAAATTTGTGACTTTTTAGGTATGTTCATTTAAATTTTTAAAAACCCTCAACGCCCTGCATGTTTTTTTTTTTACAGACAAAGAACACTTGCGCGATTTGTCAGTAAAAAAAACTATGCAAAACGTGTGTTTAAATGTGTAAAACATTATCAGTGTCTGCGATCCTGATGAGGGAAACTATGCACGCCCATGGGCGTATTTTTGAAAATACATTATCGCAAACAAATCAAACCAAAGCTTAAAAACAAATTTTTAATGGATGAAAATCAAGATATGGGAGAGATCTATTACATGGATAAAACAATTTATCGATTGGTCCACTAGTTTTCCCAGAATTAATTGTTGAATTTTCATGGTAGAAACCCTCTCATTGGTCTCAAATTGGTTAAAACTCAAATGGTAAAAAATGAATTATGTTTTCAACTTTTATAGGTTTTTAGGTGAATAAAATATATATATATTGTTTATGCCTTTGACCTTTTAAAAGTCAATTTTTGTTGGTTTTTACCCTAATTTTGAGCAGTTATGATGATTTATTGAGTGTTTTGTGCAGAATACAAGTTACGATGTAAAAATGGATCCTTTTAGCTATGAGTAAACTTTTATCACTTTTTCTCTCTTAAAAAATATGAAAAAGTGAAACCATGGAGTTCTCTTTTAAGCCCTTTTCAAACTCTCTAAACATGAAAAGATTGTCAAGTACTTTAGTATTTGAACTCGCAAACATAAATGAATAGTCATCTATTCAGTATAAGCTTACCCTTTTTACATACTCAATTAGACTATTTACAAAAAAAAGGTATATATTGACTAAGCATGGTCAATAGAGTTATATCTTGCATTATTTTATTCCTTTTTGAGCTTGAGGGTATAAATTTACGAAAAAGAACATGTGGAGTTTACTTATGTTTTTATTCTGACTCACAAAAAATGAAAAACAATGAGTTTTTCTTTCTCCGAGCTCATTAAACATTTACGTTGAAAGAAATAAAGTAATTTTCTTTTTGTGTCTTTTGAAACTCTTTAAAGATGAAAAGGACATTGAGTTAGCCCTATAATAGACTTGTGAAACTAAACATTGAAAAAATCATCAATCATGATGATCCAGGTGGATATCGGTAGCTGCCCACCTATTCCATTTGGACCTGCAACATCAATTCTTTCAGTTTTTCAGCTTCAGCAGAACTTACTATTTTTAGCAGGTTTTCGGGTCTTGCACTCCCGGAGCCGTTTTGGGGACTTAATGATCCAAGTGGATATTTTTGGCTACCCATCAAGTCCATTTGAATCCCCACCATGAGTTATTTCAGTTTTTAATTTTAAACACAACTTACTATTTATAGCAGTTTTTCGGGTCCTAAACTTCCGGAGCAATTTTCACGCCCTAAACGACGCTTTTTGGAAAAATGGGGTGCAACATGGGTCATAGATCAATTTTTCTCACTCAAAAGTTTTACTTCTCGGATATATCTTTCTAACGAGCTATTGAGCGCGTCAAACGGAGATCGGATGCCAAAGTTACGTCCCCGGGAAGTTGAAACACCAATTTACCCAAACGGGGCCCGCAGTTTTTCCGCTTCATCTCCTAGGGTTAGGTTTTGGGACGTTTTGGATTTTAAATTGTTTCTCAACAATAAATAGGCTTTTGAGCCTCAATTTAACACAGTTCATAGCCCTGCATATGCCACATCTCTTCTCAGAGATATGCTACCAGTGCCCTAGCTTGTTTCCATTATGTTTGTAAGCTTATTTTAGTCATTATTTTATTAATAAAATGAAGCATTATTTCCGCTGCATCTCTGTGTTTATGGCTATATGTGTATTCTGTTGTGTTCCTGCATAAAATTTGGATCAGTGGTATCAGAGCAATCTTCTTTTTCTTTGTTTTTTTCTTCATGTCCCCAACGCGGACAGGGTATAAGGAGTTCAATCTTGCAACCCCGATGACCCCCCATGGTGGAAGGAAAGAAAGATGAGGGAGCAGGAGATCCTATCAAAATATTGCTCGAGGAGGCCCTTGAGAAACAGAGGAACGTGATGATGGATAATTTTTCCCAGATCCTTCAATGGCTGCCCATCGACGGCACATCTACATCTAGCACGTCCACCAACAGGTCCACGACATCATGGACAAATCCAATATCAAGTTCAGCAAAATCCCCCCCCCCCCCCGCTCCCACCCCCATCATGGAGGAACTTAACGAAATGGAGACCATTGCTTCCTAAGGAGGGAGGAATGATCCAGGTGGATATCGGTGGCTGCCCACCTATTCCATTTGGACCTGCAACATCAATTCTTTCAATTTTTTAGCTTCAACACAACTTACTATTTTTAGCAGGTTTTCGGGTCTTGCACTCTCAGAGCTGTTTTGGGGACTTAATGATCCAAGTGTATATTGGTGGCTACCCACCATGTCCATTTGAACCCCCACCATGAGTTATTTCAGTTTTTAAGTTTAAACACAACTTACCATTTATAGCAGTTTTTTGGGTCCTAAACTTCCGGAGCCATTTTGAGGCCCTAAACGACGCTTTTTGGCAAAATGGGGAGCAATAGAATGATGTTGCTCACTTAAAATTTGTACTCCTTGAATATCTTTCTAACGAGCTATTGAGCGTGTCAAACGGAGATCGGATGCCAAAGTTACGTCCTCGGGAAGTTGAAACACTAATTTACCCAAACGGGGCCCGCAGTTTTGCCGCTTCATCTCCTAAGGTTAGGTTTTGGAACGTTTTGGATTTTACATTTTTTCTCAACAATAAATAGGCCTTCGAGCCTCATTGTAACATAGTTCAGGGGGCTAGAAGCTGATACATCTCTTCTCAGGGATAAGCACTACTAGTGCCCTAGCTCGCTTGTTCTGATCATGTTTGTATTGTAACACAGTTCAGGGGCTAGTAGCCAACACATCTCTTCTCAGAGATAATCATTGCCAGTACCCTAGCTATTCATTTGAATTATGTCTCATTGTAGCACAATTCAGATGCTTGTAGCTGCCACAACTTTCCGTAAGCATATTTCTGTTATTTGATATTAATGAAATGATGCATTATTTCCGCTGCATCTCTATGTTTATGGTTATTTCTATATTCTGTTGCGTTCCTGCATAAAATCCGGATCAGTGGTATCAGAGCCAGGTTTTCTCTTTCTCTGTTTTTCTCTTCATGTCCCCAACGCGGCCAAGGTATAAGGAGTTCAACCTCGCAACCCCGATGACCCCCCATGGTGGAAGGAAAGAAAGACGAGGGAGAAGGAGATCCTATCAAAATATTGCTTGAGGAGGCCCTTGAGAAACAGAGGAACGCGATGATGGATAATTTTTCCCAGATCCTTCAACAGCTGCTCACCCGCAGCACATCTACATCCAGCACATCCACCAACAAGTCCGCAACATCCTGAACAAATTCAATATTAAGTTCAGCAATATTTTTTTCTGTTGCATCTCTGTGTTTATGGTTATTTCTATATTCTGTTACGTTCCTGCATAAAATCCGGATCACATGACGGGACCAAACCACTCTGTAGGGTTCATAAAAAATACTTCATGAGAACTCATCCAAAGGATGAGATTTTAGGGCAATAAAATTTTATCCATTTCAAGCTTGAAAAAAATAAAGAGGTAATTTCCAGAAATGGTGGGGGGAAATTAGGAAAAGGTATTCATTTTTACATTCATTTAAAGGTAGTATGTCACTCTTGAACATGACACTTCATCCCACTTATGTCTAGGTTGGGTAATCCATTTGTCTTATAGTTAATTAAACCTCATTGAAATTCTTCAACTGGTTTTGGGTATTATCATTGATTCAAATGTTACCAAGTCTATTTTTGTGTCGCCATGTGTTCAAGAGAATTTCAACCTCAGTTCATATTCCTTTGAAAATATTATCCCTCATTGGCATCGGCCATCCCTGAGTTATTCCTTACAAAATGGTTTAAAAAAAAATTAAATGAAGTTTCATGTCGTAGGCCCTCTTGTGACGGATTGCTTCGTATCGAATTCAACTCATTATCTAAGAAGTTGATCTGGAAGTAATTTTTAGTACCTTGAGGACTGCATACCTTAATTATAGGTTTCTCACCTTCGACAATAGGTTCTCATCATTAGCCTTAGATCGAATGATTCTATGAGTGCTCAACTTAGAAACATTTAATCACACTTCATAGATTGTACTGGATTACCTTGAGAACCATCATCATTATTGCTGGTTTATTTCACACTTGTTAATGGTTCACATCATTGATTGGTAGTCAGGTGGTTTCTACCATGTTCAACTTCGAGACATTAACTCACATGGTTAGATTCGTACTATGGATTAATAGAGATGGATACCAAGACCATGAATCTAGTTTCATCCATCTAGGCTACATGGATTTTTAGATATTCATGATTATAAATATAGATCCATATTTGATGGTTGCGTCCATATTATGTCTACTATTGACATGATTCTAGGTTATTTTTATACTTGTTCATCGAGTTAGTTTTACTCTAAGTATGGGAATTCCCACCTCAGTGACGATTATATATATTTTCATTATAATCCTTTAATGTTCGTTGTTGGTTTCTAAACATTATCTCCGATCCAATCTTTGGCATGATAAAACACTTCAATCTTTTAATGACTTTCCAGAATTCGCACTTTACGGGGCAATCTGTTACACGTCATTTTTTCACCATGACATTTGAAAATTAAAATGGATCTCTCACCATCCATACATATGTTCTAATGCACTAATTTTCAAGTCAAACATTTATATTCCTTGACCAAATCATGATTTTTTGGTAAAATGGCCCTTTAGCTTGTTTAGCATGACTTGCACACTATTCCTAGTCAGTTTCTACACATGCGTGGTTGCTTACATTCAAACACGCATAGAACTACACTATGTTCTCCATTACAGACTGCACACATGACTCAATAAAAAGTAAAAATAAAAATTAATTTCTAGGAGCCTTGTTGGATATTTTACCACCACCTTTCTTGTGAGGGTATGTGAGATAGGAGCTTTCCACAGGAGCCTTAGATAAAATTCCAGAAAAAGAATCACACCCAATAACGTGAGATACATCGCACGTCGTGGCCCGTTCGTGATGCCTTTAACCGGGGAAGGTCCCCCGTCTACTATAGTCAGTAACCGTCTTCTCCTTGTAACCCCGTCTCTTATTATCAATTTCGGTCTACTTTGAAGTTATTATCAATTTCGAAGAAATTGATAAAAACTATATTCCGCAACTTCCACTAATATTAAAAATTTGGGTTTTTAAATCTATCCTCCATGCGCTATAACCAGAACTTTATAAACGTACAGAATTTATAAATACTCGTGGCCCTGGGCCCCACCTCCTCTGTCAACGGACCAATCAACGTGCTCTTCATACCTTGGTTAACTTCTATGCATCTCCGTTCAATGACCACCCTACGATGCGCCTGCACCAGATCGACGGCGCGGAGTGATTCCGCTCGGCGTCCACGTACTGACGTTAATGCGCGAAATCGATACGGAAAGGTGGTTTTTTGGATGGTCCACTCCGCCACGTGTCGGGTTCTCTATGGATTCGTTGCCCACTCTACGGATACCACTCATGGTCGGAAGGTGGTGCGGAGAGGGGGGAAACCCACCTTTGAAATTCGCCTCCGGTTTTGCTACAGTGCTGGACTCGGGTCACGGTCGCCCTTGTGTACGTTAACTCAGGGTTTTCCTTCGGTTAGGAAGTTCAATCAACAACCAACAACGATTCTCTTTATTAAGCAGATTCCTATCACCACATTGGATTTCTTCTATGAGTGGAGGCTTACTCTGCAACACCTGTTCGATTAATCTGAAGGGAAACGATAACTAGAGATATACGGAATCTATCCAATAGTTCGGTTCAACAATTGTATACGCACAGAACCAATCATTCCACAACTAAACAACCTCTCCACAATTTGGATAGGGACAGTTCAACGACGAAATGAGCGCAGAACCAGTGTACCACCGTTCCTCAATCAAACAATTTCTTCATTTATCAGAATTCGAGACAATTCAATGGCCAATAAGTATCAAAATCACTTAATTGGAAACAATAGTTAACACAAAGAGTTTTATTGCAGAAATTCTCTTCCTCTCCTCTCTTCTATTTTTAATTACATCCGAGAATACATTTATACATATACACATATGACTCCTCGGTGCCTCTATGAGGACCGTTTCGGAAACCAAAAGCCTATTACAATTTATTCACTAACTGAACTGACAGCTAGACAAACTGAGCTATTCGACTTCCTCTGACTCTAATTAATATAAAGAGTTACAATCAGCTAAGGTATTGACACCTAGCTGTAATAATTCGAATGTTTCCAAACCCCCCTAGCCACAACATGTGGACAAAAATTCCTACATTGCTGGTCAGTGTCCAATGCCCCTGCATCAGACTCCTGAGGGAAATTTTCTTCATGGGCTCCTATCCATGAGCTCCTCCACTGATCTGCCTATCTTCTGCAACATTCCTTCAGTCATCCAAGTGGCATCTTCTTCTGTTTTATCCTTCCATTTGATCAAGTACTGATAGTACTCCTGTCCTTTGGTTTTCCTGAATGGTCTTTTATCCAATACCTTTTCTGGTTGCAATGGTTGTGCTGGTGGTAGCTGTTCTTTCCATTCAATTTGTTCCTTGTCTTCTGATCTTTCTTCTGCACCATCATCTTCATACCTATACAAATCTGCAACATTAAAAATGAGAGATATTCCAACATCAGGTGGCAATTCAATCTCGTAAGAATTTGCAGAAAACTTTGTAAGTATCTTGCATGGCCCAATCTTTTTGAACTTCAACTTGTTGTACTGCTTCTTTGGGAATCTCTCCTTTCTCAAGTGTGCCAAAACCAAGTCTCCTACTTCAAAATGAACTTCTTTTCTGCTCAAGTCTGCTCTGTTTTTGTATTTGATGCTGCTTCCTGGTAAGTGCTATTTCACTTGTTCATGTATGGCCTGGATCTCTGAAGCAAATTCCTCACCATCTGCACTCCTTAACTCTGATCTTCCCAGATTTCTTAATTCTGATATTCCTCTGGGATGCATTCCATAAAAAATATGAAATGGGCTCTGTCCTGTGCTCCTGTTTAGTGAATCATTATATGAATATTCTACCTGAGGAAAAATATGATCCCACTGCTTAGGATGTTCTCCTGCAAGACTCCTCAACAAATTTCCCAAACTCCTATTCACTACCTCAGTTTGTCCATCAGGCTGAGGATGATAAGCTGAGCTGAAACTTAGTTGAGTACCAAGTTTCTTCCACAATGTCCTCCAAAAGTGGCCCACAAATCTGGTGTCTCTGTTTGAAACAATACTCTTGGGTAACCCATGAAATCTAACAACTTCTTTGAAGAACAAGTTGGCAACATGGGTGGCATCACTAGTTTTATAACATGGAATAGAATGTGCCATTTTGGAGAATCTGTCTACCACAACAAAGACCGTATCATTCCCTCTCTGAGTCTTGGGCAATCCTAGAACAAAATCCATACTCACCATGTCCCAAGGCCTGTCTGGAATAGGCAAGGGAGTATACAATCCTGCATTCTGGCTCCTTCCTTTGGCATATTGAAAAATCTTGCAATTCTTCACAAACTTATCTACTTATGTTCTCATATTAGGCCAGAAATAAAAGTGACTCAGTTGTTCATCAGTCTTATCAGTACCAAAGTGTCCAGCAAGTCCACCACTATGCTTTTCTTTGATCAAATTTTCTCTCATGGAACATTTTGGTATACACAGTTGGCTTTTTGTAAATAACAAGTCTTCATGTAGAAAAAAATCCAGCCACTGACTCCTATCTGTTAGAACAGGGTTACTACATGCTTCAAATGCTTCTTTAAAATTAGGATCTGTTTTGTACAATTCTTTGAGAAAATCGAATCCTGCAACTTCAAAATTAGTCTCTTGAACAAGAAAATGTCTCCTACTCAAAGCATCAGCTACTTTATTAGCTTGGCCACTTATATGTTTCAAAAAAAAATTAAAACTTTGGAGGTACTCAACCCATTTAGCATGCTTGTGTTTTAACTTGGGCTACTGTACAATGTACTGCAAAGCATGATTATCAGAATACAATACAAACTCCCTAGACATCAAATAATGTCTCCACTTCTTCAGTGCTTGAACAATTGCATAGAATTCCTTCTCATAAGAGGAATACTTTCTCCTGGTATCATTCAAATTCTCACTGAAATAGGCTACAGGCCTATCATCTTGACTCAAAACAGCTCCAATGGCCTCCCCACTGGCATCACATTTTACTTGAAATGGTTTGGTGAAATCAGGCAGAATTAAAACAGGCTTCTCTGTTATCTTTTGCTTCAAAACTTTAAAATTTTTCTCTGCTTCAGCAGTCCACTTAAATGGATATTTGCTATTCTTTATGGTCTCAATTATGGGTGCATTAATCTTACTGAAGTTTCTTATAAAATTTCTGTAAAAACTAGCAAGTCCATGGAAACTTCTTACCTCAAAAACATTCCTGGGTGAAGGCCATTCCAAAATTGCCTTGACCTTTTCTGGGTCCATCTTCAGTCCTTCTCCAGAAACAAAAAAACCCAAATACACCAACTCTTCCTTCATGAATGAGCATTTCTTCAAATTTATCAACAGTTTCTCTTGGTGCAGCTTCTTCAAGACATGATTAAGGTGCCTTAAATGTTCCTCTTTAGTTCTGCTGAAAACGAATATATCATCCAGATACACTATCACAAATTTACCAATGAATTCTTTCAATACTTCATTCATAAGTCTCATAAAAGTGCTAGGTGTGTTTGACAACCCAAAAGGCATTACCATCCATTCATACAATCCTTCATTTGTTTTAAAGGCAGTTTTCCACTCATCACCCTCTCTTATCCTAATCTGATGGTATCCACTCTTCAAATCTATCTTTGAGAAATATTTAGCACCACTCAAACAGTCCATCAAATCCTGAATTCTGGGTAAAGGGAATCTGTACCTGATTGTGATCTTATTAATTTCTCTGGAATCAGTACACATCCTCCAGCCTCCATCTTTCTTTGGGCTCAAAACTGCTGGTACTGCACATGGACTCAGGCTTTCTCTGATCAGTCCTTTGTCCACCAACTCCTGTACTTGTGTCCTGATTTCTTTATTTTCTTTGGGAGTCACTCTGTAGGCTGCCTTGTTTGGCAAATTTGAACCAGGGATAAAATCTATCTGATGGCTGATCTTTCTCACAGGTGGCAGCTCATCAGGTAAATCATCCACAACAATGTCACAGTAATCATCTAACATCTCTTGGATTTCTATTGGAAAATCAGAAATCTTTGTAGAAGTAAGAACTACTTTTGGTTTGAAAACTAAAGCAAAGCTTACCTCTTCTTCTTCTATCTACTACAGATATTCCTTCCCGCTCAGCAACAAGGTCTTTGGATCAATCACTCTGCTGGATGGCTCTCCTTCTTCCATGGGAATCAATATATGATGTACCCTATCTTTGAAGAACTTGTAAGTGTTCTTCTTTCCATCATGCATTGTTGCTCTGTCAAACTGCCAAGGTCTACCCAGCTGTATATGACACACATCCATGGGCATTACATCACACAAAACCTTGTCCTTGTATTTGCCCATTTTCAGCTCTATTTCACACTGTTCTTTCACAACCAGCTGGTGCCCTTTATGTAGCCAGGACACCCTGTAGGGAGTGGGGTGCTCTCTAGTCTTCAGCTTCAGTTTTTCTATCACCTCAGTGGAAACCAAATTGTCTGTGTTGCCTCTATCAATGATCAGCTGGCAGCATTTCCCTTGGACTTTGCATATGCTCCTAAACAAAGTCTTCCTTTGTGCAGGCTCAGTGACTTCTTTGGTTTGTTTCAACAGGACCTTATTAACCACCAAGGACTCTCCCCTCTCTGGAAGAACTTTTTCTTCAATTTCTGCTTCTTCTTCAACCTGGGCAACAACACCATTTCTTGGACCAGCACCCACATTCTCTGGACACTCATAGTGCTTATGTCCCACTCCTTGACATCTATAACACCTCAGCTCTCTGCCTCTGCCTCTATCCCTGCCTCCTCTTCCTCTTCCTCTGTAAGAAACCCTTCTGCCCCTTGCATCATCCTCTATAGATGCATTCATAGGTGAGCCACTGTCAGCTCCATCCTTGGGTGTAGGCTTTCCTCTACCACCCTGACTTACCTTCCCACGAAAAGTACCTCTCTTCTTTGCAGACTGTTTCCTCAGGAGTTTCTCTTCTGCTTTCAAGGCCATCTGGTACGCCTCTTCTACTGTCTTGGGATACAGAAGACCAATCTCATCTTGAATCTCCAATCTGAGACCATTCACATATCTGACAGTCTTTTCTGGGGTATCTTGGAATTGCCCAGCTCTTATGCTCACTCTGTAGAATTCTTCTGTGTATTCTTTTACTGTCAGCAACCTCTGTCTCAGGTTCTGCATTTGTCTATACAACGTCAGCTGGTAATCACTAGGCAGGAATTTACCTTTCAACTTGGCCATCATTCTGGTCCAGCTCTTGATAGGCTGCTTGCCAATCCTCCTCCTTTCTGCCTGCACTCCATCCCACCAAAGTGCAGCATGTCCTTTCAGCTTTGTCACTTCAAATTTGACCTTCTTGTCTTCACTTATTTCTTCATAATCAAAACACTTGTTTAGTTCATTTATCCAATCTACCAGTTCCTTTGGATTCAGTCCCCCTGCGTAGCTTGACACTTCAATTCTGGGCTTAACTGTAGATCCCAGAACAGTTCTCAGGAGCCTCATGTCAGGAGGAATTTCAACATTTTCTTCAACTTCTTCCGTTTCAGGTTCGCTGATGTCTTCAGGATCTCTGGGTTGTCTTTGTTCCATGGCATCTAGTCTGGCCTCGACCCTATGCAACATTCCCAACACCTCAGCGTTGGCAACAGGTCTTCTCATGCCAGCACCTCTACCAACTCAGATTTCCATGTCAGCAAAACAACGTCAACCAGCTCTGATACCAAAAATGATGCAGCTTAACTGAAAGGTCTGTCTACTATAGTCGTGGTCTGTATTCTCCTTGAAACCCCGTCTCTTATTATCAATTTCGGTCTACTTTGAAGTTATTATCAATTTCGAAGAAATTGATAAAACTATATTCCGCAACTTCCACTAATATTTAAACATTTGGGTTTTAAATCTATCCCCCATGCGCTATAACTAGAACTTTATAAACGTACAGAATTTATAAATACTCGTGGACCTAGGCCCCACCTCCTCTGTCAACGGACTAATCAACGTGCTCTTCGTACCTTGGTTAACTTCTATGCATCTCCGTTCAATGACCACCCTACAATGCGCATGCGCCAGATCGATGGCGCAGAGTAATTCCGCTCGGCGTCCACGTACTGACGTTAACGCATGAAATCGATACGGAAAGGTGGTTTTTTGGATGGTCCACTCCGCCACGTGTCGGGTTCTCTGTGGATTCGTTGCCCACTCTACGGATACCACTCACGGTCGGAAGGTGGTGCGGAAAGGGGGGAAACCCACCTTTGAAATCCTCCCCGGTTTTGCTACAGTGCTGGACTCGGGTTGCATCGGGTCACGGTCGCCCTTGTGTACGTTAACTCGGGGTTTGCCTTTGGGTAGGAAGTTAAATCAACAACCAACCACGATTCTCTTTATTAAGCGGATTCCTATCACCACATTGGATTTCTTCTATGAGTGGAGGCTTACTCTGCAATGCCTGTTCGATTAATCTGGAGGGAACGATAACTAGAGATATATGGAATCTATCCAATATTTTGGTTCAAAAATTGTATACGCACAAAACCAATCATTCCACAACTAAACAACCTCTCCACAAATTCGATAGGGACAGTTCAACGACGAAATGAGCGCAGAACTAGTGTACCACCATTCCTCAATCAAACAATTTCTTCATCTATCAGAATTCGAGACAATTCAATGGCCAATAAGTATCGAAATCACTTAATTGGAAAAAATAGTTAACACACAGAGTTTTATTGCAGAAATTCTCTTCCTCTCCTCTCTTCCCTTCTCTTTCAATTACATCTGAGAATACATTTATACATATACACATATGACTCCTCGGTTCCTCTATGAGGACCGTTTCGGAAACCAAAAGCCTATTACAATTTATTCAATAACTGAACTGACAGCTAAACTGAGCTATTCGACTTCCTCTGACTCCAATTAATCTAAAGAATTACAATCAACTAAGGTATTGACACCTAGCTGTAATAATTCGAATGTTTCCAAACCCTCCTAGCCACAACATGTGGACAAAACTTCCTACATTGCTGGTCAGTGTCCAATGCCCCTACATCAGTTCGAGCCATATTTTCAGCACCAATCGTGATGGTGACAAGGACATAGGGATTTGGAGAGGTGGCGAGCTACATGGAGGACAACCGACAGAGTACTAGGCTAGCTCTAACATATGCTAGAAAATAGAATGAACCAACATCTTGAGTGAGTCATAAATATAATGAGCCGCATCAGATCGATAACCAGGAGTCCAATGGATAGAGAGCATAAATGTAAAAAATACTTATTAGACTCAATTGCATATGTAAGAAAAGAGAAGGGGTAAGAAATCCCTGAAATGTACACCAAGATACCCAGTGTTATATAAGATTAAATCAGCCTCAAAAGAATATTCACATCCAATAAATGACCACTTTCAAAATAATTTCTTCCCACCAAGTCACAAAGACCAAGAGAAGAGGCTGAATTCAAAAATAATCATAAGAAATGGTCCCGCTAAGGGAAATAAGAAGAAACTGGAATGTGGATGGAACAAATAGAGTCTCGAAATCAATCCCCTAGCTTCGATTTGCAATAACTAGCTGAGTTATTCTAATGAGAGGTTGTGGATCCAATAACACTAAACCTGCCACTGAATATAGATTCAATCAAGACCAAAAGAAGAGGTTGAATTAAAAAATAATCATAAGAAATGGTCCCGCTAAGGGAAATAGGAACAAACTGGAATGTGGATGGAAGAAATAGAGTCTCGAAATCAGTCCCCTAGCTTCGATTTGCAATAACTAGCTGAGTTATTCTAATGAGAGGTTGTGGATCCAATAACACTAAACCTGCCACTGAATATAGATTCAATCACTCTGTCTACAAGATGAAACCAAAGCCAATAATGTATCATATTCAAAACATCCAAGTCTCTACTCAAAAACCTCTAGGCACTAATACTCGATAGATGGATCTAGCTCCAAAAATCTAAAAACCCACAAGTAGAATACAATTATTATAAGCTCCAAATGTCTTGTGTAACTTTATATTCTTGACCCGAATACCTCCATATCCTTGTCCTTTCGATGTTCTTATATCAACCACTTATGTTCATGAATAAAATCTCTCTTTTTGTTTTAAATAGAAATATATAACCAAGAATGAATCATATTCGAAACATCTAGATCTCTACTCAAATACCTCCGAAAAATAAGTCCCGTCTAGTGGATCCAACTCCAAAAAATTTGAAATCCTGCAAAAATAGAATATAATTACTATAACCTTCAATAGTCATGTGTGTAATTAATATTCCTTGACTTACAAACATTCATATCCATGTCATTTCTCTGTTACTTTTTTCAACTTCTAGGATTATGTAAATCAATTTTATCCATCAACATGGCTAATGAATAGGGAACCAACAAAATAACCAAAAAGAGGAGTTTTCTTGTTCAGTAGGATGAAGATGCAGTCATATCCCTCGTTTCTTCCCTCGTCGCTCCTCCTACTATGTTGGCGAGGTAAGGAGATATCTATTAGTCATCCTTACAACACTTACAACTCCATTTGAATGTATTCTTACTATACCAGTGCATTGGGGAGATTCAAATTCCTCTATTGCAAGAGTGATACACACTCTCTTTCAAGATACTCCACTAATTTTTGTGTACTAACAAACTGTAAAACCCAGTAAATTTTTATTTTCATGCACCCACCAAATATTGCTCCACAATTTTCTCACCTTGACCACTGAGACTTACATCCGCACTAAGAAAAAAACTTTCTACTTGTATCTTCAAACATACATTTTAACCAATTATTTCATGACAGGTCAAAGTATTAGAAACATAGTATGGGCACTTGTACAAATATAGTTTTGTGAGCCTGCACATGTTGTGAAATACATGTCTAGATGATACATTTTACCAACCTTGCATTAATGCACATGTGTTCTTAATTATATAATGTGTTGTGGAATGAAGAATTTGTACACCCGCTCAAAACTTCTTTTAATTTACATCCTTCAACCTGCAAAATAAAACCGCAACATGCAATAAAAATATACTTGATTGATTTTCTTGTGTACCACACCTATGGATGATGTCAATTTAATAACTGAATTTCTTGAGATTAATTTTCCAACACTCCCCTTAATCACAACTATCACCATTGACAATTCCTAAAGAATCTCTCAGATACACAAATTTTTCACATTCTAATGGCTTTCTTAAGATGTCTACAAATTTTTCTTGTGACCCGAAGTGATGCAACATAATTTCACCATTTTTAACCAATTCTCTGATAAAATTATATTTAATTTCAATGTGCTCGCTCCTCTTGTGAAAAAAATTAATTCTTTGATAGTGCAATTGCATAATTGTTTTTGTAGAAAATATTAGTGGTTCCCTCTTGTTCATGGCATAAATACCTCAACATTCTTCTCGTCCAAACTACTTGACATGTTTTTTTTCTTGCGACGACATATTAAACTTATGTTGTTGAAAATGACACTATCGACTGCCTCTTGGAGGCCCATGAAATGGCTCCCGAACTTAAATGATAAACTTATCCTAACGTGATCTCTCTACAATCAAAAATTCCTGCCCAGTAACCGTCAGTATCATCGAACAACCTAAAATCATTTATTGCAGTGTATAAAATACCATATTCCTTTGTGCCATTGACATACCTTAAAATTATTTTGGTTGCTTGCCAATGTGTCTCCTTGGGTGTCCCCATGAACCTTGACACCAAACTCACTGCATACATTATATCAGGACTAATTGTTGTCAAATAGATCAATCTTCCCACCATACTTTTGTACAATGTCAGATTGACATTTCCACTACAATATTCTTTTCTTAACTTCAACCCCATGACAGTTGGAGTTTGCGCAGGCTTGTTTCTCTTCATATTGAACCTCTCCAAAATATCTTCTACATACTTTTCTTGAGAAATAAGAATACCATTTTATGTTTTCTTCACTTCTATTCCCAAAAAATACCTTAACAACCCCAAGTCAGTCATTTCAAACTCACTTTTCATAACTTCTATGAAATCAACATTGAGAAAGTCGTCACTCCCTATAAAAATCAAATCATCTACATATAAAACAATAATAAGAAGCTCACCATCAATCTCTTTGATGTAGAGAGTAGATTATCCATCACATTTTTCAAAGCCATTTTCCATCAAGTAAGTAGTTGTTCTGTTATACCATGCACGCAGTGCTTTATTCAATCCATAAAGAGATTTCTTCAACTTAAACATCTTCTCTTCTTAGCCTTCTACCTCATAAATAGGTTGTTTCAAAATGTATACTTCCTCTTTCAGCACTACATTCAAGAAGGATGATTTTATGTCCATTTGATACACTTCCCATTTATGTTGCATGACAACTGAAAACACTGTATGCATGGTCTCCATCCTTGTGGTTGGCACAAATGTCTCTACATAATCTCTTCCATGTTGTTGCTTTTATCCTTTGAAAACTAGCCTTGCTTTATGCCTTTTAATATTTTCTTCAACGTTTCTCTTGGTTTTATAGACCCACTTCACTTCATTGACTTATTTTCATTGTGGAAGGTACACTAAATCACATGTGTCATTATTTTATATTGCTCCTATTTCTTCATCCATTTCCACTACCCATTTTTCTTCTTTGATTGCATCCTAAAAATGTATTGAGTCAGCTACATAACAAAACAATGCGAATAAGGAATTGAAACTTGCACTACTATCAACTTCATTTTTCTCATAAATTTCTGAATTTTTGTCTTCTTATGCTTACGAAAGATGAGCTTGACATATCAGTTGAGTTTTTATTCAGGTAGATGATGTTGCAGGTCTTTACGGTGTGCTTGGAGTAGTAGTTGTTTGACTGCGTGACACTATCCTATTATTTTTTGACAGTGTCACTTGGTGACAGCTTTGTTGAGGTTGAATAGGATTAGGAGGAGTCACCATTGATGAATTACATGTTGTAGTCAATTCCTCTCTGTATTCATGTGGTATACATGTTTTGACATTGATTGTATTCTCTAAAATTCCATCCCATGCTTCCTCTTCCATAAACCACACATCTCTCCAAATTATGAACTTCTAAGTTAATGGGTAGTAGAGATTGTATGCCTTAGATTCATGACTATATCCAACAAATATTAATTTCTACCCCTTTCTATCCAAATTCATCCTTAATTAATCTGGTACATGTGAATAAGCCACACATCTAAACACTCTCGTGTGAATGAAACTATGCTTTCTTCCACTCCATGCCTTTTCATGAACCATATTCTTGAAACTTTTTGTTGGACACCTATTAATGATATATGTTTTGCAAGAAACAACTTCATCCCAATAATGATTTGGAAAATACTTTTCCTTCAACATACTCATTGCCATTTCCATAATAGTCCTATTCTTCCTTTCCACAACACCATTTTGTTGAGGTGTATACTTTGTTGTAGATTTTTATGAATTCCACGCTCCCTACAAAAACGAAGGAAGTCAATTGAGTTGTATGCACCACCTCTGTTAGTCCTAAGAAATTTGATAGTGTCCACTGTGCTTCTAAAAAATAGTTTTGTATTGGTGGAAGTTCTCAAACACCTAACTTTTCTATTTTAGGAAACATACCCATGTCTTCCTCATGTAGTCACCTATGAAATTCAAAAAATAATAGTTTCCCCCAATTGATGGTGTCTCCATTGTTCCATATAAATATTAATGGACAATCTCCAAATGTGCTTTTTCCTTTATTTACTTTCCTGCAAGAAATGATTCTCTATGTTTTTTTCCCAAGATGCATCACTCACATAGGTTGTATGGTTTCTGTGAATGGAAATCCCTTCACCATGACTTTCCTATCCAACAAATTCAAGCCTCCAAAATTGAGATGTCCAAATATCAAATGCCATAACCAGTTTTCATCCTTGACCTCTGCCTAAAAATTTATTTGTGTGACAAATGCTACATTTATTTAATCCTCTTGTGAATTCATTGACAATTGTGCATGTGCATATTCTTCCTTCAAATATCATTTTATCTTTAGCGGAAAAAATATATTGTTTGTTATCTAAACTTTTGTAATCATTTTTTTGCTTGAAGGCTGATACAAAATTGAGCACTTTCCATTCTTTAAAAAAAAATTGTAGCACTTTTGCATGAGCTACCTAATGCTTATGAGGTTATGCTTCAAACGGGGGAGAAAATAGACATCTGAAATGTAATTCTTCCCCCCCTTCTTTGTTGGAATGTTGACTTTTCATTTTCCCATGAAAAATAGTTTGTTATCAGTCCCTAATGTCACATCAGATTTCACACTTTCATCTATATTGGTAAACATTTCTATGTTCCCTATCATGTGATTGTTGCACCCTGAATCTAGAAACCATACATCCCTTTGTTTTTCTTGTGTTACATTACAAGCTAAAAACATGCTATCTTGGATCTCATTTTCCTTTTTGAAATTTTCACTTGGTTTCTTTCTTATATCATGTTTCTTCTTTCTACATTCATTTTCATAATGACCATACTTCTTACAATAATGACATTGTGTTAGGTCCCTATATTACTAGTTTAGCCCCTTATTGTTATTAGTGTATCCCCCTATTGTTATTATTGTACCCCTGTAACCCCAATATTGTTATTATTGTGCCCTTACATTGTTATTGTTAGGTCAGCTAGGATTACATTGTGGCCCACTAGGATTACATTGTGGCCCCATGGACTCCTATATATAGAAAGGAGGTTTTGTCATTTGTATCATCCAAGAATTGTTCATTCATGTAATGTATTAGAGTTTTCCCCCTCGAAGTGGCTTATTTCTAATGCGTTGATATCTCTTTTCTTCTATTTTTGGAGCTGGTTTCATAACATTTGGTATCAGAGCTTTGGATTCTAGGGTTTCGTTGCTCCAAACAAGTCATCGTGGAATTTGCACTATAACGTTTTTTCTACCAAGGTTCAGAAGCTGAAATTTTTAGAGTGTGAATCCGAAATCCTAAGGAACATCATCGCAAAATTTTAAAGGTTGGTTTGCAATATTTTTGGAGATATGATCTATGGACGTTAGGGCTTTTTGCAGGCTCCTCAATTTAACCTAAATAGGTCATTTCAAAATTTTCATTATAACATTTTTTCTACGAAGGCTCAGAATCTGAAATGTTCAGAGCTCGAAGCCAAAATATGGAGGAACATCGTCACAAAATTTCACATCTTGGTTCGCAATATTTTTGAAGATATGGTCTGTGGAAGTTAGGACTTTTTCAGGCTCTCGAATTTCATATCAAAGAGGTGATCATGGGAAAATATTCATAACTTGCTCTTTCAGCATCGGATTGGAATTCTGTAAAAAGTGGACACAATAAAATGGAATGTAGTTTCTTATCTATAAATTTCAGAGCTAAAGGAGGAAGCAGTGACACATGGCAAGTCGTACAAGTTCACTCTACTGAACAAGTACATAATTAGGTCATCGAAGGAGATTGGGCACAACTTTGTCTTCAAGAATCCAAATCAGGTCAGACATGTGGCATTCGAAAGAGGATTCAAAGGGATAACTCAGTGCCAAATTTCAGATATTGAATATCTGAAATCATAAAGATAATTCAGTTTCAATATCGTGCTCCTCAAAAGCAAGAAAAAGGTGTGTAGTTTTTTCGAATTACATAAGTCTCGTTTGAAAAAAAAATTAGTTTGAATTTATTCCAATGGCATATTGAAGAATAGATATTAGTATTGGGTTCTAAAATGGCCCCTAAAAATAATTCAACACCAATTAAGCCTTCAGAAGGCTCTATTATTACCCATGAAGACGAAGAAACACAACATGAGATATCAAAATTACAAGAGCAAGTGCACCAAAATTTTCTATCGCAAAGAGCAACAAAAAATGAAATGGAAGTTTTGAAGAAAGGCATGGAAACTAAGATGGATGGTTTGAACAAAGGCGTGGAAGCTAAGATGAATGGTTTGGAAGCTAAGATGGAAGGCATGGAAGTGGGCATGGAAGCTAATATGGATGGCATGGAAGCTAAGATGGATGACATGGAAGATAAGATCGATGAAAAACTGGAAAACATGAAGAATGATATAAAATTAGACATCCAAGGTTTAGCAAAGTTGATACAAGAAATGCTTCCTAATGGCGAAAATATAGTAGAGGAAACTCATGATGAGAACAAAATAAATGTTAGTCGCGATTTCATAAACTCTAATGTTGGACGGAAGAACCACCATATTCCAAAGATGGATATGAGGAATTTTGATGGCAAGGATCCCATAACATGGATACTATATATGGAGCAATATTTTGATCTCAATAATGTGAAAAACACACAAAAGGTACGCATTGCAACTTTACATTTAGAAAAAAATACATTTGTATGGTATCGATGGCTTTGCTCCTGTAAAGAAATTGTCACTTGGTCAATTTTTACAGAGGAAATGATAGCACATTTTGAAGATACAAAAAGCAACACCTTCTTTAGCCAATTGATAAATCTCAAAAAGAAGGGTTTAGTGGCGAAGCACATTGAGGACTTCCAAAAATTGAATATAAAGGTAACTGATATTCCAGAGGAACACATGATTGATGTCTTCATAGGGACTTTAAGGGATAACATCCAACATGAAGTTCGCATTTGGGAACCCAATTCATTGGAAAAGGAATTCAGGTTGGAAAGAAAAATTTAATGTAAAATTATGGCAACAAGGAAGCCTACCACTCACATATGTAAAGATGGAAGTGTTGCTACTCCTATACCTCCACAACCTACAAGGTTGACACCAAAAAAATTGGAAGAAAAAAGAGAAAAAGGGCTTTGCTATAGTTGTGATAGAAAATACACTAAAGGTCATAAGTGCGCTGAGAAGAAATTATTTTACATAGATTGTGAAGAGGAAGAAGAAAATGAACAAGAAGAGGATATACACCAGGAACCAACTCTAGAAGAGGAAGAAATGAATCTGACCATATCATGTAATGCACTGGCAGGAATTACCACTCCTCAAACTCTCAAGATAGAAGGACATATCAAGAAGAAAAAGGTAATAGTGTTGATTGATTCAGGTAGCACCCATAATTTTATTCATTGTAAGGTAGCCAAGGAATTAAATTGTTTCCTATACCCGGCACCAGAATGTCAAGTGATGGTTGCAAATGGAGGAACTATAAATTGCTCTGGAAAATGCCATAATATCAAGCTAACCATGGGGGAATATGTATTGACTAGTCCAATGCTTGCCATTCCTATGGGAGGTGCTGATGTTGTACTAGGAGTACAATGGTTACAATCTTTGGGGACGGTAGCTTTTAATTTTGAAGAACTTTTCTTGAAATTTTTTTCAGAAGGAAAGGAAGTCGAATTACGGGGTATTGAAGGGAAGCCAGGAAGGATAATAAGCTCTAATGTCATGATAAAGCTTCTAAAGAAAGAACAACGAGGCGTAATTGCACAATTATGCTCACTAGAAGTTCCAACATCAAAATCATCTATTTCTGCAGATCTCCAAAAAGTCTTGGACAATCATTCCAAGGTGTTTGAAACTCCCAAAGGACTCTCACCTATTCATGATCATGATCATGCTATTCATTTGATTCCAGGAAGTGTTCCTCCAAACATCAGGCCTTATAGATATCCTTATGTCCAAAAGAGAAAAATTGAACGTATGATTGCATAAATGTTAGAGGTTGGTATAATTCAACCTAGTCAAAGTTCTTTCTCTGCTCCAGTAGTATTGGTGCAAAAGAAGGATGGATCATGGAGCATGTGTTAGGATTATAGGGAGCTCAATAAGCTCACCATTAAAGATAAATTTCCCATTCCCATGATTGATGAATTATTGGATGAATTACATGGAGCAATTTATTTTACCAAGTTGGATTTTCTTTTAGGATATCATCAAATTAGAATGAAGACTGAAGATATTCCGAAAACAACATTTCAAACTCATGAGGGTCATTATGAATTTTTGGTCATGCCTTTTGGCCTTACCAATGCACCTTCTACATTTCAAGGGTTGATGAATTCCATTTTCAAACCCTTCCTTAGAAAATTTTTGCTAGTATTTTTTGATGATACACTAATCTACAACAGGTCTTGGAAGGATCATGTTCAACATGTTGATAGGGTGCTCAAACTATTACAGGAGAAACAATTATATACAAAATCATCCAAATGTTTATTTGGAGATTAAGAGGTGGAATATCTTGGTCATATTGTATCTCACGAGGGTGTTAAGGTAGACCCTAACAAAATTAAAGCCATTAAGGAATGTAAAGTCCCTACAAATATAAAGCAATTGCGAGGATTTCTCAGTTTAACATGATATTATCACAAGTTTGTTAAGGATTATGGGAGAATAGCAGCACCTCTAACAACATTGTTGAAGAAAGATGCATTTTCATGGACTCCTGAAGCAACTAAGGCCTTTGAACATCTTAAAGAGGCAATGTGCCTAGCACCGGTCTTAGCTACATTAGACTTCACAAAAACCATTATTGTGGAATGTGATGCCTAAGGAAATGGAATTGGTGTTGTTTTAATGCAAGAAGGAAGACCCATTGCTTTTGAAAGTCATCCAATCAAAGGAAAGTATTTATAGAAAGATATTTATGAGAATGAAATGTTAGCAATACTACATGCACTAAAGAAATGGCAACCTTACCTAATTGGAAGACACTTCAAGGTAAAAAATGATCATAATAGTCTTAAACACTTTTTGGAAAAATACTATCTTCAAAAGAGAAGCAAAAATGGGTCACAAAGATGTTGGGTTATGACTTTGAAATAATCTACAAAAAAGGGAAGCTAAATGTTGTTGCAGATGCACTCTCAAGAAAAAATGAAGAAGTGGAAGCATTTCTTTGTGCCATTTCTATTATCGAACCAGATTGGATAATTGAAGCAAGGGATGAATGGAAGAGGGACGAAGAAATGTGGAAACTCATTCAAAATTTGCAGCAAGATCCTAGTACATTTGATACAATTATTTGGAAAAATGATTCCTTATGGTACAAATATCACTTATATCTTTGTAAGAATTCCAAACTAAAACCAAATATTCTTTTGGAATTGCACAGTTCTCCTTTAGAAAGACACTCAGGATTTTTAAAAACTTACCAGAGGGTGAAGAAAGAATTTTTTTGGGATGGCCTTAAATATGATATTCAAAAGTATGTGGCGGAATTTTTGGTTTTCCAGCAAAATAAAGTTGAGACAATTAAGACCCCGGGTCTTCTACAACCTTTATCCATTCCAAGTCAACGTTGGGAGGAGATTTCAATGGATTTTATCACAGGTTTACCTAAGTTCGAAGGAAAGTGTGTCAAAATGGTGGTAGTTGATAGACTTACGAAGTATGCACAATTTTGTGCATTATCTCATCCATTTAAAGAAAATACAGTTGCTACTACATTTATGGAAACAATTCAAAAGCTACATGGAAACCCAAAGGTTATTATGAGCGACAGAGATCCCATTTTTTACTGGAAATTTTTGGACGAAGTTATTTTCTTGTTTGGGTACTCAATTAGCTCATAGCTCATCTTATCATCCTCAATCCTATCGTCAAACTGAGATAGTGAATAAATGTTTGGAATTATATCTTCGTTGTTTTGTATCTGATAAAAAAACACAATGGGTCAAGTGGTTACCTCTCGCTGAATGGTGGTATAACACTTCCTTCCATAATGCAACAAAAATGACCCCATTTATGGCCCTTTATGGATATCATCCACCATCCATCACATCATATTTAAGAGAAAATTATAAGGTTCAAGGAGTGGAATATCACATTGAGCATCAACAAGAAGTTCTCCAACTCTTAAAGGATAACCTAAATTTGGCACAAAATCGAATGAAACAGCAAGCAGATCAACATCGCAGAGAGAGAAATTTTGATGTAGGAGACTGGGTATTTTTACTGCTACAATCATACAAACAAATGTCCCTCGAGAAAGCTAAGAAGGATAATAAATTATCGCCAAAGTACTATGGTCCTTACAAGGTGTTGCAAAAGATTGGTACTATGGCACACAAATTGGAGCTTCCTGCTTCTTCATGAGTGCATCTAGTTTTCCATGTTTCATGCTTAAATAAGGTTATAGGTGAAAAAATTCCAGTTCAAAAAATATTGCCAGAACTTGATGAGGAAGGAAAAATCATATTGGAACCTGAAGCGGTCACGGAAATAAGAACTCGACAGCTACGAAATCGATCAATTTCAGAGTATCTCATCGAGTGGAAGAACTTAATCACTGAAGAGTCTACATGGGAGGATGAGAATTTTATACAGAAGCACCCAGAGCTACTGAAGCATTGAGGACAACATTTTTTTGAAGGAGAGGGGCATGTTAGGTCCCTATATTACTATTTTATCCCCTTATTGTTATTAGTGTAGCCCCCTTATTGTTATTATTTTACCCCTGTAACCCCAATATTGTTATTAGTGTGCCCTTACATTGTTATTGTTAGGTTGGCTAGGATTACATTGTGGCCCCATGGAATCCTATATATAGAAAGGAGGTTTTGTCATTTGTATCATCCAAGAATTGTTCATTCATGTAATGTATTGGAGGTTTCCCCCTCTAAGTGGCTTATTTCTAAGGCGTTGATATCTCTTTTCTTCTATTTTTGGAGTTGGTTTCATAACACATTGAGCTTGAGATTTATCATACCTATGACCTATTGGTTGATTCTAGACTGGGCCTTGACTTGGATTTTGATTGCTTCCCATTACACTTGAACTTGAAGGGTTGCCTCTTCTACCTCCATGTGGGATTCTTCCTCTTCCTTTAGCATTTGACCTTCCTCTACATGTACCTTGACAAACTGAAACTTGTGTCTTGAAGGCATGCTCCAATGAGGAATTTTTTTCTCTATCCACTGTATGTTTATGATAAATCATTTATGCATGAATCTTATCCATTTAAAACTATGATATATCCTTTCTCTTTTCTATGGCCACAAAAATGGAATCAATCTTGTTGGAATTATTCTCAAAATTTTCTCAATTATTCTCCTTTCCTCAAGTGTATCACCATTGACCTGATTTGAGTAACTAGACCAATTAATTATGTAAAAAATGAGTCTATATTATTAGACACTTTCGTAACAATTGTCTCAAAATATCTTCTCAACATTTGTGGTTTTGTTGTCTTCAACTTTTCCATTCCTTGGTAGGTTGTGTGGAGGGTATCCCATGCTTCCTTGGACTTTGTTGTTGCTGCAATCCTTGGGAAAATACATTCATGAACTCCTTGAAAAATGTAGAATAGTGCTTTTTAATCCCTCAACAAGTCATTCTTTTCTTGTGTCAAAGCATTATATGTTGTTGTATCTGCCGGTTCTTGGAACCCATTCTCCACCAAATCCCAAATATCTTGAGAAGAAAATAGATCCTTCATTGTTATATCCCAATAGTCATAATTATTTCCATTAAACTTAGGTATTTTAGGATTATTCAAGATTTTCCTTGATTCTGCCATTTTTTACAGTAAAAAATAATTTCTCCTTCCTAGTAAATATGTTCCAAAAATAATGCCTTCAAAACACATTTTAACTCCCAGTCAAAACACTTCCACTTAGGATAATTTTTTTTTACACCTGCTCTAATACCACGTGAAATATGAGCCACATATGTCTCTTTTAGACATCATTCATGGAGTTTAATTCACACAATTGACTTCCGCAAAATAAATAGTTAAAAAATCAAAAAAATTACGCACAACAAAACAGAGTAAAACATAGTAAATGGGAGCAACACTCTAAAACTTTGGATTATAATTTTAAATACATGAAATGCATTCATATGGAAGTTTTGACTCCTTAAATAATTAAATACAAGCGTTATTATGGAGATTTACATTCCACTAGTTGTTGCGCAGTAATAGACTGTAAACCCAATAATTGTTTGCTTTCACATGCCCACAAAACATTTCTTCACAATTTTCTCAGTTTGACTTCTCAGACTTACATCCACACTAAACAAAATATTTCTACTTGTAAAAAAAAATTCTTTCTACTTGTATATTCAACATAAATTTTAACACATTTATTCATGACATGTCAAAGTATTAAAAACATTGTATGGGTGCTTGTACAAAAGAAAGTTTTATGAGCCTGAAAATGTTGCAGAAGACATGTATAGACCTTATGTTTTACCAAACCTGCATTAAATGCACATTTTTTATTAATTATCTCATGTTTTAAAGAATGGGGAATTTGTACTCCCACTCAGAACTTCTTTTCATTCATATCTTCAACCTAAAAACAAAGTCCGCAACCTGCAATAAAAATATACTTGATTTATTTACTCATGTACCACAAGTATGGTTATTGTCAGTTTAAAAATTGGAGTGATTGAGATTAATTTTCTAACAAATATGTAATAATAAGTCTCATCACACCTAAGAAAAATAGGCGATCCATATATTCAACTCTTTGATTGAGTTGTGAATGTAAGCCACCTTCAGTCCTTGAAAAATAAATCATTGTAACATATAATTTACTTCATTTATTCTTACTATTCGATCAATTCTACAATACTAGATGCTAGTTCCACCAATTCATGTCCTAAATCAAATAGTTTCTTTTGCTTCTATTTAGGGTTTTTAGGCTCAATGAGTTGAAAATTGCACTACTACTATTTTTTGTTGTAGGTCAGTTGTATAATGGTTGAATTGGTAGTAACCTCGATGAGGGTTTGTTACCCATTATAGGTTATTTTTATTTATATCACACTGTGTATTTAAAATAGTTTTTGATAAGTCATTTGTGAAATTTCTTCCATGTATTGACTGTTGTGACGATCTCTGTTGAGGTTTTTGTAGAGGGTTTGTTCTTGAAGCCTTTATTGTGGACTTCCATCGAGATGATGTTCACATGACCTTTCCTTATAGCTCAGGCTTCACTAGGAATGGCGGCACACTTGTTCAACTAAGGGAGGCTCACATTTCTGAAGAGTGATAGATATTCACTCTTTGGAAATGAACTTATCATGGCATAATATTAGGATTGGATTGACCAACATCATATTGCTCCAAAAACTCGTATAACCGAGAAAATCAAGGTGCAAGTAATATCCTCCTCTTAAACTAGTTTTAAAATCATAAAAAGTTTTAAATATATTTTTCATGTGGGAAATAATGAGTAAGTTCAACAAGGAAATCCTAAAATTTTCTATGAACACGAACACACAGACCGTTAGGAAAATGGTAATTAAACAACCATTGGATTAGGTAACAAATCTATTTTGCAACCAACAACTTCTAATGATTTTGTGATTAAATTTATAGATCCCTTATCACTAAAACCAAACATGAATTAAGATTCCACATGAAATCTATAACCATTTCTATTGTATAACCCTAGGTTGCACTACAACAAAAAATATCATTGGTGAGGGTCAAAAAATGTCACCATAAGCTCATTGGTGATGGTCAAAATGGCTTCCGAAACAAAAAATTGAACGTCCCCAAAAAGTATAGTTCTTATGGTAACATTCAAGGTCCATCACAAATAATGATTATAATAATGGAGAGAGATTGTCATTGTTTCATATGAGCAACAGTAATTTATGGTGATGGACCTTTCTTTAAGTTTTAACCCTGTATGGAAATTACCTGCAAATGAATTCTTAAAACAAAAAATAAAAAATGGTGTGAGCATAAAACATAAAACACATATACACATATATTTTACCTTATATCCCAATACCTGGACTACAAAATTGATTTTTCATTATATTCATTTCAATGTTACAATACATATATATACATGCCAAATAATTCATAGAAACCAATCCATTAACGTTGCATTTGAACACAACCGCACTTCCCTTGACCAGATCTACTAATACCATGGGAGGAAAATCATCATTCCCAAAATCATGTGAAAAACCCATGCACAAAAACATGGGTAGGTCCACCCACCATCTCTAGGTCTGTCCCCCATCCTAGGGACTAGTTGCGGAAAGAATATAACACACACACAACAATCTGTCACTTGTTGTTTTCTTTCCCACATAGGGGGTCACATGAGAGCTTAGTCATTGGTCCAACCCTGCAACACCCATTATTTCTCTACACCAAGAAAAATTCTCAGTGCTCACATAATTTTTTAATGCATTTGTAACATTCTTCAAAATATCCACCTTTACCAGTAATACCTTTTTTTCCTTAACCATATCCCTCACAAAGTTATACTAAACATCAATGTGTTTTGTCTTTGAATGATAACCAAGGTTCTTTGTTAAGAAAATTGAATTTTTTCTATCGCATTCTATCCTTATAGATCGTTGTACCAACCCCATACTTGAACACAATCTCTGCAAGCAAAATTATTCATTTCCTGCATGATCGGATGCCATGTATTCAAACACTCTAGTTGAAAGAGTCGCTACAGACTATATTTTTCTCATCCAACTGATTGGTCCTCAAGATGGGTTAAACACGTATCCATATGTATCTTCTATGATCTATATCTTTAAACTAGTCGACATCAACACAGCCACGGATGTCCAAAACTCTGTCCAATCCTGGTCTTCCTTGGTAGCACAGAGCATAATCACTAGTGCCACACAAATACCTGAAAACCCGCTTCACTATTGTCTAATTATCCTTCCATGGTTTTCACATAAACCTACTCAATACTCCCACTGCATGTGCAATTTCTGGTCTTGCACAAACCATTTCATACATCAGGCTACCGACTACACTTGGATATGGAAAACGAGACATGTCCTCTTCCTCTTCTTGTGTCTTGGGAAACTATTCAACATGTAACTTTACAACTACCGGAATATGAAACTTCACGGGTTTATGGTCCTACATATTAAACCTCCACAATATTTTCTTGACATATTTCCTCAGGTTTAATCATAGGTTTGACCTCTTTTCTTGATCTTGTTTAATTTGCATGCCCAGAATATAGTTTTCAGCACCGATATCATTCATGTCAAATTTGGAGGATAATTGGATCCTCAAATCCTGGAGAATTTCTTTGTCATTTCAAATTAGCAACAAATCATCCACGTACAACACCAAATAAATAACATGGTCACCAATCAATTTAAAATACAGAGAGTGGTCCGCTTTGCTTCTGGTGAAGCCAACTCCCCCTATATATGTATCAAATTTCTAACACCACATCCTTGGTGATTGTTTTAACTCATACATATATGTTTTTAACCTACATACTAGTTCTTTCTTACCCTTCACAACAAAGCCTTTAGGTTGTTTCATGTAGATCTCTTCTTTTGTATCCTCGTGAAGAAATTTTGTCTTCACATCCATATGTTTTACCTCAAAATCGAAAGATGTAGCAAAAGATAAAATTAATCTAATAAACTATAACTTGGAAATAGGAGGAAAAATATCACCAAAATCAATTCTAAGCACCTTGGAATAACCTTTTTCTACCAACCGAGCTTTATATTTCTCCACCTTTCCTTCTGAATTCATCTTCTTCTTAAACACTCATTTTCTTCCAATGGGTTTCCTTCAATCCAACAACTCCACTAGATCCCAAGCCTCATTTTTGTCCAAAGATACCATTTCGTCAACCATGGCCTCTTTCCATAGTTTTTTGATGATTTCTGTTGAGGTTGTTGTCGAGGGTTTGTTCTTGAAGCCTTTCTTGTGGACTTCCATCGAGATTGTGTTCACATGACCTTTCCTTATAGCTCAGGTTTCAATAGCAATGGAGGCACACTTGTTCAACTAAGGGAGGCTTACATTTCTGAAGAGTGACAAATATTCACTCTTTGGAAATGAACTTATCATGGCAGAAGATTAGGATTGGATTGAACAACATAATATTGCTCCAAAAACTCGTATAATCGAGAAAATCAAGGTGCAAGTAATATCCTCCTCTTAAACTAGTTTTAAAATCATAAAAAGTTTTAAATATACTTTTCATGTGGGAAATAATGAGTAAGTTCAACAAGGAAATCCTAAAATTTTCTATGAACACAAACACACAAACCGTTAGGAAAATGGTAATTAAAGAACCATTGGATCAGGTGATAAATCTATTTTGCAACCAACAACTTCTAATGATTTTGTGATTAAATTTATAGATCCCTTATCACTGAAACCAAACATGACTGAAGATCCCACATGAAATGTATAAAAAATTCTATTACATAACCCTGAGTTGCACTACAACAAAAAATATCATTGGTGATGGTCAAAAAATGTCACCATAAGCTCATTGGTGATGGTAAAAATGGCTTCCGGAACAAAACATTGAACGTCACCAAAAATTATAGTTCTTATGGTAACATTCAAGGTCCATCACAAATAATGATTATAATAATGGAGATATATTGTCACTGTTTCATATGAGCAATAGTAATTTATGGTGATGGACCTTTCTTTAAGTTTTAACCCTGTATGGAAATTACCTACAAATGAATACTTAAAACAAAAAATAAACAATGGTGTGAGCATAAAACATAAAACACATATACACATAGATTTTAACCTATATCCAATACCTGGACTACAAAATTGATTTTTCATTATATTCCTTTCAATGTTACAATACATATATATACATGCCAAATAATTCATAGAAACCAATCCATTAACCTTGGATTTGAACACAACCGTACTTCCCTTGACCAGATCTACTAATATCATGGGAGGAAAATCATCATTCCCAAAATCATGTGCAAAATCCATGCAAAAAACATGGGTAGCTCCGCCCACCATCTTTAGGTCTGTCCCCAATCCTAGGGACTAGTCGTGGAAAGAATATAACACACACCCAACAATATGTCACTTGTTGTTTTCTTTCCCACACAGGAGGTCACATGAGAGCTTAGTCATTGGTCCAACCCTGAAAAACCCATTATTTCTCTACACCAAGAAAAATTCTCAGTGCTCACATACTTTTTTAATGCATTTGTAACATTCTTCAAAATATTCACCTTTACCAGCAATACCTTTTTTTCCTTAACCATATCCCTCACAAAGTTATACTAAACATCAATGTGCTTTGTATTTGAATGATAAGAAGGGTTCTTTGTTAAGAAAATTAAATTTTGTCTATCGCATTCTATCCTTATAGCTCGTTGTACCAACCCCATACTTGAACACAATCTCTGCAAGAAAAATGATTCCTTTCATGCATGATCAGATGCCATCTATTCAAACACTCTAGTTGAAAGAGTCGCTACAGACTATATTTTTCTCATCCAACTGATTGGTCCTCAAAATAGGTTAAACACGTATCCATATGTATATCTTCTATGATCTATATCTTTAAACTAGTCGACATCAACACAGCCACAGATGTCCAAAACTCTGTCCAATCCTGGTCTTCCTTGGTAGCACAGAGCATAATCACTAGTGCCACACAAATACCTGAAAACCCACTTCACTAATGTCTAATGCTCCTTCCATGGTTTTGACATAAACCTGCTCAATACTCCCACTGCATGTGAAATTTCTGGTCTAGCGCAAACCGTTTCATACATCAGGCTACCGACTACACTTGGATATGGAAAATGAGACATGTCCTCTTCCTCTTCTTGTGTCTTGGGAAACTATTCAACATGTAACTTTACAACTACCGGAATATGAAACTTCACTGGTTTATGGTCCTACATATTAAACCTCCTCAATATTTTCTTGACATATTTCCTCGGGTTTAATCAAAGCTTCGACCTCTTTTCTTGATCTCATTTAATTTTCATGCCCAGAATATAGTTTTCAGCACCGATATCATTCATGTCAAATTTGGAGGATAATTGGATCCTCAAATCTTGGAGAATTTCTTTGTCATTTAAAATTAGCAACATATCATCCACGTACAACACCAAATAAATAACATGGTCACCAATCAATTTAAAATACACAGAGTGGTCCACTTTGCTTCTGGTGAAGCCAAGTCCCCCTATATATATATGAAATTTCTGACACCACATCCTTGGTGATTATTTTAACTCATACATATATGTTTTTAACCTGCATACTAGTTCTTTCTTACCCTTCACCACAAAGCTTTCAGGTTGCTTCATGTAGATCTCTTCTTTTAGATCCTCGTGAAGAAATTTTGTCTTCACATCCATCTGTTTTACCTCAAAATCGAAAGATGCAGCAAAAGATAAAAGTAATCTAATAAAATATAACTTGGAAATAGGAGAAAAAATATCACAAAAATCAATTCTCAACACCTCGGAATAACCTTTTTCTACCAACCGAGCTTTATATTTCTCCTCCTTTCCTTTTGAATTCATCTTCTTCTTAAACACTCGTTTTCTTCCAATGGGTTTCCTTCAATCCAAAAACTCCACTAGATCCCAAGCCTCATTTTTGTCCAAAGATGCCATTTCATCAACCATGGCCTCTTTCCATAGTTTTTTGACGATCTCTGTTGAGGTTGTTGTCGAGGGTTTGTTCTTGAAGCCTTTCTTGTAGACTTCCATCGAGATTATGTTCACATGACCTTTCCTTATAGCTTAGGTTTCACTGGGAATGGAGGCATGCTTGTTCAACTAAGGGAGGCTTACATTTCTAAAGAGTGACAAATATTCACTCTTTGGAAATGAACTTATCATGGTAGAAGATTAGGATTGGATTGACCAACATCATATCGCTCCAAAAACTCGTATAACCGAGAAAATCAAGGTGCAAGTAATATCCTCCTCTTAAACTAGTTTTAAAATCATAAAAAGTTTTAAATATATTTTTCATGTGGGAAATAATGAGTAAGTTCAACAAGGAAATCCTAAAATTTTCTATGAACACAAACACACAAACCATTAGGAAAATGGTAATTAAAGAACCATTGGATCAGGTAATAAATCTATTTTGCAACCAACAACTTCTAATGATTTTGTGATTAAATTTATAGATCCCTTATCACTGAAACCAAACATGACCGAAGATCCCACACGAAATGTATAAACATTTCTATTGTATAACCCTGAGTTTCACTACAACAAAAAATATCATTGGCGAGGGTCAAAAAATGTCACCATAAGCTCATTGGTGATGGTCAAAATGGCTTTCGAAACAAAAAAATTGAATGTCACCAAATAGTATAGTTCTTATGGTAACATTCAAGGTCCATCACAAATAATTATTATAATAATGGAGAGAGATTGTCACTATTTCATATGAGCAACAACAATTTATGGTGATGGACCTTTCTTTAAGTTTTAACCTTATATGGAAATTACCTCGAAACGAATTATTAAAACAAAAAATAAACAATGGTGTGAGCATAAAACATAAAACATATCTACACATAGATTTTACCCTATATCCCAATACCTGGACTAAAAAATTGATTTTTCATTACATTCCTTTCAATGTTATAATACATATATATACATGCCAAATAATTCATAGAAACCAATCGATTAACCTTGGATTTGAACACAACTGTACTTCCCTTGACCAGATCTACTAATACCATGAGAATAAAACCATCATGCCCAAAATCATGTGCAAAATCCATGCCAAAAAACATGGGTAGGTCCGCCCACCATCTCTAGGTCTGCCCCCCATCCTAGGGTCTAGTCATGGAAATAATATAACACACACCCAAAAATCTGTCACTTGTTATTTTCTTTCCCACATAGGAGGTCACATGAGAGCTTAGTCATTGGTTTAGCCCTACAACACCCATTATTTCTCTACACCAAGAAAAATTCTTAGTGTTCACATATTTCCTTAATGCATTTGTAACATTCTTCAAAATATCCACCTTTACCAGCAATATCTTTTTGTCCTTAACCATATCCCTCACAAAGTTATACTAAACGTCAATGTGCTTTGTCTTTGAATGATAAGCAAGGTTCTTTGTTAAGAAAATTTCATTTTTTCTATCGCATTCTATCCTTATATCTCGTTGTACCAACCCCATACTTGAACACAATATCTGCAAGAAAAATGCTTCCTTGCCTGCATGATTGGATGCCATGTATTCAAACACTCTAATTGAAAGAGCCACTACAGATTGTCTTTTTCTCATCCAACTGATTGGTCCTCCAAATAGGTTAAACACATATCCATATGTATATCTTCTGTGATGTATATCTCTAAACAAGTCGACATCAATGAAGACACAGATGTCAAAAACTCTGTCCAATCTTGGTCTTCCTTGGTAGCACATACCATAATCACTAGTGCCACACAAATACCTGAAAACCCGCTTCACTAATGTCTAATTATCCTTCCCTGGTTTGATATAAACCTGCTCAATACTCCCAATGCATGTGGAATTTCTGGTCTAGCACAAACCATTTCATACATCAGGCTACCGACTGCACTTGGAATGGAAAACGAGACATGTCCTCTTCCTCTTCTTGTGTCTTGGGAAACTATTCAACATGTAACTTACAACTACAGGAATATGAAACTTGACTGGTTTATGGTTCTGCATATTAAACCTCCACAATATTTTCTTAACATACTTCCTTGGGTTTAATCAAAGCTTCCTCTTTTCCTGATCTCATTTAATTTGCATGCCCAAAATATAGTTTTCAGCACCGATATCCTTCATGCCAAATTGGGAGGATAATTGGATCCTCAAATCTTGGATAATTTCTTTGTCATTTCAAATTAGTAGCATATCATCCATGTACAAGACCAAATAAATAACATGGTCACCAATCAATTTAAAATACACAAAGTGGTCTGCTTTGCTTCTGATGAAGTCAAGTCCCCCTATATATGTATCAAATTTCTGACACCACATCCTTGGTGATTGTTTTAACTCATACATATACATTTTTAACCTGCATACTAGTTCTTTCTTACCCTTCACCACAAAGCCTTCAGGTTGCTTCATGTAGATCTCTTCTTTTAGATCCTCATGAATAAATTTTGTCTTCACATCCATCTTGTTTACCTCAAAATCGAAAGATGTAGCAAATGATAAAAGTAATCTAATAAAATATAACTTGGAAATAGGAAAAAAAATATCACCAAAATCAATTCTCAGCACCTCGGAATAACCTTTTTCTACCAATCGAGCTTTGTATTTCTCCACCTCTCGTTCTGAATTCATCTTCTTCTTAAACACTCGTTTTCTTCCAATGGGTTTCCTTCAATCCAACAACTCCACTAGGTCCCAAGCCTGATTTTTGTCCAAAGATGCCATTTCATCAACCATGGCCTCTTTCCATAGTTTTCTATCCTCTGAGTCTACTTCCTCCCTAGACGTTTTGGGATCATCATCAATAATAAAGAAATTAAAATTTGAAAAGAAAGAATATGGACTATAACTTTGTGGTTTCCTTCGTATCGAACTGATCTTCTCAAAGATGGATTTTGTGGCTCTTCCTCTTCTGATTCTTGTTCTACTGTAGAGTCTAATTCTTCCTCCATTAGCTCAAATTCTATCTTCTCAGGTTCCTTTGGCAGGAATTCATGTTTAATAAAATTATTCACCTCTCTAAACACCACATCTCGGTTGTACACAACCTTCTTTATTTATGGGTTCCAAAGCTTATAACCTTTTAAACCATCCTTATACCCAATAAATATGCACCTTTGACACTTACTATCCAACTTTTTCATTTGCTCCTTTGGAACATGTACATATGCATCACAGCCAAATACCCTCATATGTGAAAGAGAGGGTTTCTTACCAGTTTTTACCTCATGTGGAGTCTTATCCTCCAAATTTGATGAAGGTGATTCGTTAACCAGGTAACAAGAGTCTCCACTTCCTCTACCCATAATTATTGTCCTAACTCGACACCATTGAGCATGCTTCTTTCCTTTTCCATCAACTTCATGTTCATTATTTCTGCAACTCAATTTTTCTAAGGTGTGTATGGAGTAGTCTTCTTACATGCTATACCACACTTCTTACAAAACTCTTCAAATTCCTTCTTGCAGAAATGTCCAAAATTATCTTTCCTCAATACCTTTATCTTCTTATTTGTCTCGTTTTCCACCAGAGCCTTAAATTATTTAAAAATTTCAAATAATTTAGATTTCTTCCCGAGGAAAAATATATATGTATTCCTGAGAAGTCATCTATAAAATTTACATAGTATGCTGACTTACCCCGTGATGGAACTGACACAGGTCCAAACAAATCAATGTGCACAAGCTCTAATATCCTTTTCACCCTCTTGGCACTAGAGGGGAAACTCACCCGATTATGCTTCCCATGTACACAATGTTCACAAAAATCAAAATCCAAAGAGAAATTAGAAATACCTTCTACCATACCATTACCATTAAGTATTATAAGGCCCTTCCCTCCAATATGTCCAAGCCTTTGATGCCATAACATGGTATTTTCTCCATATACCACTAGTTTTTCTGCTCCACTTTCAGGAACCATAGAATTGTTGCACCCATCAATAACAATGCTACTTAGAATCTTGTACATAGTTCCAATCTGAACTCCCCACATTAATACTGGTTCTCCATGAACCATCTTGTAGGTATTCTTCTCGAACACTATTTCTACACCTGCATCATCCATCTTGCTTATAGAAATAAGATTTCTAGCCAATGCAGGAATATGCAAAACACCAGGAAGTGTTTTTATCCTTCCACCTTGCAACTTCAGCTTTAATTTTCTAAGTTTGATGATTTTGGACTTCCTATCATCCCCTAAAAATACATCTCCACCATCACATTTCTCATACTCGCAGAGCCACTCCTTATGGGGAGTGAAGTGAAAGGATGCACCTGAGTCAACTAAGAATTACTTGTGATATACATGTGTACTTGAAGAAGAAGCAGAGTATACATCCTTACCTTCATCGGAGGTGGTTTTCACCTATGTAGAAGGAGAATCATAAAAAAACTTTCCTTTCTCAGAAGGTTTAGATATACAATATTTCTTGTAGTTCCATTCCTTTCCGCATTTCAAACACACGTTTAAATTTTTACTAGAGATTTATATCTCCCACTTGAGGTCTTATTTTTGTTTCTATTCTAGTCCTCATACAAACAAGGCATATCCATTCTGGTTATCCATATTTTCCATCTCATCTCAAACGACACAAAGGTTGAGACTATTTAATCAAAATTGAAGGTATTTTTATTGCCACCTAATGCAACAACCAAAATATCCCATGAATATGGTAGAGAATAGTGCAAAATGATGCAATTATCTTCATATGAAATTTTAATATTAACAGATAAAAACTAGCTTACCGCAATATTAAAGGAATTTAGATGCTATGTCACCGAGTCTCCATCATTCATCCTCAGGGTATACAACTTTTTTCAGAGGAAAAATTTGTTCACCAAAGACTTAGATTGGTACAAAGTCCCTAACTTGTCCCACAAATCCTTCATTGTAGCTTCCCCTCATATATTAAAAAAAACTAAATTTGAGATACACAACCGTATTATTCTCTTTACCTTATGACCCAAATTCACCCACTCTTCTGCTAACATTGTCGTTGGTTTAGTACCCAGAATTACCGCGATCCACTAATATTTATCCACCAACAGATCCTCCATATTGAGCATCCAAAATTCAAAACTCTGACAATTAAATTTCTTTTTCTCTATCTTTCCACTCTTCGCCACCTTCTTTCTCCGCAAGAATCAATCCCGCAAATCTCCCAGTGAACAAGGGCTACTATAGGCCTGATAGAAAAGGCGTCCCATTGAATCTGTAATAACTCTAATAACAAATGTAGGTTTGACATCTGTAAAAAAATTACCTCCAAACAAATTCTTAAAATAAAAAATAAACAATGGCGAGAACATAAAACGTAAAAAAAATATACGCATAGATCTTCCCCTGGATCCCAAAACTGAGACTACCAGATTTAATTTTCATTATATTCCTTTCAATGTTACAATACATATATATACATGTCGCATCATTCATAAAACCCAATCCATTAACCATGGATTAGAACATAATTGTAGGTCACTTGATCGGATCTACAAAATACCATGGTAAGAAAACCATCATTCCCAAAACCATGTGCAAAGCCTATGTACAAAACCATGGGTATGCTCGCCAACCATATTTGGGTCCACCTCCCATCCTTGGGACTAGTTGTGGAAAGAATATAACACACACCCGATACTTTCATGTCCCTTATTATTGATGGATATACATAGTGACATTCATTGATCATCACCTTTTCATATTTTTTGAGGGTTGAAAAATGTCACCATAACCTCATTGGTGATGGTCAAACTATCTTCCATCACTAAAAACTAAATGTCACCAAAGGCTCTGTCACCAAAATTATAGGTTTTTTCGTGACATTTAAGGTTCATCATGAATTCTGATTATAATGAGAGATAGTGATTTTCACTATTTTATATCAACAACAGTTATTTATTGTGATGGTCCATTCATGACCCTAGCTATTGATGCATATATGGCGTCGTTTATTAACCGTCACCATTTCATATATAAAAAATGAATTTTTATGATAATGGCCCTTTAACAAGCCTCGATATTGATACATATATAGGGAAAAATAGTGATAATCGCCATTTTCTATGAATATTAGGGAATGATGTAGTTAGTCCACCAACCACCTACTTCTATGCAAGTGCTCTTCCATTGAGTTAGCACCCTTAAAATAACTATACCTTGAAACTTTATAAATTCTAAATTCTAAGACATTAACTAAATTATAGAACTTTGTAAAGTCTTTTAGTTTTCTATTCCTCAGCTGACATGAACGATTGTCAAATAAATGCAAAACATAATTGTTTTAGAACAAGGAAGTAGTTTACATAGGGTTAATACACTCAATCACCTAAAAAATAGGATCAAATCCGATTGTTTAAACTTGAGACTAACCAAATTACCCCATGTTCTATGGATCCTCTAATACAAGTTTGCAGGTGAAATAAATCAGAGAAGAACTTAAAAATTGTATACAAGTATAACAAAAATTGATGAAAATAGGAATTAGGGTTACTATATTTTTCTTTTTCTTTTTTCTGAGTAAGACTAAATCTATTAAGTAAAGAAATATAGTACAATCAAGGCTTGCATAGAAGCGAAGCAAGAGAGAAAGGGAGCCGGAAATGATAGACTATCAACTTCGGTCCCCATGAACAACCATGACAAAAGAAAAGATAATGGGAAGTACATAAAGTAAAGAAACTAGTCTAGGGAGTCGACCCAGAATGGGTAGAGTCTCCCAGTTGGCATTTTTTCCCTTTCTTTTTGCTGACTGTAACCCAGCCATTGAGAGCTGGCTGGACGGGAACCACCTGCAAACTAATCTGCGCAGAAGGAGGAGTCTCCTTATCTGAATCTGAAGACGACTCATGAGTGCGCTTCTGCGAAGTCGGAGGAACCGCGGGATCTACTGGGCGTGCTGGTGGCGCTTCCCTCGGGGGGTTCTTATTCTCCTCCTCCACCTCTATATCCTCCTCATGAGAGCTAGAGAAATCTAAGTCATCCATTGGAGGTCTATCACAAGCTTTCCAGTTCTTGGATTTGGATTTGTGCGGGATGTTCCTCTTTTTGTCGAGAAACGTCTCACAAGTATTCTGAAGATGCCCAGTCTGATGGCAATGGCGACATCTGAAAGCAGTGTTCTCATAGTCTAAAGTTTGCGTCAAATGAAAGTCCCCAACTTTGAGGTTGATCTGATCAGACAGCCCTTTGCTAATGTCTATTTCTGCGCATATTCTGCCATAAGTATATAATCCTTTCTCTCCTCGAGAGGTGTCCGTTTCCAAGAAGCGGCCTAATGTATCCCCAATTCCTTGGAAGACAGTGAAATGCCATAGATGAGCAGGGAGGTTTGGAAGACAGACCCAAATGGGCAACTTGGTGATGACAGCCGAAGAGGGGTCGAAATCAGGGAACGAGGGGGTGAGGAAAAGTCCCGCTGATCCCCAGAACCAAGGGCCTCCTGTTAAGGCTTTCTTGTAATCGTTGCTGAAGGCAAAGGCTACAATGAAGAAGCCTTTCGAGCAGAAGAAGACTTTGCAGTTTTTGGTCCAGTTGGAGTGAAGCCACTGGTATAGATCAGCCGTACGAGGCCATAGTCCATTAAATCTGCAAATAATGGTTGTTTCTGCAAACGTCTGACATTGATCATCCAGAGATGGATGAGAGATTTCAATGGAGGGAGTATCCTCCATTTTATCCACCAAGAAAGGCTTGGGAGCCTCCGCTGGTTTGGCAGACTGCGGTTGGGCAGCATCTTTGCGGACTGCATCTTTATATGAGAAAGAAGGGGCAGAGGAGGTCTGCCCATTGGAACCACCTCTTAAACGAAATGTAGCCACAATAGAAGCGTCTTTAAGAATACTGTAAAAAGATAGGGGGAGGGGATTCATAAGTTGCTTACCCTTATGTAGCAATGTTAGGTAGGTGGAGGGGATCCCCAGACGGTGTTCGAGTTTTTGAAGGATGTTCTGCACAAGATCTGTTCTACTTGCCCACAGCATCATTGTCTTGCCCGAGAGTGTGACTTGGATCTGGAATGCTTGTGATTCTTCAGGCATATCTGGCTAGAATAGGATATGAGACTGCTTCCAATAGACAACAAACCGATCCATGTCCAGATTTGGAGGCCGATCAAGCGGGCTCGGTAAACATAACCTATGCATGCGTTTGACAGTGAAGTGATCTATAAGATCTGCTGGGTTGCTTTTACCCACATTGTGAGCAGCTATCGAAGCGGCGACATTAGAGCTAACTGGAACATTAGCCAAAAAAACGGCCATCCAGGCGGCTGCAGCAACAGAGTCGAGGGGGCCGTCCTTGAGCGAGGGTTTGAGTGGGATTGAAGCGTGCAGACTCAAATCTGCTATCTTGACGATGAGAATGGCTTGCATTGGCATCGCTGCAAGCGTTGTGGCGTTGCTTGCCTCTGTGAAGACGGCAGCTCCAAAGCCGTCTGAAGCAATGTCAGGAAACGTAGCCGCCCAGACGGCGGTGTCATAACCTTCAGGAATGCTCCTGTGCTGTAGTAGGCGGACGTGCAGGTTCCAATCTTCGGTCTGGAGCAGGAATAGAAGGCAGCCGACCCTCAGAGCGGCTGAGCCGGTGCGAACCAGAGAGGCCTCACTGCAAACCCTAAAAGTCGCTTTCGCCATCGCAATCTCTTTTTTAGGGTTACTATATTTTTCATTTACACTATTTTTGTTAATTTCTTTTCATATCCAAGATGGCTCCGTGTGGGCCCATTTTTTTTAGTTGGTGCTGAAAAAAGGGCTTACTCCTAGTGTGTTTTGGCACTTTTTAAGATCCACCAAGCTGGAAAAACTATAAATTCCCAAAGAATCAAGAATCTCTTGAAAAATTCCCAATATATTCATTAAAAGTAGCTTATGGGATATTCCGAGAATGATCCTTGTTTCATCATATAACTATTTTAGCAAAACACTGAGAGGAACATTAAAAATTGTCCCAAAATTCCCAAGGTCTTACCTTGCCAAAAAGAGGTTGTTCCCTTGTCATTCCAAAGTTCCCTAGAAATTGGTGACTTGAGGAATGGATTTCCTAGAATGGGAATAAATTCCCATGTAATTATGGTGAAATTGAAAAGACTAAAGTCATATTTAATTATGTTTAGTTTCTTAAGGAATAATTGGTTATTTCAAAGGATATATTTCACAATTGTTTAGTTTTTTCTGAAAACCCCATTGTTTCCTTTGGAAGAATTAAAAAAAACTAAAACACGAAGAAAATGAAATAAATCAAGTTACAATGATGAGAAAAGTTCAATATCAAAAACCTAAAATGTTGGCTACCATACTACAAGGAAAAGCCAAATGTGAAAATTTAAAGAACATGTATAAGATGTATGTATTTGAGAAAAAGGAATCCATGATCATATCTCCAGTCCAATGAACCGAAGCTATATGCATGTCCACATTTGAAATATTTATTTTCCTTTGGATATGCGTGAATTTTCTTGCCTTCTTATATCTATATTAAGGCCCAGGTGATCACTTGACACAAAGACTTTAGACGTTGCACTAATTTAAAATTGAAGAAACTGCTCAGGATATTTGTACATGCCTTCATAATCAAGAGGATTCGTTGCAAAAAATATGAAGGAAAAATTTAGAATTATAAAAAATTTACTAGCTTGAAAATACATGTAAAGAATCAATAGAGACACATAAATAATCATTTAAAAGAGAACCTGTGAACAAACACTCAAGGCACACAAATCGATATTGTTCTCTTAACAATTATCCGAGACCAAAGTATATCGATAAAGGAAAGAATGAATCTCTGATAATTATCTTAAAAGTAGAACAACAGGGTGAAGCTTTTAAAATAAGAACAAAAGTTCTTAACAAGGGTGCCTGAAGACTAAATAAATTGTTCCATCATCTTATCAATCCATTATTTCATACGTGTGATTGTTCGCCAAAGCATCTATCAAATTATTCTCCATAATTTTAAGGACGACTTTCCCCTTACTGATGTAAATACAATAAGGCCCTCAAAAAATCACTCCCCATTTGGTACCATTTCATTATATTTTTCTTATGTGTGTGACAAAATATATTCCATAAATACCTATATAGATTGTGTGATTGAAAGAAAAAAATTATCGTTTGATAAATTAGTTGTCGTAGATTGTGAAAACTAAAGTAATATATCCAAGTAGGAGTGATGTAGAAAGGTACTAAGCACTGCATGCTTGTGCCATTGAATGTTATTTCTTCTATGTACGAGGAATACCTTTCATCAAAATTTTCAAGTATTAAAACACTTTAAAAACATTATTTTAACTATCCAAGACAATAGATACTTCACTATAGATGTGGCTTGAAAGAAGTAATTTAGGAAAAATATATAGAAAAAAAAAGAGAATGAAAAATAAAGTAAGGGAGAGTGTATGCAAGAGAAACTAAATTTTATAATAAAAAAAGAGCGAGGGCGAGAGAGATTATTTTGTAGTAAGCACCTTGTTGATCAAAGATATGTTTGACATTATTACAACGAATAACATGTAGTCCCAATATACATGTAGAATAAACAACATTAACAATAGGAAGAGTAAATTGAAGAAGACAAAAGAAAAATGCAGTAGCAAAAAAAATAAAGGGGGGGGGAATTATGGATATAAAATAGAAAACTAAAAGGATAAAATTTACAAAAATTTTAACCAGGATTTTCCAAGATCTAAAAAGAGCTGAGAAAGTCTTTAATAGGAGATAAAAAAAACATTTTATAGAGAATTCTAACTCTTATTTTTAAGATGGAAATGTCAACTTATTTAAACAGAAGAAAGGGAAAACAAATTATTCACAACACATTATAAATATAAACTTGCATCAGTTAAGATGTGGCGCAGCTGCTGGAAATATATTTAGATACTTATCTATTGTGGTTTTCTCTCACTGACTCACTATAATTTGTAACAAATGTTCAAGGTATCATAGACTCTAAATTTATATTCAGGTCATTAACCATGTGCAAGAAGTGGATTCCCGGTGCGTCTTTTTCTCTGGAAAATAATTATCATTTAAGTTTTAATACATCTATTCCTTCATAAACATAAACATTTTCATGGGTGAAGAACATACTACAAAAAATCATAAAGGACAGGAAAAAATATTTTTCGTAAATTCAATCCATTAGCATTATGAAAACAAAATATCAGATATAAAAAAAGGGGGAAGAATAAAATAATTAGTAAATAACTATTTTTTTTCCAGGTAACATACCTAGAAACTTACCTTTGTTCCTCATTCCAAGGATGGTAACTAGGGTAAACCCTAAATTCTTCAAATCATAAAGATAGATTAACAACTTGTGAGTAAATCATATTTAACTCATGAATGATATGTGATAAAATGATATTTGAATATTGATGGGAGAGTAACATTTTTTCCTCACAACCACTTAAACTACTAGTAAATAACTATACATCAACATGAAAGAAAAACATAGTACAAATATGAGATTATGTAAACAACCAATGAAATAATGATCCAGAAATGCCAACAAGTCACATTATTCTACTATTCAGATACCATTTTGAGAGCCATCCACAACCAATATTTATTGATGATTTTCTAGTATGAAATGAATCTTATGTGGAAAAGATATAAATGGATAACACCTTAAGATTACCTGTAAATGTTATCCATAATAGTCAATAAAGTTCATATAGGAACTTATCAACTATTGACACTATAAAGATATATTACAACAAAAAATATGGTCCATGTAAATAGAAAACCATGAAACAAACTATAAGCAAGTTTTGTGATTCTCTTCAATCATGATAGAAAATATCTTCTACAAAGTAAATATAAAACTTGAGAAACAATCGACTACATGACCATGAAATTAAATCTTAAGAATCATCTTCAATGCTAGAAGATAATTTATCTTATTTTCATATTCATCTCAGAGATCAGGAATATCCATATATTTTACAATATAACCCATAGTACTTTAGTAATCAGGAATTTATATGTCCCTGAACACTAATTTACTAGATGCCATTCCTATATTTCCTAAGGAATCTTTAAAATTCACACAAAAATTACACATTTAGTCATATTGCAGAGGATGTTTTTCTTTTGGGTGTTTATACGAATAATGATCTCCAATCTAATTTTGATTTTCAATTTGGACTTGAACACAAATACGCATATTCATCAAACTTGAAGCACTTTACAATAACTTAAGAATATCAATATTTTTTCTTTTACACATACTATAGCAGTGAGGGTTCCCCTTCCTAAATAATAATGAGATTAGAAACAAAACCTATATTATATTCATCTGAGGGGATGAAAAGTTCAATTCACCCATAAGATGTGTATGCTTAAGCAATTTCTGCTCATCATGACTCTATATGCTATCATACATGCAACTAATTGGAGGTGTTCTCCCATTAAATCTAGTAAGCTACTAAATGTATCCAATAACTATATATATATATATATATATATATATATATATATATATATATATATATATATCGATATCGATATCGATATCGATATAGATATAGATATAGATATAGATATAACATGAATTCATCACTAAGAATATAAGGATTTCTATATCTACAGATTGGTTGTCATATTAAATTGTATAATAGGTCAATCATTATACTTTCTCATGTTATGGGATATATCAAGGCTTAGAAAAGTCAAATTTCTTATAACTTAGGCACCAAGACTAAAGAGTATCAATTCCACAAAATTTATGTAGAATTCACACCAAGGCCTCCTCCTTTTGAAACCCATACCATGTTGGTGGAGTATACCATAACACAAATAAAACCCTACTAGATATATTAACATTCCAGTGACCACAAAAGTGAACCATAACCGCCATTTGAAATTATTGAGTCTTGAAAACCCAAAACGTTACCAAAATGACAAAATTGATAACCCCGGACTATAGAACCTCAATTAAAACATTAGACTAAATAACTATTTATGTCAAATAGACCTTCAAGGATATGCATAAGAATCATTCCCCGTTTCAGGGAAACATGACAAATAAACAGACAATAGTATGAAGAGACACAACCACCATAGCAAGCAGAGGATAAATATATTAGAAGACCAAGCATAATCAAATTTTTTTTTTTTATAAAATTTGACATTATGATATAGAAAATAAGGACAACAACGTCGATGTGTGAAAAATAAAGTGACAAGATCTAAGAGATACATTGAGGGGTCTAAGAATGACTGAGAAAGGAAAAGATTTTTAGATTTACACCCTTGGTTCATGATTTGGAATAAGTGTAGATAATATTTTTAAACAACATATTTTTGGTGTTCTCGTGGGTTCCTTTCTTATTTATTTTGTAATATTTTTTTTCTGAAAGAAAATGGAAACAATTTCCAATGATAAAGTGAAAGGTGGGCCCCAAGTCACTTTATTTAGAAGAAGACTCTTAGGTCAACAACATTTTTCTTTAACATGTGAGTGTGGCGAAAGGGATCAAGCATGCATTTATGCACTCAGTTGTCCGAAAGAAGAAGATGTAGTAAACCTATTCAAGTGAATAGTATGGAACAAGGGCCCATTGAAAGTTGGTTATTGAAATATTACTGCATGAAGGTGGTGAATAATTATAAATGTAAAAGCTTCGAGTTAAATTGCTAAAAGACTATTTCTACATATAATAAGAGTTTGGAACTCTTGGTTTGACTCTGTTTCGTTTTTTTCCCATTATTACTTTTTAAAGTCATTATGTAAATAAGGATGAGGATGAATATATTTATTTCCTCTATAAACCTTATGCTTACAGTTTTTTTCTCGAAAGTTATCGTATTACTTGTGTAGGAACCTTTGTTTATAAGAATGAGGTTGATTTTATAAACTCACAAATAGTCATCTCATTTACTTAATGGTAGTGTGCATAAATTCTTAAAGGAATTTTTCAGTTTCAAGCTATTGAAGAATAGGCACCAAACAGAAGAAAAGACCTCATGTCAAGAAATAATAGGAAATGAACACAATAAAATACCTTATGTCAAACAATAAAATTTACTCAAAATCATGGAAGAGAATATAATAAAATTTCACGGTGGTAGCTTTGTGCCCTGTATGGTGGTGCGCCTCTGACTCCTCGTCCAAACATTTTTTTAGTGAAATTCAAACAATGAAAAATTATTTGTCTCTAGAAACTGTTAGCAAAGATTCAACTTATCAAGGAAACATAATTATGCATCTTATAATGTTGCACAATGTTTTTAAAGAATCTAGGCATGAGAAACACCTTAAGTTAGATTCCCAAAATGATTAAACGTGTTCTGTAACATCAAAATTATTTTTGGAAATCTTAATTAAAATTCAAGCATAAAATGTTAATAGAGTATTTCTCCATTCCTATCAAGACCTCTTTACAAAAACGAGTAGCCTTAAACAAATTTTGGTTTGACTTGAATCCAAAATCAGCCACAGTTAAGATTATGGATGTAATAAACATTTTCTACAGTTGTACATAACTAAAAAAAAATGAAAATGAAATTATCTAAGTGTGAGAAAATCATCGAAATAGATTAATATGATTGGTATACGAAAAAATAAACTACAATACAAGCATACCAAGTTACTTCCACTCACTGCCAAATCCTATACAATCTGCCAACATTGATACTTCATGTAATGCAATCAAAATTGGACAGGAAAACAACCTAGATTGTCTTGAAATAGGATGGAAGACTATCCAACTGGGAAATATTTTCAGATACCTAGGGATCCATTTTGACATGGTGGTTTTGTAGTAATGGAACTGATTCCTAAAGTGCAAAGAAAATTTCCAAAAAAAGAAACATCGTGATCTCCCCCTTGAAATGAAACTCAGTTACTAAAGATAATTCTAGCAATTGTTCTTGTCCTTTATTCCTCATTTCTAATCCTATAAAGCAGGTTACAAAAGGTTTTAAATGATTCCAAGAATATTCCTATGTAGTGAGATAGACGAAAGGATTTATCCTCGTAACCTGAGAGTTTTGACTCCTTGTGAAGAAGAATGGAAACCTTTGGGCTAATATATATATCTATATATATATATATATGCACAAAAGGTTTTATTTCAGCAACAAAAGTATGGTAAGAGTAGTGAATAGAGAATATACATGGAAATATTTAGTTAAAGTATCCTTTAGAGATTCCTATTTCTTCACCCAGAATCAGGGGACCTTTTGAGTCCAAAACTACAAATATCTTTAAATTTTAAGAATTTCTAATACTTACAAGAAACTAGAATACTTAGAAGATTGTTTCTAGGTAGATGTATTAGAACTTTAAAGTTGTTTTCCCAAGAAACAACTGGCATTTAGTTTCAATATATATTTGTACCTTCCCCTCACTTTAAAGTTGATTATAATATCTACATCAGTTTCAACAACAATGAATGTATGACAAGGGCAGTCAATGGAAATTCTCATCGACAAATTTAGTTAGACACCATTTAGAGAAATATGTACATGCAACGAGTATCATTAGGGCTTTTGATATTTTAGATAATCCATATCCTTAATATTTCCATAATTTCCAATATTTGCAAGAATTTGGTATGCTCAGCATATTGTTTCAAGGAAGTTGTCCTAGGAATTTGAAGGGAAAATACATGTTTTGGAAGTTCTTCGTGAGCCATATTTGGACCTTTCCCTCACTTCAATGATAGTTAGGATATCTTCCCAATTCTATCAAGAAATTTATCTAGGAATGGATTAAGACTCAATGAGACAATGGAATAGGAAAAAGGGTTCTTAGTTGAAAAGATAACTTGAAATTTACTTCTCGTGATTTATATATATGGAAACACTACTATATTGGAGTTTCATAAGTTTCTATTATAAAATCTAATATCTATAATATACAACTATAGGTGAGCAGATGAATCAAAAGGATTGGTGATAGTGTATGACAAACATGTATTTGATATGAAACCAAAAAACTACATTAATGTATATGAGTTACCTCCCATATAGTGGGAAGGATTAGCAAGAGTCAAACAACTTAGGATAAGAATGAAAAATGGACAAAATATTGTCATACCATATTGAAGTCATAACATATTTGAACTCCCAAGTTTTAGGCTACTTTGTAATCATTCAATTCCTTTTTGTCAATGCAATTCATATAATATTAAAATAGGGATAACCAATGGTTTTATTACATTTTAAACATATCAAAATAGTGAAACATGTATTTTAAGTTGTAGAGTTCTTTGAGTGTTTTAGGTATGCACCACTTTAGAATATACAAACTTCATGTTTGGCCAGCTCAATTAGAAGGTGGAAATTTCAGGAGACTTGTTGATTGTTAAAAAATTGACAAGAAATTTAAAGAACTAATTTTCTAACAGGGATTACTTTTCTATGTAGAAGGTAATGAATGGAATACTTTAATGGTGCATAAACCAACCTCTTCTTTGTAGAGTTGAAAGAGTCTTGAGTTGATCTAGTTGCAAAATTTTCAACCAAAATGAGTTTGTATAAAAAAGTATGGATTCTATGGAGTTTGGCACTAAGGTGGTGTTGCTCTACTCAATAACCCCCCATTTTCCTTAGAAGTCTTAGAAGGAATAATGGGGACATTTTAAATTTTTTTAGGATAAAATAATTTTTACTTAAGATAAAATAAGTTAGGTTTATTTTCTCTTATTTTTTCCAAAGAAAACAAGAACATTAAAGGAGAAAATCACTTTTCCATAGTAAACGAAGTCTTATGAGAACATCGAAAAACAAAGAAAAACATTAAAAAATGGAAATCACATTAAAAAACACACGTAATATTGGTAACCTATGAAAACACACTAAAAGCAAATACCGAAATGCCGAAACGCAAAATGCCAAAATGTCGATAGGCGAAATGCCGAAACTCCGATATGCGAAATACCGATATTGCATTTTTTCAACTAAAAAAGATGATGTTGTATTCTATCAAATGAAATATTTCAATATCTCATTCTATTAGCACCCATATATTTCGTTATTTTGTAGTTCACATTATCACTAATACATGTTAAAATCACCCAATATCAAAACACCAACAAGCGAATCTATGATATAACGATAATTGTCAGCGTCACCTGGACAAACATTTAAAGCTTAAATGATCACCTTATGTATTTCTAATTTTTATGGTTATAAACGATTTGTCATAATTTTAATTTAATGTGGAAAGGATTTTCCATAAGGTCTGATTTGAATTGATATGACTCTTGCATCTTTCAAGTGATTTTTTGCTTATCTCAGTCAATTTCTTGACACATGAATCCTAATAAATACAACATAAATATATGTCCGGATTAATCAAAACATGGATAAATTCAGAAATTCATCAAGAACTAGCCTTTCCACCTAAATAAACTCACGAAATGGGTCCCTTGTTTACAGATACTACATGCACGCAGGATGCAGGTTCCTCTAGCTGGGAAAGAATCTATAAGTTATTTGAAGATGAAAGTCCAAGGATAATTGAGAACCGAGAAGCTACTGCTGAATCAGTTTATTTGGGTCTTTTCTCCATTTTACCCTCTTTAGGGTATTAGTTTTGAAAATAATGACTCCTTCTATCCACTATAATTGTCCATTTCAGAATTAAGTCAAGGAAAACAAGTATTCTATCTCTTATGGTGTTAAATTCTCAACCTTTGTATCTCTCTTCTGTGGCTTTTTATTTTTCTTAGATCTCGACCTATGTCTCTCAAGCCCTAATTGCATTTCATAAATTGCAATTCAATTCTAAAATATGAAATTTCATAGTTCTCATTTCTAATAACCTTGGAAGTTGTAATGAGTTATCAAGCATGTGTTATTTTTTTAAGACATTGATGCCTAAATATACTCCATAACTAATGGATAATTTGTTGCAAAATTTTCCTTGAGGCATATATATATTGATTTACATCAACTATTTTCGTATCTATATGATTTGGCATCTATGCACTATCAACATTTGATTTATGTTTCAAGAATTAAAACAACCTTCTAGCATCATTTCAACATCATAGGTATGAGGTATCAATCATAAACCAATGAATGTATAAACTTAACAATTTTTAATGATATAAAGTTAAAACAATGATGAGCTTATGAAGTTTGTGTGATATTGAGTTCTTTGAAATTATAAATATTTCTATACATCTACGTGCAACCCAATTAAGGTGACCTATTTGGAAGATCATCATAATAGAATTATTTTTAACATATTACAGGGACAATGTTGAATAAATCTTGACCTATGTTGTACATCCAAGATATGGGCTATTAATAGATATGCAGTGAATCTATAACACAACATGTTTCACTCCAAAAATTGTTGATTCATGTAGTCATAGTTATCATTATTACTCATGTTTGATCTATGGCATAATCGTGAATGTTAACCACTTGCAAAAAAGGACAAAGATATAGAATGATTGGATGCATACTAGAGGAATATATTAATCCCAACACCTACTGGTCTTACATACCAATTTCATCAAAGTATCCCTGCCAAAATTAATAAAATGAAAATATTTGAAAGGCTTGGTTGAGTCCACATAACCTCATGTTGAAATATCTCACAAGAAAATCAAATCGAGAAAATGATATTCAAAAAAGTTGGAAAGAGATGCTTAAATATAAGCCAAATTTGAAGGTTTTAACTTGATGGGTTTCACTTGATTGTGGTAAAAAAATAATTTTTGTTTTCCATTAAGTTCATTCTATCACAGAACTAAGTTCATTATGTCACAAAAACAAGGAAAGTTATAATTTGTATAATTGAATATAAAGTGAGTTCATTTTGTCTCATAGCCAAAGAAAAATTCATTTTATGAAGCTTATTTTATTATAAATTTGAGTTCATTCTATCGCAAAGTCAAAGAAAAGGTTCATTTTTTTAGTTATTTCACTTTTTGTGAGCTAGGTTGCAAGTCGAAAGAAGCATTCAAATAAATGCTTGGAGGAAAAATCTTTTGAGAGCATGAAGAATGTTATGAGGAATAGGTTATGAATGAAAAAATTACATTTTTTATTTGAATTAGTTCTATGGAAGTAAGACACAAGAATATTTCTTGAAATCTAGGGTTTCATATGCAAACTAATAGAGGTAGATTTGTGTATGAAAATGGATATTTATAGCTAGGGTTTTATGTGTAGATTGGGAAGAGGTGGAATCATTTATGTAAATTCATATTCATAGCTAGGGTTTGATGTGAATATTGATTTTATTAAAAAATATTGTTTTGCATATTCTTCTTTTATAGTTTCCAATTTATATCAAGCATAGGTGGATTCAGTATGAAAATTGTGAAAAGTCATCTATTCGAAGATCAGGGTGGTTGCATGGTGGAAGGCAAGAGAGTGGAATCTCCTTTAGGTTAGAGTATGAGAAAACTTCAACATGGCATGGTGGTATTAGGTAAGGCTAGAACCTCCATAGAGAACTGTTGCATCCATGTAGTTACAACAAGAAAAGAGGGTGTTGGAGCATCCTCGAGGTTGGAGCTTCTAAACCAACGTGTTGGAGAATCCTCCCAATTTTTGTTGGTAAACAAGGTGTTTGTGTGTCCTGCGGGTTGAAGCCTATGAACTAGAGGTTTTGATCCTCCCTTATTTGGATCTAAAAATATTGATGTACATTTTATTGAGACAAATATTAAGAATCATTTGATGTTTTTCGTCGTGGAGGGGTTTCCACCTAAAAATATTTGTGTTTATTCTCATTATTATTGTGAATTATTGAATGGATTTGATGTATTTTTATATTTATCTGATGTTAATAAAAGTTAATTCTCTGTGAAGTTAAAAATATATTAATTAAAGATAAATATTGATTCACCCCCTTCTTATTATTTCCAATAAATTGGTGTCATATTTGATTCCTTTTGTAGTAGCTTAACAGATGGAAGGCAGATCTAAGAGTGCAGAAATGGGAAAATCAGAGAAGCAAGTTTCTAGTCATTTAAAGGAATCAAAGAATTTTCGAGCATTAAAATATTTTTAGATCCTATTACCATTAATTGAGAGAAGCAAGGTTGTCTAATTCCTTTGTTCAATAAATCAAATGTTGCATTTTCGAAAGATAAAATGGAAGCATATTTGTAAGCTATTGGATGTGATATAAGGTTTTCACTTGTTATTGGAGATACATCCAATAATGAATCAAGAGGGTACAATTCAAAGGCCATGACTATCATTCTAAGTGCCTTCCCAGATTATATGAAATCCAATACAATTCTACGCTCATATTCCAAACATATTTGGGAGAGAATTAAAAATCTTCATGTTGGTGAAGATTACACAGATAATAACCATGTTTCAAATCAAGAAGTTCCTCAGGTTGAATAATTTTTCAATGGTGATCAAGAAGAAGTAGGAGCGGATGTGGAGAAATCATTAATCATTTTTTTTACATGTCATTTTATCACCATTAACAAAATGACTTCAAATCTAGATCTATGACTATCTGATGAAGTGTTCCAAATATTACCCTACAATGTTGGAAGCAAAAAAAATCCTAGAGATAACAAGAATCATAGATTACATTGCTTAAAAAGATATTTTTAAGAATTTGTGCAATTTCCCTATCGATTTCCTATGCAAGCACATTTTTGACCATTTTGTCCTTCACAATCCTATGCTCTGTCTTTGAGTAAAATTTATGAAAATCTCTTAACGTGGATAAAAATAAAAAACAAATTCTATATACCTTGTTGGAGGAATATTTTTCAACAAAAATGACTTAAGCCCCTAAATACTTGGGCCTCATCCCTTGTTTCATGAATAAAACTCCCTCTCTTTGTGGAACCGTAATCCCTCCCTTTATGGATCTCATCCCTTGAGAAGAGGATCTCAAACCTCCTCCTCTTGGCCTATAAATTTAGCATATATCAGAGGGATTTGGAGGAATTTTGAATGAAAACTTATGCTTTCATATTAGGGCTAAAATCTTATCACCTAAGGGGAGGATTGGAGACCGTTGGGAGGAGGCTTACATCATCAAGGCTAAGGTTGTATTTGTCCTTCTTGTTCAATATTAATACAATCATTTCTTCCTTTCCTATTTTCACTTGTTATGATGTTTTCTAAAAAAACTCCTTCGTCTTTTTCATAGTTTAAAACTAAATACTAGATTAATGTTATGATACATACTATGTTGGTATTTTCATTCACTTTGTTTTGGACTCCTTATCTACATTATTCTTTTATTCATTACTTCTTTCTATTTATGCAGATCTTCTCTTGAAGCGGGAAGGAAGGGATTTTGAAGGCATTGAAAGGACATATACAATAATTTCATAGAGAGGTAAAAGAATCTTGCACATTTCATATATCACGTTTTAGTTATAGATTAAGGAAATGCAATCGCTTCTTGTATGTTTGTTTCTATATTTGTATTTGAATCTAGGGAGATTTTTCTTATCCACAAGAGAGATTTGTTTTCCTAAGAAATTCCTTCAAAGAATGGAATAACATAAAGAAGGAAAATCACACACTCAAAGAATAAGTTTCTCTCTTAAAACATCAAGTGCATTAAGAAAAAAAGAAAAAGAAATATCTGGGAAGTCGATTGAAGGAATATAATGACATGTACATATCTAAAGTAGATTAAAAACAAAAGGAGCTAGATGAATCTTCAATGTAAATTAGAAATATAAAAAGGGAAAATTAAAGGCAACATGAACACATACAAGTTCTTAACAGAGAATAAAAAATGGTCACACTTCTAAAGCTCAAAGTAGAATGAGTAGAAGAAAGAAGGAAAGTCTTGAAAATTTGGTTTCAAGAATATATTAATCAAAAGAAAAAATAACTTGACACTACCCTAACTAAAATAAGAAAGCCCAAGAAGGAGAAAATTCTTGATGACTAAAGGAAGAATAATGATTTGGGTAAATTGAAGCTAAATGAAAAAGAAGAAGGTGAATTTCCAAACTCCAAGAACAATATTGATGGAAAGATACCTCAAAAGACAAAAAAATATTAAGGGACAAATAAAATATAAAATTTTGTGGCGCAAAGAAATAATGTTGAAACAATTAGGGAGAAGGATCAACAAAGGATTGTACCACCTCCAAGTAAGAATGACTTCAAAAAGGACAACAAATCCTAGTACACTGGCATGTTTAGTGGTCATTCTTTTCATGTTATAACATCATGCATATGGTCAAGGAGTTCAATATGTATATCAGGGTATATCATAAAAGTCATTATGAAAAACCTAGAAGCAAGTGTAACAAACCTAGGATAAGTTTCCATGTAAATAAAAATAAGATCAAGGTCAAGTTGGATGGTGGGTAAAACATCACATTTGGGGTCACTTTTTGTTTATTAATGGGTAAGGAAATTTTCAAAGGAATTGTAAAAGGAAAAGAGGAATTAATTGGAATTCAATTATTAAAATATATGAAAATAGGTGAAAATGGAGGTGAATATACATATTTACATGCAAGGGAAATTAGATAGAAAATGAAGGAAAATGAATTAAAAGGAGACATCAATGATAAAAAGGCACCTCACAATTAGTTGATCATTTTTTCTCATTCTTTGATTAGGTTCAACAAAAGAAAGAGAAAAATCACTTGGACAAGCAAGAAAAGGAAGGAAAATGAAAGGAAATGACAAGCAAGGAAGGCAAGGAGAAGGTTGGATCAACAACTTCAACAAGAATATTTGGGAGGTAACAGGTTGCATATGTCATTTCCTAAGTGATGTGTGAATTTATGGTTCATGCATTTGTTTATTTGGTTCATTTTTGTCACTGGCGTAGGCTTTTCCTGCTTTGATAGTGGTTTCATCCTTGCCTTGCAATTTCCTGGATAACCATGGTGTGATGGGGTTCATTCTTGGTTGAGCTTTGGATTTCCGAAAGGTTTTGGAACCAGGTGATGTGATCTTCGGATAATTGTTAATTTTAGTTAACAATGGTATGTTATATGCTTAGAAAAATCACTTCAATGTTCCTTAAGAAGCCCAATAAATATTTCCACTTTAGATTTCTAGTATAAATCACATTAACCATTAATCACATTCACAGTAAAAGTAGAGAGAAAATGAAACAAAGTGAAAAATACAAACCAAGAAAAGAGGACACAAGGTTTGGCGGATGCCAGGGAAAAACCCAATGTGGGGAAAATCTTTTGATGAATTCTTCTTATTATTATATAAAAATGTTCAACAGATAGAGAGAGTATAATAGTTAAATTGACTTGCCCTATTCAAACTAAAAAAAAACCTGTCAATTTCTCCAGTAAACTACAGTCAAACTTCAACCCTAACTAGAAAGTCAACATTGGTAAAAAAAAAAATATTATCCTCAAAACATCTCGGTCTTCCCCAGTCAAACTTGCCCTCGAGAACCAGTCAAATTTAACAAAAAATAGTCACAAAATTTGTGGTCAAACTTGGTCAAATTGAAATTTTTTTGTGGGGTCAAAGTGCAAATAATTCCTTGGTTTATGTGCACAAATATAAGGTCTGATGAGACATAAATAACCCTAGGAAATAAAATTCAAATGATTCATGGAAGGTCACAGTCAACATTGGTTAGACTACAAAATTTCCTGATATTTTTGTCATTGTAATTCAGTATGAATTTTCATCCTTCTTGATTCAAATGTGTGAGAGAGAAGAATTCCCAATGTAGTACGAACCAATATCATAAGGAGAAAGAATGTGTGAGTGATGAAGATGCCAAATGAGGTGAGAGGTAACTTGTATTTACACAATTAGTAGTGGGTGAATATACATATCCATTGAGCTTCTTGAGCCTACATGTGGATGTGGCTGACCTAAAAAAAACTCACACATGTGGGCATGAATTAAAAATCACACTTCTGCTTGTCCAAATTGGATGATTTTTATATGAGGTTTGGTCCTCTCGAAAAGAGGAATTTAATGAAATCATCATCTCCATAAAATGAGTTGTCCCAAGGTGGAATTTGTCCCTAGTTTCCAATTGTATCAATAATTCCTAAGCGTTAGGTCCCTATATTACTAGTTTAGTCCCTTATTATTGTTAGTGTATCCTCGTTATTGTTATTTTCGTACCCTTGTAGTCCCCATATTATTATTATTTTTCCCCATAAAACCCCACTATTGTTATTTTTGTGCCCTTACATTATTATTGTTAGGTTGTCTAGGATTACATTGTGACCCCATGGACTCCTATATATAGAAAAGAGGTTTTATCATTTGAATCATCCCAGAATTGTTCATTTATGTAATGTAAATGAGGTTTCCACCTCGAAGTGGCTGATTTCTAAGGCATTTATCGTTATTTTCTTCTATTTTTGGAGTTGGCTTTAGAACATTTGGTATTAGAGTTTTGGATTCTAGGGTTTCGATGCTTCAAACAAGCCATTGTCGCATTTTCGCCATAACTTTTTTTCTAGGAAGGTGAAAAAGGTTTAAAAAAAAAAAAACTATTTGTGAAGAAATCCTGAGGAACTTCGTGTAAAAATTACAGATCTTGGTTCACAATATTTTTAGATATATGATTTGTGGAAGTTATGTTTTTTGAAGGCTTCTGAATTTCATCTCAAAGAGGTGACCTTGGGAAAATTGTCATAACTCTCTCTCTGAGAATCAGATTGGAATGTTGTAAAAAGTGTCTGAAATTACATGGAATGTAGGTTCTTCTATATCAATTCAGAGCCAAAGGAGGAAAAAGTGACACGTGGAATTATGTACAAGTTTTCTATACTGAACTAGTCCATAATTAGGTCATGGTGGGAGATTGGGCATAACTTTGTCTTGAATAATCCAAATCAAGTTAGATTTGTGGCATTGGAAAGAATATGTAGAGGGATACTAATGTAATGAAGATAAAATATCGGGGATATGAAATTACAAAGATACATTCATTTAAATATCAATTTCCTAAAAAGAAAGAAAAAGGTGTGTATTTTTTTCAAATTGCATAAGTTTTGTTTGAAAAATCAGTTTGAAGTGATTCCAAGGGAATATTGAAGCACAGATATTAGTATTTGGTTCTAAAATTCCATCTAAAAATAATTCAACACCCATTAAGACCTCAAAAGGCTCTACTATGATTCGTGATGAGGAGGAAGTGCAACATGATATGTCAAAATTACAAGAGCAAGTGCAATAACTTTCACTCTCGCAAAGAACAAGAAAAAATGAAATGGAATTTTTGAAGAAAGGGGTGGAAGCTATGATGGATGGTTTGAAGAAATGAGTGGAAGCTAATATGGATGGTTTGAAGAAATCCATGGAAGCTAAGATGGATGGTTTGAAAAATGGCATGGAAGCTAAGTTGGATGGCATGGAAGCTAAGATGGATGACATGGAAGCTAACATGGAAGACATGAGGAATGATCTAAAAGTAGACATGGAAGGTTTGAAGGAAATTTTGAAAACTTTGATACAAGAAATTATTCCTAATGGTGAAAAGGTAGTACAAGAAACCCATGATGAGAAAAAAATAAATGTTAATCATGATTTCATAAACTCTAATCTTGGATGGAAGACCCACCATATTCCAAATATGGATATGAGGAAGTTTTATGGCAAGGATCCCGTAACATGGATACTATAGATGGAGCAATATTTTCATCTCCATAATGTGCAAAACACACAAAAGGTCTGCATTGAAACTTTACATTTAGAACAAAATACATTTTTATGGTATCGATGTCTTTGCTCTCGTAAAAAAATTGTCGCTGGGTCAATTTTTATGGAGGAAGTGATAGCACATTATGAGGATACAAAGAGCAACACCTTCTTTATCCAATTGATACAATGGTGGAATACATTGAGGACTTCCAAAAATTGAATATAAGGGTAATTGATATTCTAGAGGAATACATGATTTGTGTCTTCATAGGGACTTTAAAGGATGATAGCCAACATGAGGTTCTCCTTTGGGAACATGATTCATTCGAGAAGGCATTCAGGTTGGAAAGAAAAATTGAAAGTAAAATTATTGTGACAAGGAAGCCCACCACTCACATTTATAAATATGGAAGTGTTGCTACTCCTAGACTTCCACAACCTGCAAGGTTGACACCACAACAATTGGAAGAAAAAAGAGAAAAAGGGCTTTGCTACAGTTGTGATAGAAAATAAACCAAAAGTCATAAGTGTGCCGGGAAGAAATTATGTTACATAGATTGTGAAGAGGAGGAAGAAAATGAACAAGAAACTTGAAAAGAATCGGATATACACCGGGAACCAACCCTAGAGAAAGAAGAAATGAGTCTGACGATATCATGTAATGCATTGGCAGGAATTAACACTCCTAAAAATCTCAAGATAGAAGGTCATATCAAGAAGAAAAATTTAAGATTTTTGATTAATTCAGATATGACCCATAGTTTTATTCATTTTAAGGTAGCCAAGAAATTGAATTGCTTCCTATACCCAGCACCAGAGTATCAAATGATGGTTGAAAATGGAGGGGCTATAAATTTCTCTAGAAAATTGCACAATATCAAGCTAACCATGGGGGAATATGTATTAAATAGTCCAATTCTTTCCATTCCAATGGAAAGTGTTGATGTTGTACTAGGAGTAAAATGGTTACAATCTTTGGGGATGGTAGCTTTTAAATTTCAAGAAATTTTCTTGATTTTTTTTTCGGGAGGGAAGGAATTTGAATTACAGGGTATCACAGGGAATCTGGGAAAGATAATAAGCTCTCATGTCATGAAAAATATTCCGAGGAAAGAAAAACAAGGCGTCATTTCACAATTATGCTGAGTAGAAGTTCCAACATGAAAATCATTTATTTCTCTAGATCTCCAAAAATCCTTGGACAATCATTCTGATGTGTTTGAAACTCCCAAAAGACTCCCGCCTATTCGTGATCATGATCATGTTATTCATTTATTCAAGGAAGCTTTGCTCCAAACATTAGGCCTTACACATATCCTTATGTCCAAAAGAGTGAAATTGAATGTATCATTGCAAAAATGTTAGACGCTGGTATAATTCAACCTAGTCAAAGTTCTTTCTCTGCTCCAGTAGTATTTTTGCACAAGAAGGATGGATCATGGAACATGTGCCTGGATTATAGGGAGCTCAATAATCTCACTATTAAATATCAATTTCCCATTCCTGTGATTGATAAATTATTGGATGAACTACATAGAGAAATTTATTTTACCAAGTTGGATCTTCATTCAGGATATCATTAAATTAGAATGAGGACTGAAGATATTCTGAAAACAACATTTTGAACTCATGGGGGTCATTATGAATGTTTTTCCATGCCTTTTTGCCTTACCAATGCACCTTATACATTTCAAGGGTTGTTGCATTCCATTTTGAAACCCTTAGAAAATTTGTTTTAGTATTTTTTGATGATATATTAATCTATAGCAAGTCTTGAAAGGATCATGTTCAACTTGTTGACAGGGTGTTCAAAATATTGGAGGACAAACATCTATATGCAAAACACTCCAAATGTTTCTTTGGAGTACAAAAGGTGGAATATCTGGGTCATATTGTATCTCAGGAGGGTGTTAAGGTAGACCCTAAAAAAATCAAATCTATTAAGGAATAGAAAGTTACCACAAACATAAAGTAGTTGCGAGGATTTCTTAGGTTAATAGGGTATTATCACAAGTTTTTTAGGAATTATGGGAGAATAGCAGCACCTCTAAGAACATTATTGAAGAAATATGAGTTTTCATAAACTCTTGAAACAACTAAGGCCTTTGAACATCTTAAAGAGGAAATGTTCCTATCACCGGTCTTAGCTATGCCATACTTCACAAAAACCTTTATTGTGGAATGTGATATCTGAGGAAATGGAATTTATGCTATTTTAATGGAAGAAGGAAGACCCATTTCTTTTGAAAGTCATCCAATCAAAGGAAATCATTATAGAAAGTTGTTTATGAGAAGGAAATGTTGGCAATACTACATGCACTAAATAAATGGCGATCTTACCTAATGGGAATACACTTCAAGGTAAAAAAATGATCATGATAGTATTAAACACTTTTTTGAACAAATACTATCTTTAGAAGAGCAATAAAAATGGGCTGCAAATATTTTTGGTTATGACTTTGAAATCTTCTATAAAAAAAGAAGCTAAATGTTTTTGTAGATGGACACTCAAGAAAGGATGAGGAGGTGGAAGCATTGATTTGTGCCATTTCTATTATCCAACCAGATTGGATAACCAAATCAAGCGAGGAATGGAAGAATGATGAAAAAGTATGGGCACTCATTCAAATGTTCCAACAGGATCCTAGTACATTTGATACATTTAGTTGGAAAAATGATTCCTTATGGTACAAATATCGCTTATATCTTTGTAAGAATTCCAACCTAAAACAAAATATTCTTTTTGAATTGCACACCTCTCCCGAAGGATGACACTCAGGATTTTTAAAAACTTACAACAAGGTGAAGAAATAATTTTTTCTGGATGGCCTTAAATCTGATATTCAAAATTTTGTGGCAGAATTTTTGGTTTTCCAACAGAATAAAGTTGAGATAATTAAGACCCTGGGTTTGCTACAACCTTTACCCATTCTAGGTAAACATTGGGAGGAGGTTTCAATGGACTTTATCATAGATTTACCTAAGTCTGAAGGAAAGAGTGTCATCATGGTGGTAGTTGATATAATTACCAAGTATGCACACTTTTTTGCATTATCTCATCCATTTAAAGAAAGTACAGTTGCTACTGCATTTATGGAAATAATTCAAAAGCTACATGGAAACCCAAAGATTATTGTAAGTGACACAGATTCCATTTTCACTTGAAATTTCTGGACGAAATTATTTTCTTGTTTGGGTACTCAACTAGCCCATAGCTCATCTTATCATCCTCAATCCGATGGGGAAACTAAGATAGTGATCAAATTTTTGGAAGGATATCTTCATTGTTTTATATCTTATAAAAAAACACAATGGGTCCAGTGGTTACCTCTGGCTGAAAGGTGGTATACCACTTCCTTCCATACTGCAGCAAAAATGACCCCATTTATTGCACTTTATGAATATCATCCACAGTCCATCAAATCATCTTTAAGAGAAAATTCTAAGGTTCAAGCAGTGTAATATCACATCGAGCATCGACAACAAGCTCTCCATATCTTAAAGGATAACCTAAATTTGGCACAAAATAGAATGAAACAACAGGAACATCAACATCGCAATCAGAGAAGTTTTGATGTAGGAGACTAGGTATTTTTACAACTACAACCATACAAACACATGTCCCTCAAGCAAGCTAATAAGGATAATAAATTATCGCCAAAGTAATATGATCCTTACAAGGTGTTGCAAAATATTGGTACTATGGCATACAAATTGGAGCTTCCTACTTCTTCTCGAGTGCACCCATTTTTCCATATTTCATGCTTAAAAAATATTATAGGTTACAAACTTCCAGTACAAATAATATTGTGAGAAATTGGTGAGGAATGAAAAATCATATTGGAACCTGAAGCAGCCACAAAAAAAAGAACTTGGCAGCTACGAAATCGATCAATTTCAGAGTATCTCATCAAGTGGAAGAACTTACCCACTGAAGATTCCACATGGGAGGATGAGAATTTTATACAGAAGCATCCAGAGCTACTCAAGCATTGATGACAACACTTGTTTGAAGGAGAGAGGCATGTTAGGTCCCTATATTACTAGTGTAGTCCCTTATTGTTGTTATTTTATCCCACTTATGTTATTGGTGTACCCCCTATAGTCCCCATATTGTTATTATTGTTACCTATAAAACCCCACTATTGTTATTGTTGTGCCCTTACATTATTATTGCTAGGTCAGCTAGGATTATATTGTGACCCCATGGGATCCTATATATATATATATATAAAGGATGTTTTTTCATTTGAATCTTCCAATAATTGTTCATTTATGTAACTTAATGGAGGTTTCCCCCTCGAAGTGGCTCATCTTTGAGGCGTTGATCTCTCTTTTATTCTATTTTTGGAGTTGGTTTCATAACAACAAGGGTTGGGGGTGGAGATGGTTTTCTCTAGGAATCCCTCAACAGGTGGGTGGAGAAAGGAAAATTCCTCAGGGTATGATGAAGAAATTTTGAGGAATCCAAGATTGTTTTAGTTTTATGATCTCTCGACCGATTTTGGCAAGATCATGGTACCTTCAGGGTGGAGGTTACTTAACCTCTATATTCCCTTGGTTTTTTATGTCTTGATTTATCCCATGAGATCCTACATTCATGCTTCGAATATGGAACATGGGTGATTCGCTGAAAAAAATATTATGTTCAGCTCAATCTCTAGTCAGGTAGTACGTAGAAGTCTCTGACTTGATTGTATTTGGCACATGTTGGTTAGATTTATTTTTCTATTGTACACTATGATCATCTGTACCTGTTATTATGCTTCTTTTATGGTTGCTGAATCATGGTTAATATTTTGGTTATATGTTGGTTATAATATTGATATGAGATGTGATCTAGCTATGTCTTGTATTATGATTAGATAAGTTAATGAATGGTTGATGAATGCATGGGATAACAAGTGTTGTTGAAGCTACATGAGAGGAAATTAGACCTTCTTGGTGATTTCTAGATTAAGTTCACAAATTTAAGATCAAACATTCATTCATGACCTGCAACTTCTATGTTTGTCATATATTTGACAGAATGCTTGTCATGGCTAGGCATGGCTAGGCTCAGTTCTTATTGAAATTTCGAATGATTAGCTTTGTTAGCATCTTATTTTTTCTTCTGGGAAGTTACAGGAAGTTCTAAAAACTGGTCTAGAGAATAGCTTAAAAACTGGCCCAGATCTCGGAACCACATGCATAGAGCTAGAGCTTTTGAGCCATAATTGTATGCAGGCAATACCGTGAGTGCAGTTATAGACTCAAAATGGCATGGAAGCAGTGGCAAGGGAGTGGTTGTGGGTCTAGGTCAATGTAAAATTATTTCATCTCAGGTATTGGTCACTTGGGGTGGTTTCTTATCTCCTAGATGGTGTGTAGTGTCCGAGGAAGGTCAAAAAGGTTTCAATTTGTAGGCCCCACTTCCTTAACTGGAACTTGGATGTCGGTTCATTTCATATTGGCACCCCACTTCAAATTTACCTGGGAGGGATTGTAAAATTAGGTAAATTTGGGGTGGTGTGCTATATATTGGTATTAGAGCTTGCAAATTTAAACACATGGACTGGATGGGATACAATGTATATGGTTATGAATGCATAATACATCAGAAATTCATTGTGGTGGCCATTATGCAGTTTGTGTCATCATGATGTTGTTCATATGCCATAATGTTGATATGTTAGCTGAGATGGAGCAGTAGATTCAGATTATCAGATACAGGTTGCAACACTAGACTTTGAGGTAAAAACAGATTTTCATATTGGTTTGTATTTTTTTCATACATGTTTGATTGTTAATGGTTTTTATGTGCATTGTGGTTATATGTATGCCTATAATTCTATTTTTTCTTTTGGTTACATGCATGATAAATTCTAGTTAATCAGTGTGGTCATATGCACATGCGTCGATTAGTCGTGCATGGTAGTTAACTTGTTGTTATATGCATTGTGGTCATATGCATGATGATTAGGGTCATTGCATTTAAGATATTGATGTTATATGTATCGTGCTAATCTGGATTGAACTATGCAGATGTCTATGGTTATGATATTTATGAATGAGTTGATATATTTTTTATATTGTGTCATAATAATCTAGACTCACTTCTACAGATGAGATAGCCTCCCCCGAGATACATTGAGGTATGATTTTGATTATGTCATATAATTGTTTGATATAACATGGTATATTTTCAATAAATAGAAGACAAGGGATGAAGAGAAAAGTAGTGGAATACGGTTCACATGACTCTCCTTATAGGCTTGATGTGAAATCTACGGAATGGAAAAGTGCCATGATTATGTGGTATGTTTTCAACTACAAAATGTGTGAGAAATGAAAATCAATTTTTGAAAAGTGTGTTTAAAATTAGTAGATATTTGGATATTCCATTTTTATAATTGGAAATTGGAGATCAGGGCATTATAGTAGTTTCCTCCATCTACCTTAGTGTGGACCATGGATAGTAAGCGTTTATGTTTACAAGTTGTTTGAATGTTTCATTAATTGCATGATATGAGCATGTGTCTATAAAATTGCATGAAGGAATGATTAGGTTTTAAGACAATTATACTAACACTAAATGTGCAGAAATGACTAATATGCACTTGAGTGCAAGTGGGTGATATTTCCATAATTATGATTAATGATTGTCAGTTGACTACAAATTATGACATGGTTGTTTGTCTTGGTAAAGAATGATTTCAAATAAATATACATGATGTCTTGATATTTGGAAGATGTGACTGATATGTGTGAACACTTGAAAGGAAACATGGTTGCTATTAGCATCACAAGGTAAGAGTTGATTTGTTTATATAACTAAAATTTGGAGGATGTGGTAGCACCTAATGAGAGATAATTACAACAAGAAAAAAGGTAAAAGAAAGGAATTGTGTGATAATTACTTTGGCTATGTTTGGAAATCATAATTCCAAATGAATGAGTGCTTTACATGAACAAAAACATCTTGTTAACCTTGATTTTGTCTGACATTATGTGGATATGTGATATATTTATGAACATGTATTTGACATATATAATAGTTGGATTATAGTTATAATTGGATTCATCAAGGAATTGGAATCCCTTGAGAAATAATATGTGTATGTACTTAGTTACAAGGAAGCATGCTTGGCACAACAATTTAAATTAACTTATTTATTGTTGTATTTATTTATGCATGGGAAATTATGTGCTTGTGGTAGTATGATGTAGGGGAGTGCATGGAAAAATATTCTGCCATGAAATATTAAAGAAGGCTCAGGTTGAGCTTTCTCTTAGAGGAATTGGGAACCATGGGTTTAAGACATGCTGTACATTAAAATTTCTTTCCTTTTGGTTCTTTGTGATTTGTTATGGTTGAATTGTATTTTCGTTTACTTTTGGTGCATGACAATGCCACTTTGTATGTTGTTTAATATTGCTATTTGTTTTTCATGGTTTTCTTCTTTTTCTTTCCTTTTATGTTTTGAGAGTATTGGTAATTGGTTCAGGAAAAATGAAACGTAATGGAGCTCGAGGAGAGATGAATGAAACTCAACAGGTAATATAAGATCTGGATGAAGCTCGACGCATGAATAAAGGATAGATGAGGGAGAGAGTGTGACAATCAGTTGGTTTGGTTGGGTACATTGGGGTAAATGGATAGTGGCAATATAGTCATAAGAAAGGTAACCAGTAAAAGTATGGTGAATGAATTCCAGGTGCCAGATGCCTTGTCTATGTTAGGAAATATTGTTCTCAATGTCGTGCATGTTGTGGATGGATAACGAGATTTCTCTTAACCTTGAACTTATGATATCTGGTAATTATGTTGTGATCACGATTATGTTGATTTCTATATATGTATACATGTATGTATGTATGTTATTGTCTGACATGGTCGTCGGGTATTATTCTTATGGAGGGATGATCACTTATGCAGGTAAATGGCATGAAGAGGTTCTTTGTTTATGAGGAATCAAGTGGGTAGAGTAGCCCTGAAAAATATATGAGGTTAGTATCATCTAAATATGAATTTATATTATGTGATCATACTATGTCTATGTTTATTATATGGAAGTGTTGTGCTATTCAATAACCCCCATTATTTTAGCATGGTTACCTTAGGAAAATAATGGGGACCCTTTTAAAAATTTTAGAGTAAAAAAAATAAAACCCTTAAGCGATTAATTTAAATAGAAATAGGAATCAAATGGGTTTAAAACATTGAATTTTCATCTTAAAGGCACTTTAGCAGATGATGATAGGAAAATCAAAAATCATATTTCGTAGCTTTATCCCGATGATCTTAAAGTCATCCTCCACATATTCCCAATGTGATATCCTCTATTGCATCACACTTTCACTTCATGAACACTCTTTCCCTTCATTAATTTTTTCCGATATTTGGAATGCGATATCACAATCGAAAAAAGGTAGCCAATAGACACTCTACATATATTCACACACTAATAACACTCCGATGTGACATATCTCATTTAAATGTTGAAATTATTGCATGGGAACATCAACCCATACTTTCCATTAATTCCATAACTTAAACGATTTTATAGCCCATGCTTCCAAAAATGATTTGACTACAAGAAGCACTGAATTTATGTATTAACCACGTACCAAGTTTCATTCGCTTGATTCTTTCCATTATTAAGGTTCTTTTGTATTTGTAAATCATAATTCCCTCTTTAAACTTATTATTCTTTCTTGTTTATGGGAAATTCCAAATAAACTGAGCTCTTCTGATATGTCGAAAGTTGTGAAGAAAGATAAGAAACTTATGACACCCACAAATCCTACAACTACTGTAAGTGAAAGAACATAAGTGCTTCCTCTATTCATAGACACAACATGTGGGCCGCAAAGTTGTTCTTCCTCCTTGGAAGTGATGTATAAGTTATTTGAGGATGAGAAACCCCATAGGGTTCAGTGAAAATTTATTGTAGATGCTTCTGATTCTTCAAAAGCTACTATAGAATTCATTGCCAATTATTTTCTACATCAGGTTGCTATGGGCCCCAAAATTCTACCATATGTTGATATGGTAAGATGGATAATCGACAACCTCAATATTCGGGAAAGAACTTGATTAACCAATAGGGGAAAAATGATAGGTTCTCTTAAAGCAGAATACTTGAAGTCAATGTATCAAATTCTAGACCCAGAAATGGTCTACAACAAATAATTTCTGGCACAATTCACTTACGATAATGAGTTTAAATCAAATCCTATCAAGCAATGGAGGAGAAACTCGATTAAACAAAAAAATTATGATAAGGGTATGTACTCTATTGACTCTTTTTCTAGTCCCAACTGTTATGTTACTACAATGATGTCTAGGCTCTTTCGTAAGCCCAATACTACCAAATTTTTAGTTGAATTGGTTCCCCTAAAGGAAGCAATCACATATTATTATATCATGGACTGGGGAACCATTTTTTCCAACAATATTTCCACTCAAATTCAAGAATATAGAAAAAATCATTCTATTTCCCCCAAAAATATTCCACCATTTTATATGAATGCTTATATTATGGAAATTGTATGTTTCACTTTCGATTTTCCAGCCATGGGTTGGAAATGGACTACCTAGGACCTTCTCCCCATTCATGTCTATCATAGCATGTTATGGGAAAACAATTTTTATAAAATCTTCCATGGAGTTATGCTCCCTTTATTTCAAGTCGTTTTCAATGAGAAAGTCCCCAGGTTGTCTAAAGAGGCCCAAGCTGACTTCTCTTCCATTGGAAAATGGTTTGGAGAAGAATTATTTACCTATGTCAGAATTTTTGGAAGCGTATATCGACCACATATTTAACCATTATATGTTCCGGATAAGCTTCTCACAAGAGAAATAGCTTATCAAACTATTGCAATGGATTAACTAAGTTTATGAAGGAAGGTAACAAATAATCATGGCCCTCCTTTCAATTCACTGTGGTGTTTATGCCTTGGAAAAAAATAAACACGTAGGATTAGAGGTCAAACAAATTGAATGTTTTAAATTGTTTACAATTTCAAATAGACAATACGACCTAAATCAAGTTGCCAATGATTTTACCACTCAAGTTAAAATCATACCTTTTGTACATGAAGATGATGATTTCGATGACTTGTTTGAGTTAGTGGACACTTATGCCACAGTTCAAAATTTAGCAACATCAAGTCTCCATCCACAACAATTTTCAAAGTTTAAACAATACATAAACAAAAGATCTTAAGGGATTTCTTTGAAAAATATAGAAGTATCCCAACGCATAACACAAAAACAGGAAAAATAACAAGCACCTAAGGATACTGAAGTCCTTAGTAAAGCAGAAGAGGATAAATTTGTTGAAGTTAAAACCATGGATTCAGAGTTCCCAAGGAATTCGAATGATGTCTGGAAGGAGTTTAATAAAAAAATATAAGGATACCAAGAAGTGATGATTACTGGTCATCAACAGATAGTGCAAATTCCTCAAACCAAAATTCACAACCCGTTTAATGCTGGGCCATATGACAAGATAGTTAGAAGAGAACAAGTGGAATTCATCTCAACCTTCCCTACTACAGAAATTGTACTAAAAATTGAGCAAATTCCTCCTCTGGATATATTCTATAGTTCGAAAAATAGATCCATTATGAGAAGGCAAAGAAAAGGAGGAGGATAGAGCAGTATCAACTCATTGTTCTAGGATATGTTCCAGTGGAGGTAGTCTGGAAATGTTCACAAGAAAATAATTCTGAGGATCTAACTCATTTGACCCAGTTGGCAGGAGCCTATGCATATTCCACTATAGATAAGGCCTATGAATTTCAACAACTAATTAAAGAAAAGGTTGAAATAATCATCTAATTAGAACAGGAAATACCAACAGAAAATAAAAATTTCAACCAACAACTATAGGTATAGGTATCACATCTCCAAGAGAGCATTGATCAATTGAAATTGCAGCACCAAACTAAAATCAGTGCTAAGGACATGCAAATTCATCAATTGCAGTTTACTGTTGAGAAATTGAAAGATAATCCAAAAACAGATGAATTTAGGAAAGAAGCACTGGAATTGAATACCCTACTGGCACATCAACAAGTTATTTTTTTTGAAAACTTGTCAAATATCATTGAATTATGTGGGAAAAATGATTCATTGATGAATCAAATAGCATACGAGAGAAGAAGTTTTGATGAAATCGAAAATAAAGTGTCACAATATGTCACCTGAAAAGATACTACTCATGTCTAAAAGGCTAATCTTCCCAGGATTAAGGACGCGAAAAAGGAAATCTTCTTTACTGACTGGGACATATAATTGAAACATGTTGAAAGGACCATAAGTAGAGCTAGAGATGTGGCTAATAATATTGTTGAAACGGTCAGTAAAAATCACATTGTTGTCAATCTTATTGATAGATTCCCTCCTGGTTCTCTTCCTATTATTAAAAATTTGATAAGGAAATAGAAAAAAGTATCCAAGATCAAAGACGAAATGATAAGAATGTTCGAAAAGCTATATTGGGATAAGTATTGAAAATAATTGGTAAAGCGACATAGCCAATGGATCAAGTTCCATTATCTTACATATACTTCTTCCTTTATATTGCCTCCAATTTTAGATGTGGTTTTCACTGGACAGTTGCACATTAGGCCAGGCGAACCCCCGAAGGTCAAGCCTATGCTTAACATCCTTCAACTGAAGGAACAAATGGTTGATGAGATAACAGGGAAACCTTCAAGCAAGTCACCCCATTAAATTTTGTTTTTGTTTTATTCTCACTTATTTTAAGGAGAGTTGTTTAAGTCTCCTAAGATTTGATTGTAACTACTATTTTAAGACTTTCTATTTTATTATATAAACCCCTTCATGTATTTTAAGAAGGGGTCCTGAAATTTTGAAAGGAAGACATTACGAAAGTCACACTTTTGTACTCTTAAAGTTTTCTTAATAGAAAGGGTGGACCAAATACTTCTTTTCAAATGTGCAAAGTCAGCGTATACATGGTACTTTTATCCTATATGTTAATTTTTTGTTCCAAATGAGAAATGGTTAATTTTCTTATGGTGTTTTTTTTTTTATGTATATTTTTGAAAACAATTAGCCATTAATTGACTTTTGAACATGTTAGTTTTCTATGTTTTGGTACATATTCAATACATGCAGTAAAAAGATGCATTATAGTCTTATCCAAATGATTTAATGAAATTTTTAATTAAATCAATTATTTCAAATTGTTTTCATATATCTAAGTGTTTGTATAATCTTTATTTGGATTCGCTCAAAGATCATCTTTATAAATCACACAAAGAAAATAATTCATCCCGAGATATATATAGATAGGTATATATATTTACTTCAAGCTTGTTGTCACTACCATCTACCAAGTTACAGTAAATTATAATACCATCCATTCACCCAATTATATTTCACTGGGGAAATGGTCCTATAAATATAGTCGGAGCCACCATACCAAATGGATAAGGGATGTTTTTCAGGTCCCTAACCGCGTGATTTTCCCCGACGTTTTTGCGTTGATTTTTGGGGCCTAACAATTTTTGGTGCTAGAAGGAGGGCCATCAAACTATGAATGACACCAAATCTCAATCCAAAAATCAAAGCCCATCAAAAGAGTCTTTCTCCCTCCAAATCTTGTACAACTTCTAGTCCTAGTTCAAGGTCTCCTAATCTTAGATAATAAATTGTTCAATCTCCCCCCAAGTCTCATATTTATATTGCTAAATAAATCTCCTCAAATTATACTTCATAATCACCTAAAGTACAAACCTTAATAAATAAATTGGAATAAATTTCTATTTCTGTAGAGAAGCATGTACTTTTTGAAGCCTTAAAAGGAAGTGTTACTTCAATACTTCAAGGCAGTGGTGTATTGACCCATTTTAAGATTGTAAATATTGGAATAATCCCTTTTGAGTTTCATATCCATTATCACCATAGGAAATCTCTGATATCCTAGAATCAATCATCCACTAGTGAGATTCAACCATCTTCTACCCCTCAAACTCATCATTTATTCCTCCTTCTTTTACATCTTCTCAAACTAGTTCTTCATTAATTCATACTTCTTCTTCTTCCCAAGCAAAAAGTGTTGCCTCAAGCAGTATTATTTCCATAGTTGTTTCTTCCACACGTACATCCACTAATGGAACCACTTCTTCTACTCAAAATCCTTCTTCAAGGAAAACTAATCCTCTGGTTCACAAAATCGAACCACTTCTTCCACTCAGAATATTGTGTAGTTAGGTTATTTCCCTGTACTTTTCAAGGATCAGCTAGATCATGGTATTTCTCACTACCATTAGGCACTATTACTAGCCGGGATATATTTGAAGAAAAATTCCTTAATAAATTTGGTTATGATCATACTACTCCTACTCTTATCAATGATATTTACAATCTTAAAGAAAATACAGGGGAAAAGATCAAATATTTCAACTCCAGATTTAATAAGCTACTCAATAAAATCTCAACCACATCTAAGCCTGGGGTATACATACAAATAGAATGGTACATGTCCTCTCTTCCTTTTAATATTTCTATTTTTGTAGATAGAGCCAATAAGGCTGCATTGGTATAAAATATGAAAGAATCCCTTTCTGTAGAAAAGATAATTCTTGCCTTAGAAAAGAAAAATGCACAAGAGGAAATAAAAACTAAAAAGGTTTCATTTAAGGATGAATCCAAAAAGAAAACATCCAAGGATCCTTATGATATTGATGGATTACAAAAGGTTCTCAAAACTATGTCGAATGGCATGCTTGAAATAAAGAAACAAGTAGTTGAATCTTCTTCCAAGAAACCTTTCAGATCTTTTAGGAAAACTCAAGCTTCCCAACATCCAAATGTAATCTCAAATTTTGAATCAGATCAAGATGAGGATTCATCGTCAGAAGAATCATAAGATGAAGAATTAATCAAATTTAATGGATTATGGGACTTTATTCTTCCAACATTTTACAATGAAGATGAACATGAGGCTCTTCCAATTAAAAGTAGAAGTAAAAACTATATTGATCTCCCCCGGTCTCCTCAAAAGCAAATGTATTCATCCTCTTTTGTTAAGGATAAAGTTGTTAACAAAAGAACTCATTATCCTCAATCAAGCCCAACTTCTTCTACTCTTCCATCTACATCCAAGACATTATTTGTCTCAGATACCATCGAAAATAATATAGTGGAAGACATGAAGAAAGTAAAGGGAAATATCTGCATACACGAGTTGAGAAAATTAAAACAACAATTGAAATTTTGGCTCAAAGAGATAAATGCAGTCCCTGATTCGCCTTTACCTGCGCCTGTTACTTCCAAAGCCTCAAAAGGATTTGGAAAACCTCCTAGTGATCCACCTAAAAAAATTGACGCAAATGATGATATTCTAATCGGAGACAGATCTAATTCACATACTCCTCCTTTCCTTTTAACTTTTGTATTTAACAAAAATGTGCATATTTGTCTAATTGACTCTCGAGCCTCTTCAAATATCATGCCATATTTTATTTTTTTGAGTTTTAACATTGATCCTCAAAGTTCTGCAGTGCACATTGTGAAGTTAGATAGAAATAAAGTTAAGGTATTAGGAAAAATGAATTCAGTCCTCATCAGACTAGCATCCAATTCAAAATTTTATCAAGTGATCGATATTTTGGTTATTGATATCCTTAAATTTTACAGTTTAATCATGATTAGAGATTGGTCGGAAAAAAATCATGGTTATTTTTCTATGGATTTGTCTCATATGTGGTTTCCTTATAATGGTAATCCAAATAAAATCTGAGTAGGCTGTGAAAAACACATGAAATACTCAGTAACTGAATTCAAACATGAGAATGAACCCATGAGTTTTACTAATAACATTCTGAACAATTACTTAGCTGAGTCTTTTTTGGGAAATTTTAATGCTCATAAATTTCCATTTCTCACCAACTCAGTTAATTCTCAAGTCAAAAAAAATTATCAGTCAGACTCTTCCAAATGTATAAATATCATATATAAACCTTGTATCAAAAAACATTTCTAGACATTATACTTTGATGGATAAAAATTTGGTGAAGGTGTGGGAGATAGTTGCATACTAATTAGTCTGGAAGGAGAAAATACAATGATGGAATGTAGGCTATAATTTGAGTGCACAAATAATACTGCAGAATATGAGGCACTGGTCCAAGGCTTGTACAAAGCAATAAATTTTGGTGTCAAATATCTTCAAGTCTATGATGACTTTGAAATAATTATCATATAGGTAAGAAATAATATTCACTACATTTCTAGTCATCTCAAACATTACGAAGTATTACTACAATCTTTTACCTCACACTTCTTAGCATTCAATATCTCATCTATTCCAAGGCTCCAAAATGCAAGCGTTGACCTTTTAGCTAATGTAGCATCCATAATTATTCCTTCAAAGGATTACAGTATAGATATATTTTCTATAGAATTTATTTTTCATCCATCTATTCCTAATAATGTCAGTAATTGGAGAGTATTCAATGATGATAAAGATGTTCTAACCTTTCTTACATCGGAAGGGTCATATGATGATCAACTAATTGATGAACATGGACATGAAATGCAATTGAATCAAAAACCTGAAGAGAATTCCATACCTAAATATGTGGTTAAGACTGGATATATTTATGATCTCAAAGACAGGTTTAAAAAGGTTACCAATTCTAAATTTCAAAGTTCAATTTTGAGATTTGAACTAGTAAACCTTGGCACAGGTCTCAACCCTCAGAATATTAACTTAGGACTTGATCTTTCATCTGATGAAATATTAGCCTTCATTCATTTACTAAAGAAATAAAACAACTTCTTCGCATGAAATATGAATATCTCAAAATGTATGATACCTTCAGCATCCAACATACTATCCCAATGACATCCACTGAAAATCATATACAACAAAAGTTAAGGAAAAATCACCCCGATCTAGAAATTGAAATCAAATATGAACTGAATAAAATACTTGAAGAAAATATCATATTCCCTATTAGGCATTCGAAGTGGATCTCACAATTAGTCCATGTTAGGAAAAATAATGGTGACATTCACATTTGTATAAATTTTAGGAAGTTAAACAAAGCTTGCTTAAAAGACAATTTCCGATTACCGCCTATGGAACAAATTTTCTAATTAGTTGTTGGATCTGAATTAGTGTATTTCCTTGTTGTATTTTCAGGCTACAATAATATTTTGGTTCATCCAAAATATAGGTTAAATACTACATTTATAACTAAGTGGGGAACTTATGCCTACTAGAAAATTCATTTCGACCCAATCAATGCAGGAGAAAATTTTCAAAGAGAAATGGATATTTCTTTCAGAGGACTGATAAATAAAATTGTGGTTGTATACTTAGATTATATAACTATTTATTCCAAGAAAATAAGCAACCACTATCATGATCTTAAGCAACTCCTTGAACACAGTTTAAAATATGGAATTTATTTAAATCCCAAAATGTGTTATTTCGCTTTAAGTGAAGGTAATATTTTAGGATTTATTGTGTCAAAATAAGGAATTTTCATAGATCCAGAAAGGATAAAGCTAATTTCTAAAATCTCTCATCCCCATAAGAAGGAATCCATGCAGTCCTTTTTTGGACAAATAAATTTTGTTACGATATTTGTTCCAAAATTTTCCCAAATTGTTTTACCATTGCAAGTAATGAATAAGAAAAATTCACTCTTCAAATGGGGATATAATGAAAGAGAAGTCTTTGATCTAATCAAGCAAGATGTCATTAATGGTCCTTCTTTGACTACCACATATTTTTCTAATCATTACATTTTGTATAATTTTGCATTAGAAAAATCTTATGCTGTTTTTTTAACACAAATAAATGATCAAAAGATTGAAGCACCCATTTATTTATTTAGTTAAAATCTTGAAGATGTTGAACTAAATTATTCAAAAGTGGAAAAACAAGAATTTTTTGTTTACAAATCTTTAAAGCATTTCAGACATTTTCTCCTAAAGACACACACCAAGGTAATAGTTCCATTTTAGGTATAATGCAACTACTTATTCAAAAGGAAATGGGAGAACAGAGAGAAAATTGGGTAATTTCTTTGCAGGAATATGACATTGACATAAGACCAACCAAAATCATCAGAGGGCAAGGTCTATATAGATTACTATCTAGAGCATCCAACATATGTTAGGTCCCTATATTACTATTATAGTCCCTTATTATTGCTATTGTAACCCCCTTATTGTTATTAATGTACCCCTGTAACCCCTATATTGTTATTATTGTGCCTTTACATTATTATTGTTAGGTCGGCCAGGATTACATTGTGGCCCTGTGGACTCCTATATATAAAAGGGAGGTTTTGTCATTTGTATCATCCAAGAATTTTTCATTTATGTAATGTAAAGGATGTTTCCCCCTCGAATCAGATTATTTATAAAGCGTTGATTTCTCTTTTCTTCTATTTTTGGAGCTCGTTTCATAACATTTGGTATCAAAGCTTTGGATTCTAGGGTTTCTCTACTCCAAACAGGTCATTGTGGAATTTGCGATATAGATTTTTTTATAAGAAGGTTCAGAAGATGAAATTTTTGCATAGTGAAGCCAAGATCCTAAGGAACCTCCTGAAAACATTTTAGGTCATGGTTCACAATATTTTGGGTTATATGATCTGTGGAAGTTAGGGTTTTTTCAGGCTCCCGAATTTCAATTAAAATAGGTCATCATGGAATTTGCGCTATAACCTTTTTTCTACGCAGGTTCAGACGTTGAAATTTTTACAGAGCGAAGACGAAATCCTGTAGAACCTCCTGTAAACATTTCAGATCTTTCTTCACAATATTTGGGGAGATATGATCTATAGAATTTAGGTTTTTTTTAGGCTCCCGAATTTCAGCTCAAAGAGGTGATCGTGGGAAAATCATCATAACTTTCTCTCTGAGCATTGGATTGGAATTATTTAAAAAATGGCCACAAGTAAACTAACTGTAGTCTCTTGTGTATCAATTTCAGAGCCGAAGAAGGAAAAAGTGACACGTCGCACATCGTACAAGTTCATCCTACTGAATGAGTCCATAATTAGGTCATTGTGAGATATTGGGCATATCTTTGCCTTGAAGAATCAAAATTAGGTTATACCTGTGGCATTCGAAAGAAGATTTAGAGTGCTACTACAGGGCCAAATTTTAGATATTGAAGATACAATATCATGGAGATAATTCAATTTCAATATCGAGCTTGTCAAAATAAAGAAAAAATTGTGTATTTTGTTTTTCCAAATTGCATAAGTCTTGTTTGAAGAATCAATTCGAATTGATTCCAAGGGAATATTGTAGAATAGATATCAGTATTGGGTTCTAAAATGTCCCCTAAAAATAATTCAATTCCCATTAATTCTTCAGAAGGCTCTACTATGGCTCATGAATATGAATAAATGCAACATGACATATCAAAATTACAAGAGCAAGTGCACCAAATTTCGCTCGCGCAAAGATCAACAAAAAATGAAATGGATGTTTTGAAGAAAAGCATGGAAGCTAATATGGATGGATTGAAGAATGGCGTGGAAGAAAAAATGGAAGATTTGAAGGAAGACATGGAAGGTTTGTCAAAGTTGATACAAGAAATGATTCCTAATGGCGAAAAGATAGTAGAGGAAACTCATGATTAGAAAAAAATAAATGTTAATCGTGATTTCATAAAATCCAATGCTGGATTTAAGAACCACCATATTCCAAAGATAGATATGAGAAAGTTTGATGGAAAGGATCCAGTAACATGGATACTATAGATGGAGCAATATTTTGATCTCAACAATTTTAGAACAAAATACATTTGTATGGTATCGATGGCTTTTCTCTCGTAATTTTTTTTTCACTTGGTCAATTTTTAAGAGGGAAATTATAGCACATTGTGAGGATACAAAGAGAAAAACTTTTTTTAGCCAATTGATAAATCTCAAAAAAAGGGATTAGTGGTGGAGAACATTGAGGACTTCCAAAAATTGAATATAAGGGTAACTCATATTCCAAAGGAACACAAGATTGATGTATTCATAGGGACTTTACAGGATAACATCCAACAGGAAGTTCGCATTTGGGAACTTGATTCATTGGAGAAGGCATTCAGGTTGGCAAGAAAAATCAAATGTAAAATTATGGCGACAAGGAAGCCTACCACTCACATCTATAAAGATGGAAGTGTTGTTTACCCTAGACTTCCACAACCTACAAGGTTGACACCGAAAAAATTGGAAGAAAAAAGAGAAAAAGGGCTTTGCTACAGTTGCGATAGCAAATACAATAAAGGTAATAAGTTTGCAAAGAATAAATTATTTTACATAGGTTGCGAAGAGGAGGAAGAGAACGAACAATAAACTTCAAAAGAAGAGGATATACACTAGGAACCAACCTTAGAAGAAGAAGAAAGTGTTCCGACCATATCGTGTAATGCATTGGCACGAATTACCACTCCTCAAACTCTCAAGGTATAAGGACATATCAAGAAGATAAAGGTAATAATGTTGATTGATTCGGGTAGTACCCATAACGTTATTCATTGTAAGGTAGCCAAGGAATTGAATTGTTTCCTATACCTAGCACCATAATGTCAAGTGATGGTTGCAAATGGAGGAACTATAAATTTCTCTGGAAAATGCCATAATATCAAGCTAGCCATGGGGGAATATGTATTAAATAGTCCAATGCTTTCCATCCCAATGGGAGGTGTTGATGTTGTACTATGAGTACAATGGTTACAATATTTGGGGAAGGTAGCTTTTATTTTTCAAGAAATTTTCTTGAAATTTTTTTTAGAAGGAAAGGAAATCCAATTACGGGGTATCGCAGGGAAGATATGAAAGATAATAAGGTCTAATGTCATGAAAAATTCTCTGAAGAAATAAAAACGAGGCTTAATTGCACAATTATTCTCACTAGAATTTCCAACATCAAAATCATCCATTTCTCCAGATCTCCAAAAATTCTTGGACAATCATTCCAAGGTGTTTGAAACTTTGAAAGGGCTCCCACCTATTCATGATCATGATCATGCTATTCATTTGATTCCAAAAAATGTTCCTCCAAACATCATGCCTTACAGATATCCTTATGTCGAAAAGATTGAAATTGAACATATGATTGTAGAAATGTTAGAGACTCATATATTTCAACCTATTCAAAGTTATTTCTCTACTCTAGTATTATTGGTGCACAAGAAGGATGCATCAGGGTGCATGTTTTTGGATTATAGGGAGCTCAATAAGCTCATTATTAAAGATAAATTTCCCATTCCTATGATTGATGAATTATTGGATGAATTACATGGAGAAAAATAGTTTACCAAGTTGGATTTTCATTCCGGATATCATCAAATTATAATGAAGATTGAAGATATTCCGAAAAAAACATTTCAAACTCATGAGGGTCATTACGAAATTTTGGTCATTCCTTTTGGCCTTACCAATGCACCTTCCACATTTCACGGGTTGATGAATTCCATTTTCAAACCCTTCCTTAGAAAATTTGTGCTAGTATTTTTTGATGATATACTAATCTACAACAGGTCTTGGAAGGATCATTTTCTACATGTTGATATGGTGCTCAAAATATTAGAGGAAAAAAAATTATATGCAAAAACATCTAACTATTTCTTTGGAGGACAAGAGGTGGAATATTTGGGTCATATTGTATCTGACGAAGGTGTTAAGGTAGACCCTAACAAAATTAAATCCACTAAGGAATGGAAAGTCCCCACAACCATAAAGAAGTTGCACAGATTTCTCGGGTTAACATGGTATTATCGCAAGTTTTTTAAGAATTATGGGAGAATAGAAGCACCTCTAACAACATTATTGAAGAAAGATGCATTTTCATGGACTCCTGAATAAAATAAGGCCTTTTAACATCTTAAAGAGTCAATGTGACTAGCACCAGTATTAGTTGTGCCAGATGTCACAAAAACCTTTATTGTGGAATGTGATGCCTCAGGAAATGGAATTGGTGTTGTTTTAATGCAAGAAGGAATACACATTGCTTTTGAAAGCTATCCAATCAAAGGAAAGTATTTACAAAAGTATATTTATGCGAAGGAAATGTTGGCAATACTACATGCACTAAAGAAATGGCGACCTTACCTAATGGGAAGACACTTCAAGGTAAAAACTGATCATCATAGTCTTAAACACTTTTTGGAACAAAGAATATCTTCAGAAGAGCAGAAAAAATGGGTCATAAAGATGTTCGGTTATGACTTTGGAATCATCTACAAAAAAGGGAAGCTAAATGTTGTTGCATATGCACTCACAAGAAAGGATGAAGAGGTGGAAACATTTCTTTGTGCCATTTCTATTATCCAACTAGATTGGATAACTGAAGCAAGGGATGAATGGAAGAAGGAAGAAGAAGTGTGGACACTCATTCAAAAGTTACAGCAAAATCCTAGTACATATAATATATTTAGTTGGAAAAATGATTCCTTATGGTACAAAGATCGCTTGTATATTTTCAATAATTCCCAACTAAAACAAAAGATTCTTTTGGAATTGCACGCTTCTCCTTTAGGAGGACACTCCAAATTTTTAAAAACTTACCACAAGGTGAAGATAGATTGTTTTTGGGATGGCCTTAAATCTGATATTAAAAATTTTGTGGCAGAATGTTTGGTTTGCCAGAAATATAAAGTTGAGACAATTAAGACCCTGGGTCTTCTACAACCTTTATCCATTCCAAGTCAACATTGGGAGGAGATTTAAATGGATTTTATCACAATTTACCTAGGTCCAAAGGAAAGAGGGTCATCATGGTGGTAGTTGATAGACTTACCATGTATGCACACTTTGTGCATTATATCATACATTTAAGGCAAGTACAATTGCTACTACATTTATGGAAACAATTCAAAAGCTACATGGAAACCTGAAGATTATTATAAGTGACAAAGATCCCATTTTTACAGAAAATTTTTGGATGGAATTATTTTCTTGTCTGGGTACTCAACTAGTTCATAGCTCATCTTATCATCCTCAATTCGATGGTCAAACTGAGATAGTGAATAAATGTTTGTAAGGATATCTTCGTTTTTTTGTATCTCATAAGCAAGCACAATGGGTCAAGTGGTTACCTCTCGCTGAATGGTGGTATAACACTTCCTTCCATACTATAGCAAAAATGACCCCATTTATGGCACTTTATGGATATCATCCACCGTCCATCACATCTTATTTAAGGGAAAATTCTAGGGTTCAAGCAGTGGAAGATCACATTGAACATCAACAAGAAGTTCTCCAACTCTTAAATAATAACCTAAATTTGGCATAAAATTGAATGAAACAATAGGCAGAACAACATTGCAGTGAGAGAAGTTTTGATGTAGGAGACTGGGTATTTTTACGGCGACAACCATACAAAAAAAAATTCCCTCAAGAAAGCTAATAAGGATAATAAATTATTGGCAAAGTTCTATGGTCCTTACAAGGTGTTGCAAAAGATTGGTACTAGCATAAAAATTGGAGCTTCCTTCTTCTTCGCGAGTGCATGCAGTTTTCCATGTTTCATGCTTAAAGAAGGTTATAGGGGACAAATTTCCAGTTCAAACAATATTTCCAGAACTTGATGAGGAAGGAAAAACCATATTGGAACCTGAAGCAGTTACATAAACAAGAAATATACAGCTACGAAATTGATCAATTTTAGAGTATCTCATTGAATGGAAGAACTTACCCGCTGAATATTCTACATGGGAGGATGAGAATTTAATACAGAAGCACCCGAAGCTACTCAAGCGTTGAGGACAACGCTTTTTTAAAGGAGAGGAGCATGTTAGGTCCCTATATTTCTAGTATAGTCCCTTATTGTTATTAGTGTAACCCCATTATTGTTATTGTTGTACCCCTGTAACCTCCATATTGTTATTATTGTGCCTTTACATTATTATTTTTAGGTCAGATAGGATTACATTGTGGCCCCATGGACTCTTATATATAGAAGGGATGTTTTTCCATTTGTATCAGCCAATCATTTTTCATTTATGTAATGTAAAGGAGGCTTTCCCCTTGAAGTGGCTCATTTATAAGGCATTGATCTCTCTTTACTTCTATTTTTGGAGTTGGTTTCATAACAACATATCAGCTGATGAAGATTCAAGAAACACTGTACACATTGATGAGGTAAGCCTAAATGACTTTGAATCACGATATGATTATATTATATTTTATTTGATAAATGGATATGCTCGTGCACAACTCAATTACAAAATAAAAATATCTTTAAGATTGAAATGTAGTCAATATCAAATAATATACAATTTTTTATTTACAAATAACTATGACTTTGTACTATTAAGATGCCTTCAAAATTTTGAAGCATGAAGCGTTTTTCAGGAACTCCATGATGGACCCACAGGTGGAAATTTCAAAGGAGATACCACCGCACATAGAATCCTCCATGCATGGTATTACTGTCCAAAATTGTTTAAATACACTCATGCATATGTGAGAAAATGTAAAACATATCAATTACTGCAGGAAGAAAAAGAAAAACAACCTTACCCTTGCATTCGGTCAACATTGAGCAACCTTTTGAGCAATGGGGATTAGATATCATAGGTGAGATTATTCCTAACGCATCCAAACAACATAGATACATTCTCACTGCAACAGATTATTTTACTAGGTCTGTGGAATTTGTTCCACCAAAGGTATCTAACTCTGGGGCCATTATGTAATTTATCGATCAATCCGTCATTACCAGGTTTGGGTTACCTAATTCACTTACGTTTGATAATGCATCTTATTTTTTGGGAAATAGTATGATTGAATTTTCTCTCAAAAGAGGTTTTAATCTTCAATATTCTGATAACTACTATCCCCAAAGGAATGGTCTAGCAGAATCAAAAAATAAAAATCTTATAAGAATCATAAAAGGGACTACTAATCAAAGCAAAAAAAAATTAGCATAAATCTTTAACATTTTCAGTATGGGAAAATAGAATTATTCACAAGGCCTTTATAGGGACTTCTCCATTCAATCTATTTGTTCGGAAAGAAACTATAATTCCATCAAATTTAGCTTTTCCTTCATTATCCCTAGTTCAATTTATTGATGAAGTACCTTCTTCTTCCTTACAATTAATAATGTCTCAGATCCTTAAACTAGAAGAGGAAAGGGGAAAATCCAAATTAACTGATGCTTGACACTGATAGATGGTAAACAATTATTTTGATGCAAATTTTGTTTCCCCAAAAACATTTCAAGTTGGAGAGCAGGTCCTTAAGTGGGACAAGGCACATGAGGAAAAGGGTAAGCATAAAAAATTCCAAAGAGTGTGGCTTGGACCATTTCAAATCACAGAAAAAATTGGCCCATCAACCTTCTTGTTACAACATCTTCAAGGGAGAAAATATTTTCTTCCTGTTAATGGGCTGATTTTGAAAAAAATATTTTCTTAGAATAATTTTTTCTTCTAAATGTACTATACTTGTACTTTTACATTTTTAGGAGAATAACGCTTGATTACATACTTTTGGCTTTTTGCAACACTTATGAATTATTTCATGACTCTTTATTTCTGAAGAATAAAAATTCTTTAGGAAATAACTACAAAACTTGAAAATTTTAATGAATAATATAAACTCTAAAAACTTTTTCCATTGAAATTGTAAATTTTATAAACCTAAAGTTTGCAAAGTCTGTATACTTTACTATCAATCAGAAAATTTTCATCCTTATAAAGTAAATACTTGTTGTCACTAAGCATCTTTAACTCTAAGTTTCCATCCAAAACTCTTAAGGAGCCAATGATTCTCCCCATTCATTAATTATGGATTTTTAAAGTGTAACTCAAAAATATAAAAAAATTAAAAGGATAAGAGGTATCATCACGAGCCTGCTTACCATGTTCATAGGTAATAATAAAATGGAATTACCACTAATTCATATCAAACCAGGGTAATGGATCATGATTATTAAATAATCATAAGACAAGGGGTCTCATCACAAGCCAACTTGTTCAGTTCAATCATAGCTAGTGAATGGCATTGTCACTTTCTGGTCATCAAACTAGAACAATGAATTTTAGGAAGAAGAAAAAAAAAGTTATACGATTAAGGATTTATCTCAACAAATTGTAATAATAAATCGATGGGATACTGAGTCATTGATGGTTAAAAGGTAACCTTGTCGAGGTTATGAATTCTTGCTGGCAGCAGTGGCTCCACCTATAAAAAAATGAGTAAATCAAAAGGCTAAGTTACAAAAGACACTTACTTTATCTTTTAAACTATTTGATGATCGATATAGAGGAATGAAGATATTTATTTATGAAAGGTTTCTGAAAGATTATCAATAAATATGAGTTATTTTCTTCAGAGTAATTTTATTCATTCAAAAATTTTGAAAAATAATTTTGTTTCCTTAAATTATTTTTACTTATTTGAAGATACTAAGAAATTTATTTTTCAAAGATAATTGGTTCTTTCAGTAAATTGCCAATTGTTGTGTTATTCAACAACCCCCATTATTTTAGCATAGTTACCTTATGAAAATAATGGGGACCCTTTTAAAAATTTTATAGTAAAACCTTATAAAACCCTTAAGTGATTAATTTAAATATAAATAGGAACCCAATGGGTTAAAAAAATTGACTTTTCGTCTTGAAGACACTTGAGCGGAGAATGCTAAGAAAATCACATTTGGCATTTTTATCCCGACGATCTTAAAGTCATCCTCCACATTTCCCCAATTTGATATACTATATCGCATCGGAATTTCACTTTGTGACCACACTTTCCCTTCATTCATTTTCGCCGAGATTGCGATTGCGATATCACAATGGGAAAAAGGTAGTCGGTTGAAACTCTATAAATATTCACACACGAATAACACTGTGATGCAACAGATATTGTTTAAATGATGAAATGATTGCATGGGCACATCAAACCATAATGTCCATTAGTTCCATAACTTAAACCATTTTATAGATAATGCTTCCAAAAATGATTTTACTGCAAGAAGTGTTGAATTTATGTATTAACCGCGTGCCAAGTTTCATTTGCTTGATTATTTCCATCATTACGGTACTTTTGTATTTGTAAATCATAATTTCCTCTTTATATTTATTATTTTCTATTGTTCACAGGCGAGTCCAAATAAATAGAGCTCTTCAAAGATTTCAAAATATGTGAAGAAAGCTAAGAAACCTATCGCACCCACAAATCCTAGATCTACTCTAAGTGAAAGAACATAAATGCTTCGTCTATTCACAGACACAACATGCGGGCCACAAAGTGGTTCTTCTTCCTCGGAAGCGGTGTATAATTTATTTGAGGATTAGAAACCCCATACAGTTCAACCGAAAGCTACTACAGATGCTTCTCATTCTCTAGAAGTTACTATAGAATATGTTTCCAATTATTTTCTACACCGAGTTGTTGCGTGCCCAAAAATCCTACCATATACTGATATGGTAAGATGTATAGTAGACAACCTAGATATTGGGACTTATCCAACAGAGGAACGATGATGGGTTCTTTTAAAGAAGAAAATTTTAAGTCAATGTATCATATTCCAGACCCAAAAAAGGTCTACGACAAAGAATTTATGGCGAAAATCACTTGCGAGAATGTGTTGAAGTCAAATCCTATCAAGCAATGGAGGATCAACCTGAATAAGCACAAAAATTATGATAAGGGTATGTGTTCTACTGACTCCTTTGCAAGTCCCTACTATTATGTTTGTTACACAACATCTTGTCACTGTCCTTTTACTCCCTGTTCCTAGATCTTGGAGAACTCATACAATGGTCCATGTGTACTTTTCCAATCATGGACAATATGCCCTTGGATCCCTCAAATTCTGAATATAAATACCCCTTTTGACTAATTTTTGGAGAATATCCCTAAAAATATTCTTTTTTGGACTAGCACAACCACTCGATGTTTCACCAGTGCTTATGGAAAAACCTTAACCTGTGACCTGTGCTGATCGACGCTGGTATGGACCCCATACTTGTGTTGATTAACTTCTAGAAGTACTTCAGAGCATAGGGATGGATGTTTTTTGATCATGATATGGTCATTATTTCTCCTTCAGGTTTATATTTCCTATAAAAGAGGAACCACTCAAGGAGATAAGACCTCCTTCCATCTTATGAGGATCCATGTCCCCTCCTCCCATGGCTATAATATGATCCCTTTCCATATGCCTCAACTAGGACAGACCGAGAAAAGAAAGAGAAATAATTTGAAGATTTCTTTACTTATAAAAGGAGAGAGTTGAGATCCTTAGTGTCCTTGCGGTAAGCTTGGAAAAGAGTGTATTGGAGACGTTCTTGGATTCAGACCTATCAAAGGAGAGGTTCAACATCAAGGCCAAGGTTGGAACTCCCATTTCTGATCATTAATAGAATACAGATGGTTTTTACTTTCCATTTTTATTTGTTATTATAATGAAGAGTCTAATATTTCTTGATCTATTATATATATTTCATTTAATTTAAGTATTATTTTTTCTATCTCATTCCATATTGTCTTTTGTCTCTTGCCACGGGTATTGATCATAAAAGGAGCAAGGAACATTATTTGGAGCAAAATATAAGTAGATTCACTCCAAGGGAACAAGTAATCAACGCAGGTTTAAGGTAGCTACTCCTATTGTTTTTTTCTGATTGAATGTAATCTAGGAAAGTAGATGCTTATTTGTCTTGTTTTTTGCTGTTGGGTGTGGAGCCTGATTATCTTGTTTACTTTGTATCACAGCATTTGACCCTTGTACCTTAAAAGGGGTGGCAACGCCGCCCATAATTAATCGCTGCTGAGGGGGGTCCAGGGGGGGTGGCAGCGCTTTTCGGAGCCCCCCCTGGCAGGGGTTTCGGGGGCAGCGCCCCAAAAGCTAAAAAAAGATGTAAAATTGCCTTGTAAAAGTATAGTAATTTCTAGTCAATCTGGGCCGTTCATAGGTGGATGATCTGACGGTAGAAATTATTTTTAGTTTAGGGTTTTTTTCCCTAGAAGGCAACCCCCTTGTATATATGAGGGTATTGTATTGCAGCTGTGTATTATGTGTGTATTCTCAGAGCGAGAAACATATAGGGAGACTGTGAGAGAGAATGGAGGATATTACAGTGGATCTGTTGTAGGTTTTGTCTCTTCATTTTTTTCTCGATAATAGAAAGGAAGGACTGGCTGTTTGGGGTGGACGTAGCCCAAATTGGGTGAACCACGTATATCTGTGTCTCTCTGGTTTTATGTGTTTCATGTGCTTATTATTTTCGCATATTTTGTGTGTTGCATTGCTACGAGAAATTTAATTCTCTAACAAGTTTGAGTATCGAACGAGTCTATTTAGGCGATAAACTCATGGAAATAAAGGGTTCATGGTTCGAGTGGTAGCGATAGGCGGAAGATGGTAAATTTAGGGTCGAGAGTGTCTACGGCTAATTATGTTGTGGAAGATGCAGATGGAAGATTATAGGTATCAGAAAGATCTATACCTACCATTGAGCGGAAAAACAAAGAAGTCGGTGGCCATGACAGACGCGGAATGGAACATTCTTGATAGAAAGGCACTCGGAACAGTACGGTTGTGTCTTGCGGCGTCAGTCGCCTTCAATATTTCGAAGGAAACAACAATAGAGGGTTTGATGCAGACGTTGGCGAAACTATATGAAAAACCCTCGGCCTCAAACAAGGTATTTCTTATGAAATGACTATTTAATATGAAGATGTCAGAAGGTGGATCTGTTGCAAGCCATTTAAATGAATTTAATACAGTTACCAGTCAGTTAAGTTCTATAGGGGTAAACTTTGATGATGAAGTTAGAGCTCTGTTATTCTTGTGCTCATTGCCAGAGAGTTGGAATGGTTTAGTAATGGCCATTAGTAACTCTGTCTCTGGATCTAGTACTTTAAAGTTTGATGATGTTGTTGGTGCTATCCTTAGCGAGGAAATGTGATGGAAAAGCTCCGGTGAGACATCAGGTAATGCTTTGAGTGCAGAGTCTAGGGGAAGAAGAATGGAAAGAGGAAAGAGCTCGGGATATCGCAGTAAATCAAGGAAAGGCAGATCCAAGTCCAGATCGGGGATAGTGTGCTAGAATTGCGGAAAGAAAGGACACCTAAAGAAAGACTGTAGATCTCGGAAGGGAAAAGAAGGAGACACACAACAAGAAAACAATCATGAAGCAAATGTGACAGGTGATGTGTTACAAGATGCTTTGATTCTTTCTTTGGAAAATGTTACTGATTCTTGGGTTGTAGATTCAGGGGCTTCATTCCATGCCACACCTGATAAGAAATATTTTCATGACTATGTTCAAGGAGATTTTGGACAAGTTCATTTGGGTGATGATAAACCCTGTAAAATTGTTGGAATGGGTAAAGTTCTTATAAAACAACAAAATGGAAACCAATGGCTACTAAAGGAGGTAAGGCATGTTCCAGATCTGAAGAAAAATCTGATTTCAATAGGGCAGTTAGGCAGTGAAGGTTGTGTGACAACTTTCACAGATAAAACTTGGAAGGTCACCAAAGGAGCGTTGGTAATAGAAAAAGGTGAAAAGGTTGGTACATTGTATTTATGCAATGGTATTTCTAACTCTATTAATGCTTTAAATTCCAAAGGAGCAGATGCAGCATTATGGCATCATAGGCTCAGACACATGAGTGAGAAGGGAATGAAGATTCTTCACTCAAGAAATTTGTTGCCATGTTTGAAGAATGTTGATTTGGATTTCTGTGAGAATTGCATTTATGGAAAACAGAAGAGAGTCAGATTTCTCAGAGTTGGGAAAGAAAAGAAGAGCGAAAAATTGGAGCTTGTGCATACAGATGTATGGGGACCTGCTCAGGTATCATCTCTCGGTGGTTCTCGTTATTATGTTACTTTTATTGATGATGCAACTAGAAAAACATGGATTTATTGTATTCAGAATAAATCTGATGTATTTGATACTTTCAAGAAATGGAAAGCTTTGGTTGAGATTGAGACGGGAAAGAAGTTGAAGTGTCTCATATCAGACAATGGAGGTGAATATTGCAGCAAAGAGTTTGATAGGTACTATTCAGAGCATGGAATTCGTAGAGAGAAGAGAGTTCCAAGAACACCACAAGAAAATGGTGTGTCAGAAAGGATGAACAGAACAATCATGGAGCGTGTAAGGTGCATGAGATTGCATGCAGGATTGCCTTTACAATTTTGGGCAGATGTTGTAGATACTGATGTTTATCTAATAAACAAAGGGCCTTCAAGTTCCTTGGATGGTGGTATTCCAGAGGAAGCATGGACAGGTAAAAAGGTAAACTACTCTTTTTAAAGCCTTTTGGTTGTGAGGCCTTTGTCCATATTAATAAAGAAAATAGAACAAAGCTTGAGGCAAAATCAAAGAAATGTACCTTTATTGGATATGGTGTTAATGATTTTGGATATCGCTTATATGATTATGAAAATCACAAAATCATTAGGAGCATAGATGTAATATTCAATGAAAAGGTCTTGTATAAGAATCAGTTGCAGGAAAAGAAACAGGAAAAAGAAAGCAAGGAATACACGGTTCTTGATGAGATAACTGAAAAAGTAAAGGTGCCTGAAAATAATAATAATCAACAACCACAGTAGCAGCAACCACCACAACAGCAACATGCACCTCAAACACCTGAAAGTGGTGTTATAAGATCTACCAGGATAAGTAGACCCCCTGAACGATACTCTCCTTCATTATATTATTTATTGTTGACTGATTCTGGTGAACCTGAATGTTATGAAGAAGAAATGCAGGTTGAAAGAGGGAAGAAGTGGGAGCTAGCCATGGAAGAAGAGATGGACTCCTTAATGCATAACTAGACTTGGGACTTAGTCAGGTTGCCTGCAGGTAAAACTGCATTGCAGAATAAATGGGTTTACAGGCTGAAGGAAGAAGATGGAGGAAAACAGAGGTACAAAGCTAGACTTGTGGTGAAGGGGTTTGCATAGAAGAAAGGCATTGATTTTGATGAAATATTTTCTCCTGTTGTTAAAATGAATTCAATCAGAACTAGTTTAAGTCCTGTAGCAGCGGAAGATTTACATCTTGAACAGTTAGATGTAAAGACAACATTTCTCCATGGAGATTTGGAGGAAGAGATATACATGCAGCAACCAGAAGGATATGAGGTCAAAGGAAAAGAAAAATTGGTGTGCAGGTTAAAGAAGAGCTTGTATGGCTTAAAACAGGCTCCAAGGCAGTGGTATCTAAAATTTGACAAGTTTATGTCCGAACAAGGTTATACTAGATGTCACTCTGATCATTGTGTTTATCTAAAAAGGCAAAATGATGGCAGCTATATTATATTGTTATTGTATGTAGATGACATGCTTGTTACAGGGTCTAACATGCAGGAAATAAATGTGCTCAAAAGAAAATTGGCAAATTCATTTGCAATGAAGGATTTGGGAGCTGCAAAACAAATCCTTGGTATGAGGATAACTAGAGGCAGGAAAAATCGCAAATTAACACTGTCTCAGAATGAGTACATAGAAAAGGTGTTGAAAAGATTTAATATGCAGAATGCAAAACCAGTTAGTACACCTTTTGCTAGCCATTTCAAACTTAGTAAGGAGATGTTCCCAAAGACCCAAGAAGACATGGATTATATGTCTAAAGTTCCATATGCATCAGCAGTTGGAAGCTTAATGTATGCAATGGTCTGCACAAGGCCTGATATTGCACATGGAGTGGGAGTTGTAAGTAGGTACATGAATAATCTAGGAAAAGAACATTGGATGGCAGTAAAATGGATTCTCAGATATTTGAGAGGTACCACAAATCAAGCATTATGCTTTGGTGGTTCAAACATTTCTCTACGGGGATATGTTGATGCAGATATGGCAGGTGACAGAGATAACAGGAGGAGCACTACAGGATATGTATTTACTATAGGTGGAACAGCTGTCAGTTGGGTTTCAAAAATCCAAAGTGTTGTTGCACTTTCAACAACAGAAGCCGAGTATGTTGCTGCTACGGAGGCTAGTAAAGAAATGATTTGGTTACAAAGGTTTATGGATGAATTGGGTAAGAAGCATGATATGGGCACGTTATACAGTGATAGCCAAAGTTCCATTCATCTTGCAAAGAACTCAACATTTCATTCCAGGACTAAACACATACATCTCAAGTACCATTTCATATGGTCAGTATTGGAAGATGGAGAGTTGAAGCTAGAAAAGATACACACTAGCCAAAATCCTGCAGATATGCTAACAAAAGTTGTAACCAGGGAGAAATTGAGAATGTGCTCAATTTCAATTGGTCTTCAAGGATGACGATGAAGATGAGGAATAGCCAGGTCCAAAGAGGAGTCATTGTCCAGCAAATGAAGCAGCGATGGAGTTGCTACAATCAGTCTCCAAGTGGGAGATTGTTGGGTGTGGAGCCTGATTATCTTGTTTACTTTGTATCACAGCATTGGACCCCTATACCTTCAAAGGGGCGGCAACGCTGCCACAAGCTCTCGACGCTAGTGGTACCACGGTGGGAAGTTTAGGAAACTTTTGCATGCTTGGAGCCCCCTCAAAGCTAACGAGATGTAAAATTGCCTTGTAAAGTATAGTAATTTCTAGTCAGTACGGGTCGTTCATAGGTGGATGATCTGATGGTAGAAGTTATTTTTAGTTTATGGTTTTTTTCCCTAGAAGGCAACCCCTCACTTGTATGAGGGTATTGTAGTTTGGCTGTGTATTGTATGTGTATTCTCAAAGCGAGAAACATATAGGAAGATTGTGAGAGCGAATAGAGGATATTACAACGGATTTGCTGTAGGTTGTGTCTCTTCATTTTGCTGGATAATAGAAGGAAGGATTGGCTATTTGGGGTGGACGTAACCCAAACTGGGTGAACCACGTATATCTGTGTCTCTCTAGTTTTATGTGTTTTGTGTGCTTGTATTTTCCGCATATTTTATGTGTTGCATTTCTCTGTAATATTTAATTCTCTAATAGTTGCTAGACCGACTCTAGGGCTAGAGGGATTGTCTCTATCTGTAGAGAGGATTTACCTTGACAAAAAATTAGTTACTCCACTGGGGACTTCTTCTAGTGCCCTCCGAACACTTTGAGATTTTTATTTTTTGATCATTTTCATCGAATGTCCATTTCACTCTTGATATTATTTTCTGTGATTGATTGTAGTCATCGGTCTTCTTTTTGAAGTGATAAGTCTAGCCTTGTTTGCGGAAACCCTTCTATTTTTTGTGTTATTCCTCGATCAACGTTATTAAGTCTCTGACAAAATAAATGACCAGTGTTGATTTCATTAAAGCATAAGCGCGTATCCTCTTCCAGTGCTAGATGCAATGTCATAGGTGCGTTGATTTTTTAGTATGTTTTTTTAGGGTTTCTCTTCATTGATTGCTAGTGTCTTATCCTTCTAGGATTCTTTCTCTTCTCAAGATTTCCCTTATTCTCTTCTGTTCAAGTGAATGATTTGACTCAATTAGCCTAGCTTTGGTATTTTTTCTGTTGAATTGTGCATCCTCATCACCCTAGGGTTTCTAGGTTCATTATCTCGCTTGAACGGTTGCATGCCTCACTGAATACCAAACCTAGTGTTGAGTCATTCTTCTTGTTCATTTTAAACCATTTGGATTTGGTTGTCTTCGATTTTTCATTTGATCTTTATGACTAGAGTTTCAAGTGTCCATTGTGGGTCCATTTGGTTCTCTCTTCCACCTACAAGCACAGATAATATTGCTTTCCTTCAACTTGGAATTTTTTCTCTTCTATGTCAATTATTGCAAAAAGGAGGACTTTTTTTGTTTTAAGGAAATGATTTGAAACTTATTTTTGGTATTTTTATTATTGTCTCCTGTATCATTTTTTAAGAATTTCATTAGAAAGTACTTGAAGAAAGTGATTACATTTGAAGTGCATTTTGCATCCTTTTTGCATGTTGTTAATATAAATATATATATATATATATATATGCATTCATTTTTCATCTAAAGTGAAAAGTTTCATTTCACTTACTTCTAGTGCATTTAGTGAAAACCAATGAAAGTGAAAGAGATTTTCATTTTCACCTTGGATTGTGCACGTGAAGAAGTAGTGAAAAGAATCGCCATCTAGTATATTTGCTTGCCCACTGCATTGATTGCGTGAACCTCTTCCTGTCAATTAGTGTTTTTTTCATCAAAATCAACGGTTGTATTTTTCTCATATAGTTGCATTTTAGGGGTTCAAGTGACATCAGTAAGGCCTTAAAACTGAGGCTTAAATTCAAGATAAAATTTAAAAATTTATTCAATGAATCTAACGAGCATTTGGAAATTAATGCAAAATATCTAGAGGTCTAGGCTAGAGACGTGTTCCAATGTATATAAACCCGGCAGCTGTCGCTAAAAACCTGTGTTTCATTCTGGGAGTGAAACCTCATACCACATATGGAAGTATATGCCACTTGCGGCACGTATGATAAGTATAAAGAGACGCTCTCAATGAACAGTTACACATTAGACAACACCAACACAAAAAATTTCTCCTCGTACCATCGAGTATATAATGGGAGACCCCACTAGGTTTCTATCCTTCAGCCACAGGTAACCGAGTACGTTGCCTCGTAAACATGGTACACTGAACAAAGCATTCTTGGAGATTGCCTTCCTATACTTCTTGGCTCACCAAGAGGTATTCTCTAGTTCACAGATACTTGGTAAACCCTCTTGCCTAAAACAATCCCTTTTGATTTATTTTTGTTTTCAGTTCTAAAATCAGTTACTGACGATAACATGGCGCACTCGTAAAGTTATTTCTTGGCCACATCAGAGTAACTGCTTATAAATACATTTTTAAAGCCTTGAATAAATCACCTCCCGTTCTCTTTTTCTATTGAGATAAATTCATTTTGGCTGAACCATCAAGTTCGAATTCCCATTATTTATCTACCACTGAAGGGACATCACCACGAGTCTCTTCTGAACTTTCACCATCGATTGGAGCGCAAAGTGTTGAGCTTACGATTCTTCCAAGTGTTCAACCCCTTGCTACTCAATCTCCTCCTGATGAGCTAGTAAGCTACATCTTGTTTCCTCAGAATCCATTGTTTGATTCAGTAGAAGTCTCTCCTCAACAACAATATAGCCCATTCGATACACCAACCTTACCTTTGGTGCCTTAACCACATACACATCGTACTACCGTTGATCAGTTATCTCCACCTATGGCTTCCAAAGGTGAGGTCTCTTCCCCTCTTAAAGTTTCAATTTCCCTTAGTGGTGTGGATGAGTCTTTGTATGAAGGGAATCAATTACATCCAAATAATTTTCCTTATGGGGAACAAATCCCTCACTCTATTTTGCATCCATCTACCCAGCCATTGATCCCAACTGGTTAGACATATTTGGGTCACTAATTTTTTGGTGTTTCAACTGCCACATCCTTGTATCACAACACCATTTGGAAAAATGATGTAGTGCCTACATATGGTCCATTTGTATCTAGCACATATTCTTCCATCCCTTCTCAAACTAAATTAACATATATACCAACACAACGAATTGTTTGCATTAGTGCTTCGACACCTCCCGTGAGTTTACCAACATCAATTTCGTCGATCCAAGCTACTGTGGGGCAGCCAACCCTGTCAAATATTTACCAAGGTTCAACTGGAATGTCTGTGAGTGGATCACAAACTCACATTCCAGGATCTAGTCAACCTATTTTTCATATTCCTTTTTCTTCTGGATTATCTATTTTGGCTGGGTTAAGCTACGACTAGTATCAGCAAGCCTTGCAAACCCAGGTACTTAACAAACAAACTTATTTCCCTCATGGTTCTCAATAGTTGCAAACTCCACTCTTGAGTATACAAGGGTTTTAAGGTCAGTCTGGGATTCATGTTCCTTTATAGTCAGGGACTTATGCATATCAGAAGAGGCCTTCTTTCATTCAACAATGACCCTATGTGCAACAAGGTCAACCCTTTGTTCAACAAGGACAAACTTATGTTCAATATGGTCAACCTTTTGCTCACCAAAGTCCGTTTTCTTATGCTAAACAGGGACAATCTTTTGTTCAACAAGGACAACCTTACACTCAGCAAGGACAACCTTTTGTGTAACAAGGAAAACCCGTATCTCAACAAGGTCAAATATTTGTTCAGCCAGGTCAACCTGGGTCTCAGGGCCAACCTAGCTAACCTTAATAGCTTCAAGGTACCATGATGAAAAATCCTCAAGGCCAGCTTTTGAGTTCACAAGGGTAGCCTCAAGGTACCATGATGCCAAATCCTCAATAGCCTCAAGATCAAATTTTGATTTCACAAGGTCACCTTTTGAGTTCACCAAGTCAACCTCAAGTTATTGTGTTACAAAAAATTAAACAAAAACAAAATCCATATGATGCTTCTATGAGTTATACTCAGCCTGGACCTCAGTGGCCTACTATAGGTCAATATCCATTTTTTGGTCCAAAACTAGGATATTGTCAAATAGCCAATGTTTCAATCCTTATGGGGAAAATCCTTCCAGACAAAATATGTGGGGGAAAAGTTTCTCCCAACCTGGTTGGAATCCCCAAATGGCCCTTTACCAAAGGCCTTTTATGCCTTTTAATCCACAATTTACTTTTCTTACAACTTTGGAACTACTTGATGTGTCCATATTGACTAATGACTCGAGTCTCCATAATCCATATCGGGTTCCCATTCCTACTATGATTCTAAGAAATTTCCCTAAATTAAAAGGAAAATCTGGAGAATACCCTCATGCACATGCCATGACATACCATCTCCGGTGTTCCTCTAATTCCAAGATTGATGAATCCATCTGTCTTTGTATTTTCCAAAGAACTTTGACTTGTGCCGCTGCGACGTGGTACATCGAGCTTCCTCGTGGAAATTTCCAAGATTTAAATTATTTAGCTATGGAATTACTCACACACTTCCAGTTACCTGCTTGATAGAAATAAAAAATCATCTCCTGACATCCTTGAAACAAGATACTGCCATGCACATCTTTGACCACATCCATGAATGGATACGGTGGTGTCGCATGATAAAATTTCACATTCCTAACCAACTCTTGATCGGATGGTTCACCAAATACTTCTTCAATGAGACAGACATGGAAATTTCTATGGGGGCATGTGTCACTGAAGAATAATCCATTTCTCATGCACAATATATTGATTATGTTTATTCCTAGTCCGGCACATTATATGAAATCTAGCCCATTGCCCTGCATACTTCTACCAATCCTAAAAATTTGAAATCTCTCATGACACCACCTGTCGACGACATCATTGGGTCAGTTCCCCAAACTTCTCAAAAGTCTCCTTCTGCTTCTACAAATAATAAATCCATTTCCTCGTCCGATTTTGTCTCGCATAATTCTTCGAATCTTGGTAAAACCACGAAAGTTAATGTTGTCCAGTCTACCACAGCAGATAAAACTTCCAAAGGTAAAAATAAAGGCAAAGGTAAATCAAAATATTATGCCCTGAAATAGTATTCTCCCAACCCAACACTAATGATGGAACTAAGTGTAAGCGTAAGTGCCCTTGCGTAATTTGCGATGATGAACACTATACTAAGGAATCTCCCCGACGGGCTGCAGTTAGTCATTTACTCAAAGCTACTGAAGGGACTCTGGTGTCCTCAAAGATCCATTTCCCTCTCAGAAAACTCAAATGGTAGACCAAAACCCATCTACTTCCTCGTTTGGCTCCCAGGTGTTTATGGTGAGTGGGAAAACAACCATTTCCCAAGCCACTAGATCCAAAAATTATTCGGCTCAGTCGACTGAGAAAGAAATTTCCGATGTTCCTTCTCATTCTACTCCACCCACTTCTGGTCCCCTTCACATTGACATAACTAGCATTGATCTCATCATTCGACCATCTCCTAAAGATGTGCTTCGAAAATCCTCTTATAACCAAAATGATTTATTTGCTCAACATTATAAAATTTTTAAGGATCTGGATCAAGTATCTTCAGCTATGTCTGCATTAGAGGTCCTTCAAAGCTTCCCTTTGCAACGAAAATCATTACTATCCAAAATTGGAGGAATGGATCCAACTTATTCGAATCTTATCACTTTTGATTTGGAAAACCACATTCTATAACTTCCTCATAAGCTTTCTTTCCTCATTCATGTCATCACTAATGGAAAAACAGTCCATCTAACCATCATAGATGAAGGTGCATCCACCTTCATCATGTTTGTGCCTTGCTGGAAAGCCATTGGATCTTCGACTCTTAGTCAATCTCCGAACGCCATGGAAGCCTTCAATGGACGAGGTTCCCACTATTTTGGTTTTATCCCTAACTTTCCTATCACTTTGGAAGGAAAAATGGTCAATCTCAAAGTAGAGGTCATTGACACTAATCTCAACTAAAATCTTCTACTTAGTTGTAGTTGGACCCACGCCATGTTTTGTGTGTTTTCCATTTTGTTTTGTGTCATTTTTTTCCCGTATTAAGGGAAGATCGTCACTGTCGACCAAATTTTATTTTTCGCTTCTACTTCCTCAGTAGGCAATGTGCCATATGTGGGGCATACCAACATTACATGGGAGGGTGTGGGGGCAGGTCTTTTTAAATATGCTACCTTAATGGGTCTCTTTTCTCTCCCACCTCCAAAAATTGACCCGGTCAACATGATCTCTACTTCATCTTATCCTTGGATCATTCCCTCTCCTGATTAAGTTGATTCCTTCGGTGATGTTATGCCGTGAAGCCCTGTCGAACTTGATTATTCTGAAATTGTCTCGGCTTCGGCCCTCACTTCTATCCATGATACTCCTAGTATGCACTTAAACACGTTTTCTCAATCTCCTTGGCTTGGTTCTTGGGATTATTCTGATCCCTTTAATGAGACATTTCCCACCAACGAAAGCATCATTTAAGCCATGTCTATTGAGGATACACCCTGGGATGATACCCATCATCATTCTTCATTTCTTCCAAGTTTTGGAGCAATTTATTCGTGTCTTGAAACCTTTTCTTCCCACGCTCTTACTTTTTCACTTTAGACACCTGTCTTAATGCATGAGGTATTTTTTGAAGGAAACATGGGAAACATGACTGCTATGATGCCTATCGACATTTTTTTCAAACCAGGAATCATTGAGAACATCCACATCAAGGTTACTTTCTCTCGAGATGAGATCAAGCTCTACACTAGTATTTTTCAAGAGTTCTGTGATGTATTTGAATGGTCATATGAAGAATTGCCCGGCATCGATCCTTTTATAGTCATGCAAAAGATACCTACTAATCCTCATGCGAAGCCTATTCGTCAATAACTCTACCTCATGCATCTTAGAAAGGCAGCCACTATAAAGGGAGAAGTTGAAAAGCTTCTCAAGGCTAGATTCATATATCCGATCCCTTTGAGAGATTGGGTTTCTAATATTGTCCCTGTAACTAAAAAGTAGGGTATTATCCACGTCTGTGTTGATTACCGTGACATCAATCGTGCCTACCCTAAAGATAACTATCCCACTCCTGTCATTGACCAAATCATTGATGAATGCATTGGGAGTGAGATCCTCTCTTTCATGGATGGTTTTTCTAAGTGCAACCAGATTAATATTCTGCTAGTTGATCAACATAAGACTACTTTTATCTTTCCATGGGTAAATGTTTCCTACAAGAAGCTCCATTTCAGCTTAAAAAACGTTGACGCAACTTTTAAATGAGAAATTTCATATGCCTTTCTTGATATTAAGCACATTGTTCAGCCTTATATGGATGACTTACCTACCCATTCTGCTAAGTTTTGTGACCAACCTGCTCACCTTCGAGAAAATTTTCTCAACTGTAGACACTATAATATCCAACTTAATCTGCATAAATGTGTCTTTTGCCTTGAATCTGGTAGACTTCTAGGGTTTATCATCTCCAAGGAAGGAATCCGTCTTGATCCTCTGAAAGTCAAGGTTGTTGTCAACTTACTCCCTCCCTCATCTTTACATCAACTGTAGAGCTTACAAGGGAAATCCAATTTCCTTTGTCATTTTGTACCTAAATATGTTGAGTTGGCTAAAGGTTTTACATGTTTTCTTAAGAAAGGGATCCCATTTCTATGAAATGAAATCGCTGAAAAGTCCTTTGATGCCTTAAAAATTGTTCTTGTCCATGCTCCTTTACTGCATCCACCTAATTATCATCATGATTATTTCCTCTATTTAGCCCCTGCTACCAGCGCTATTAGTATGGTACTTGTCCAATATGATGATGATGGCACTGAACACGTTATTTAATACCTCAGCTGCAATCTCATGGATACTGAGACTCTATATGCCCATGTAGAGAAATTAGCTTTAGTTTTGGTTCACGTTGTTCGACATTTTCGACATTATATTTTACTTCGCACAACTACCGTGATTTCTGATTGCAACCCAATGAACTAAATTTTGATTCATTAGTTACTAGGGGAAATTATACTAAATAGATTTTCATCCTACAAGAATTTGATTTGGAATTTAATACTTCCAAATCTGAAAAATCACTAGTCTTTGCCAAGTTAATATGCTACCCTCCCTCTACATTTGTCTCTCTCGATTTTGACGAGAAGATTTTAGACAATACTCTCTTCCTCATCAGTACTCTTGACCCTTGGTGCAACGATATCATCGTGTATCTCCAAACTAAAACTTTTCGAGTCGATTTGAACAAAGCTAATCATCAACGCATTCGACATCACTCTAAACCCTATTGCATCGTAGGAGATACTTTGTACCGGGTTGGTGTCGACTAGATTCTTCACTGATCTTTGACTCTCGAATAGGCTGAGAGAGTTCTTAATGACTGTCATTTCGGGGCATGTGGTGGTCATATGTATAGATACACTATTTCTAAAAATATTCTTCATGATATATACTTTTGGCCTTCCATTTTTAAGGATTTTATTCTTATTGTCTGCAAATGTAACGCTTGCCATATTTACTAACGAAAAGTTCATGCCCCACCCACACCCTTACACCCAGTTATATTGTCAATCCTTTCGCTAAATGGGGCATTGATTTTATGACATGTAGCACTCACTCGGCCAGGGGGCATGCCTACAGTATCGTCGCCATCGATTATTTTACCAAATGGGCCAAGGCGATGCCTACATATACCACCGATGGTATGAACTATGGCTCAATTCTGATTCAATCATGTTATAGCCCGGTTTGGAGTCCCTTAAGCCATCGTTACTAACCATGGATCCAATTTTTGCCATTACATTATGGCCAAGATGACCACACAGTTGGGTCTGCGTAACAACAGCTCAACTCCCTATTACCCTTAGGCCAACGATCAAGTTGAAGCTGTCAACAAAGTCTTAGTTAAAATTCCTCAGCGCACTATTGGGATGCACATGTCCAATTGACATCTCATTCTTTTTTCATATCTTTGGTCTTATTGAACCTCGGCCAAAAATGCTACCAGATTCACTCCTTTTCAATTAGTATATGGTTTGGAAGCAACTATACAGATTGAATTTGAAATCCCTTCACTCAAGCTAGTTTTCGAATTACTCCAAAATACCTCACCAGAAGAGGAACGTCTTCTATATCTAGAAAGGCTTGATGAAACTCGTTGCTTCACCAATTTAGTCATTGAAGCTAAGAAGAAATGGGTAAAATCCAATTTTGATCAAACCATTTCCCCACATGCCTTCTTCAAAGGAGACTTGGTTCTTCTCTACGACTAAGGTCATGATAAACTCAGAGCAGGGAAATTCGAACCTAGCATGGGCCATACATTGTCAAAAAAAATTTGCAAAAAGGGGCCTATGATTTGATTATATATGAAGGAAACCCTTTGGATAAGCCCCAAAATGGTATTTACATCAAAAATTATTATGCGTAATCTCTCTCATATAATTACTTTTATACATTAGTTGTTTTCATTTTTGTACAGTTTGGTTTGGTGTGCCATTGCGAGCAACTTTCCTACTTATTTTTATTTTACTTGGTTTGTAGATATTTGTAGCTCCTTATTTTGGTTTTGCTGACGATGCTTGTCATAGCACCAAGAACCTATCCTCTGTAACATGGGAAATATATGAACCTAATGGTGAGTTAGTGGATCTACAAGATATCTGTCTAGATCATACAACTAACAATAATTCCGAGTATAGTGCAGTCATTAAACTTCAGTCTCTAGCCATTACTCTTGGCCTTAGGGAATTAGTTGTAAACTTGGACTCAGAGCTTGTCATGCTTCAGCTCAATGGGAAATATTCCATCAGAAATCCTCAAATTTTGAGAATGTATTTGCATGTTCGTCTCTTAGAAATAAATATTGACTACATCACATATCAACATATCACAATACGCATGAATACATTAGCATATGAATTAGATAATTTTTATTATAGGAACTCAATGGAGTAGGTTTCAGAGGTAGAAAAGGCCATCTTCAGGGGTTTTTGTGCATTTGAATATTTTTGAGGGCCAGGGCCATCGGTTGTTGGGGCTATTGCAAGAGCATCCAGAGTCCAATTTCAGCAAATGAATAGTCATTTTTTACTTTCTTGGACATTCTGAAGCTAATGGTGTAGCTTTCAGAATAATTTTCAGACTTATAAGTGTGATGTTTCCATAGATAATTTTTATGGCACCTAGAGCCACCATGTGTTGGAGGCATAGCCAGGGGAGCCAAAGGTCATTCTGAGTGAATTAACAATGTACTATGTATGTTTGACATGTTATGAAAACAATGAGATAGGTTTCAAGAGAATATGAGGACTTCTAAGGCTACTTTTCCATAGGATAGCTCAGTTAAGCATCAGGGCCACCAGCAAAAGAGGCCATGCCCAAGGGAGCCATGGTCCATTTTGGATGATTGAATAGTCAATATAGGCATAGTTTTTTATTCTGAGCCCATTGGTACAATTTTCAAAATGAATGGAGTTGAATAGAAGCTTGTAAAATAATTTGACCATCTTAATTCTAGAGAGCCTAGTCCATTGATGGAGGCTCAAGGAGACATAGGCCAAGTGTTGAGGGTGAACTTCTTTATTATTTTTTTGTTGTACGTTGCTGGTTATTTCTCTGCAATTTATGTTTATTTTTCATGCATTTAATCAGATAAAAGCAATTGATAATTTCTCACACATAAAGCATGTAAAAAAACACATGAACTTGACACAAGAATTAAATTGCACAAACAGACATATGAGCATGATCCTTATATTATTTAAATGGAATAGAAGGTTCTTGCATAGAAAAACAAGTCAGCCACCTATTTCATATCAATTTGGTATCAAAGCTTAATTTTAGCTCATTGTAGCCAAGGATAGCTAGGGTTAGCTATTGGTTGTTGAATTGTGCAAGCAAAATTTAACAATTTGAAAGTTTATGTGTGAAGGAGAAGTTAGATTGAGAGCTTGGTTCTCAAATCACAAGAAAGATGTTTTTGAAGCCTTGTAAATTTTTGTGAAGCTTTTATTCATTAGATTGTGATGGAAAATTCATTAAGTGGTGATTCTAAACCATCCTCCTTTGCAAGACTCTTTGATAAAGAGATGAAGCAGGACTTATACATCATGAAATATATGGTGCAACAGCTGTATACATATGTAAAGGGGAGCACTAAAATTCAAGATAAATTGGCTGCCATGAAGAAAGAGAAGCAAAAACTTCTTCAAAAGATGCATGAGATCGAGTCTTAGCTCCATGATGCCAAATAAGCCTTAGCCAAGCATGTGATTGAAGAAGAGATAAATAATTCAAGTTTTTCTTCAATTTCCTCTCAAGATAAATGTGTAGGTCCTTTTGAAAAAATCACTAGAGGAATAGGGTTCAAATTGATGATGAAAATAGGATATGAAGGTCACGGATTAGGAAAACATGCACAATGCATAGTTGAGCCAATTACGGTCGAGGAAAGGCCTAAGTACTTGGGTCTTGGCTATGGACAACTTTATGGAGAAAGCTCTAAAGCCATAAAGGCACTTCAAATAGTTCCAAGAAGGAATTTTGTTGGAGGTTAAAATCCTCAAACATGTGAAATTTTTAATAAATATGAATGCATTTTTTTGAAACCGATGTTGCATCAAGATGTTTTTAGACATGCATATTATGGCGAACAAGAGAGTTGTGACAACTCTAAGTACATTAAAAATGTTTTTGGTCTTAAAAAGAGAGTTTGAAACTCTTCAAGTTCATCTTCTCAAGAAGGTGAAAACGATGAAAATTCAAAGAAAAATTAAAGGTATAATTCTTCCTATAATCATGTTGTTTATGATTATGTTAGGCATGATAAATATACATGCATGAATGGGAGAAAACGTTGTTGTTCATATTGTGGTTTGTATAACCATCAAGTTTCAAGATGCTGGAAGAGAATGATATCATACAAGAAACGGTCAAATCAAAGGCATCTTGAATAGAATATGCAAAATATTTGCACTTATTGTCAGAAGAAGGGACATCTCATTGCCCAATGTTGGACACTGCATCCAACCATTCATCCCAAGAATTTGAAGCAAGTGGATAAAAATACTAGCGAGAATGGAACAAGAGATTCCATCATCGATGTGAGTCAAGATGATTCACAAGAAGAGGATGTTCAGCAAGAAAAATCACCATTGAAGTGGATTGGTAATAAATGGCTTGATTTCTTGACCAATTAAGGGATGCATGAGGAAAATTTCAGCCTTATGTATGCATGAATTTCTGTTGAAAGTATGACAAGTTGCAGTAGATTATCACAACTTGTATGATGCAAGATTGGATGTGAATTTTTTTTCGGTTGAAAGCATTTCTATTTGTTGAAAAATTTCGCCAAGATAGTGTAAAAGATTGGTATGTCACTCATTTAGTTTGCATCAATTTATCATTCTGTTCAGCTCTTATGATCACCCACATGTTTTGGGTTTATGTACTTGTTTGTACTTGAAAGAGAGAGTTGAAGAGTGTACATATGCATGAGATTTTGTATATGTAAATAGAGAAATTGTGATAGATTCATTGTAAATAGATACATGCATGAGTGTTGTCAATATGTATAAAGGAATGTCAACTTGTGTCGATTGTACTGCACATATGTTTATCAACTTGTGTCAGTTGTGTCGCACACATTTCATATCAATTTTATGTCGATTGTGTTGTATATTTCATGTTGACTTGTGTTTTTTATGTCGCATGTTGTTTGTCGACTATGTTTGTCGATTATGTTGATCGACATATATCTTATTCAATGGTGTTTGTCGATATTAGATACACCAATGTGCAATAATATCACCATGTACTTGATGTTACAGGAGGTGACAATGATTTCTTTGAAGGAGAAAAAAAGAGGTGGTCATCATTTCAATTCTTGCATAATTTTTTCTTTTCAAGATTGATTGTATGTTCTTGTGACAAGATGTCATAGGAAGTTTGAGGTACATTTAGTGAAAAGTGGGTGAGATGAAAAGTGTTTTGCTGTCATTACAGAACAAGCTGGTTTATTTTGTTGAAACCATGAGTTCACTCATATTGCAAGTTTAATTTGGATAAGAGGATTTACAAGAAGAAGCTTGTATGCCATTGTTGCAAGAGGGACTTCATTCTCAGTGGGAAGGCTAAAAATTTTCCAAGCACATAGAGATCGATGTAGCACGGTTGTATATGTATCAGTCAATAGCATTCAGCAATGTTTAAGTTGTTCAACAATCACCATAGAGTAATGGTTGAGAGACATAGCCAGTTGCAATGCCAGGCATGTCAATATGATTGCCAAAAATACTTGTCAAGTAAAATTATTTGATATAACTTGAAAGCAGAAGAGTGTTGAATGTTGAGCTGATAACTATTAGATTTTGTGAGTCCAAAAGACCGATAGTGGGAAAGAATGATCAAAATTTGGATTAGGACCTAAAAATAGCAAAAATTTCAAATTTCTCAAAATTTCTTTGAACCTAAATGACCAGATAGAGCTCGTCACCAAGATTCCAGCGCAACTCGTTTCATCGAAATTCGAGTTTGTATGACTGAGTTATCGTTTGTTGTCCGTTTTCCAAAACAGGCAAAAACAAATGAGAAGAACATGCATAGTGCTGATGTGGTAGGTATAATCAGCAATGGAGGAATATTCTTCACATTGCAGCCAGTGAAACTATGACAAGTTTCATCTTCATATTCGCCAGATGGGTTAAGTGAAGAGAAAAATTTCCCAATGACCTTCAATTCTTCCTAAGTTGGAATTTGAATTTTTTTTTAAGGGTTGGAGTATATCCCAACCAAAGGGTGCCACATGTCCTCTCTAGTAGGCCATTTCCTAAGCTTGGGCTCAAATGAAAATTTACAATAAGTTTGGACATTAGCTATATCATGGTCGAATTATTGTTTTGAATAGTAATTGATATGGTGGAATTATTTTATAATATATATATATATATATATATATATATATATATATATATATATATATATATATGTATGTATGTATGTATGTATGTATGTAGCTAATGTTATTAAGTCCCTATATTAATAGTGTAGCCCCTTATTATGTTAGTGTATCCCCCTTGTGTTATTGTGGCCTTACAGTAACCGCCATTTTGTTATTATTGTGCCCTTAAATTATTATTGTTAGGTCGGCTAGGATACATTGTGGCCCACTAGGATTACATTATGGCCCCATGGACTCCTATATATAGAAAGGAGGTTTTGTAAATTGTATCATCCAAGAATTGTTCATTTATGTAATGTATTGGAGGTTTCCCCCTCGAAGTGGCTCATTTCTAAGACGTTGATATCTCTTTTCTTCTATTTTTGGAGCTGGTTACACAACATTTGGTATCAGAGCCTTGGGATTCTAGGGTTTCGCTGCTCCAAACAGGTCATCGTGGCATTGTTGGTATAAATTTTTTTCTACGAAACCTAAAAAGCTAAATTGTTGGAGTCTGTAATCATTGAACGTCGTAAAAATATTTCATTCAGAGCTTGGTTCACAAATTTTCGGAGATATCATCTGTGGAAGTTAGGTATTTTTTCAAGCTCCTAAACAGGTCATCGTGGAATTTTTGCTATTATTTTTTTTCTACGAAGGTTCAGAATTGGAAATTCATATGGTGCGAAGCTGAAATCCTGAGGAAATTCATCAAAAAATTTCAGAGCTTGTTTCGCAATATTTTTGGAGATATGATCTGTGGAAGGTAGTGCTTTTTTCGGGCTCTGAATTTCATCTCAAAGAGGTGATCGTGGGAAAATCTTCATAACTCTCTCTGAACATCGGGTCAGTGCCATAGAAATGGGTTGCTATTACATAGTAATAGTTTGTTGGATATCGATTTTAGAGCCAAAGGACGAAACAGTGACATGTGGCAAGTCGTACAAGTTCGTTGTACTGAACCAGTCCATAATTAGGTCATTGTGGGCGATTGGACACAGCTTGGTCTTGGAGAATCCAAATCAGGTCAGACCTATGGAATTCAAAAGATAATTTAGAGGGATAATTTTATACTGAAATTAAAATATTGAAGTGCTGCAGTCACATAGATAATCCAATTTCATTATCGAGCTCCTCAAAAGCAAGAGAAAGGTGTGTATCTGGTTTTTAAAATTGCATAACGTTTGTTTGAAAAAGAAATTGAAGTGATTCCAAGTGAATATTTTAGAATTTTTTATCAGTATTGGGTTCCATAATGCCTCCAAAAAATAATTCCATACCCATTAATCCCTCAAAAAGCTATACTATGATTCATGAAGAGGAAGAGTTGCGGTATGAGATATCAAAATTACGGTACCAAGTGCAACAAGTTTCGATCTTACGAAGAGCAATTGAAGATGAAATAGATGGTTTAAAAGCGAAATGGAGGCTAAGTTGGATGGTTTGAAGGATCAAATAATACCAAATGTTGTGAAACCCGGCTCAAAGAAGAAAGAGATATAAGCATAGAAATAAGCCACTTCGAGGGGGAAACCTCCAATACATTACATGAATGAACGATTCTTGGATGATACAATTTACAAAACCTCCTTTCTATATATAGGAGTCCATGGGGGCATAATGTAATCCTAGTGGGCCACAATGTAATCCTAGCCGACCTAACAATAATAATTTAAGGGCACAATAATAACAAAATGGGGGTTATAAGGGTACAATAATAACAATAAGGGGGTTACACTAACAACAATAAGGGACTATACTAGTAATATAGGGACCTAACATGCCCCTCTCCTTCAAAAAAAGTGTTATTACTCAAGCTGGCAATTAACTCAGTGCTTATTGTTTTAATAGTAATGATATGGTTTGGTGGAGTATTATATATATATATATATATATATATATGTATGTATGTACGTATGTATGTATGTATGTATGTACATACATACATACATACATACATACATACATAAATATATATATATATATATATTATAATATTTTTTTTAAACCCACTATGGTGGAGTTCAAGAAATTTTAGAAGACCCCTATAACCAACCTAGAGGAGGTCTAAATATGGAGGCATGGAAAAGTTAGCATAGAAGTTACTATATATGTTGTCGAGAAAATTTTTATGGTGGAGTCGGGGCTCAAACCCCTGACCTCTGCCCTGCTAACCGCGCGCTCAACCATCTCTCCTATCGGGTAGTTCTCACCCATCGAGAAATTTGCATAAATTTAAATTAAAGCCTCCAACTCTTTTGGGGTTGGAGAGAGCCAGCCTCGCGGGCCAGCCCCATCCCCATGTGACCAGAAGTTCACAACCAAGTGTTAAGAAAGTTAAATCGACAGATTTTTAAATGAAAATTAATTAACGGTTAAACATCATTAACCCATGATAAATCGGCATTGGCGCCTAAAATGCGGTTATCAATAAACCATGATTATCCACCCATATACGCGCTTAGCGATAATTAAGAAAAATATTAAGCTGGCGGGTTTTCTAGAGGTGCACAAAACTTGGTGGGATTTCTAATTTAGAAACTTAACTGGCAGTCCACCAAATTTAGTGGCAGATTTCTAGGCTTGGAGTAAATGAGGCCTATCTTGGGAAATATTCGATCAAATTGAGCTCATTAAAAGTCATTCCTGGCTAATTTTCATGCTAGGAACTCAATTGAGTAGGTTGCAGAGGCAGAAAAGGCCATCTTTAGGTGTTTTTGTACGTTTTAAAATTTCTAAGGGCTAAGGCCATCAGGTATTGGGGCCATTGCCAGAGCATCCATAGTCCAATTTCAACAAATGAATAGTCATTTTTGGCTATCTTGGACATTATGAAGCTAATGGTGTAGTTTTCAGAAGCATTTGGAGACTTCTAAGTGTGATTTTTCCATAGAGAAATTTCATGGCACCTAGAGCCACTAGGTGGTGGAGGCATAGCTGGGGGAGTCAATGGTCATTCTGAGTGAATGAACAGTTTATATGTTTTACATGTTCTAAAAACAATGAGATAGGTTTCAAGAGTAGATGAGGACTTCTAAGGGTTTTTTCCACATGATATCTTAGGGAAGTATCAGGGCCACCACCATAAGAGGTCATGCCCAAGGGAGCCATGGTCCATTTTGGATGATTGAATAGTCAATATAGGGGTTATTTGGTATTTTGTGCCCATTGCTACAGTTTGAAAAACCAATGGAGTTGAGAAGTAGCTTGTAAAATAATTTGACCATCTTAATTCTAGAGAGCCTAGTCCATTAATGGAGGCTCAAGGAGACATAGCCCAAGTGTTGAGGGTGAACTCCTTTACTATTTTTCTATTGTGTGTTGCTGGTTATTTCTCTGCAATTTATGTTTGTTGTTCATGAATTTAATCAGCTAAAAACAATTGATAATTTCTCACACATAAAGCATGTAAAAACACATGAACTTGACTCAAGAATTCAATTGTACAAATAAACGTATGAGAATTATTCTTATATTATTTAAATGGAATAGAAGGTGCTTTCATAGAAAAACAGGTCAGCTAACTATTTTATATCGTCAATTCCTGCCGAATTTAATTCATTATCCAGGAATATTATTTAGAGACTCCCTTCTGGTACCTTAGAGCTTGCATGCCTTAATGGAAAGTTATTCGCATTTGATGATAGGTTCTCATCATTGGCCTTCAATCGAGTGATCTCACAAATGTTCGACTTCAATTCCTTATTCATATCTTGTGATTTGTACTGCTGGTACCTTGAGGACCATTATCATTATTGGTGGTTTCTCTTGCGCTTGTTAATAATTTACATCATTGACTGGTAATCAATCGGCTTTCTTGCATGTTTGACTTCAGATCATTTATTGACATGCTTGAATTTGTACTTGATTGGGTCTTTATGGAGTGCAAGACTATGGGTTTTGTTTTATCAAGTCCAGGATGCAAGGCGATATGATTTATTCATAATTGTATTCATGACTCTTTTTAGATGGATGGCTATGACTATATGGTGAGTCTACATTTGTGATCCTTCTTATTATGGATGGTTATTCCCATACCATGGATCCATTTACATGATATTTTGATGGATGACTGCATCCATACCTTGTGTTCATGTATTTCTACTAGATATTTCAGCTATGTATGTATCTATACGCTTGATTCGTAGGTCTTCCGATGAAGACATCCTGGTCCTTCCACGTCTCATAAATCATTTCAACCCTCACTCTCATTCTGCCTTCATGCTTTAGGTGGCATCTGTTACACAACATTTTGTCAATTTATTTTTACTCCCTATTCCCAGATCTTAGAGAAATCATATAGTGGTCCATGTGTACTTTTCCCATCATGGAGCACATCCCTTGGATCCCAAAAAGTCTGAAGATCAATTCCCCTTTGACTCATTTATGGAGAATCTCCCTAAAAATTTGCTATTTTGGACCGGCGCGACCACCTCGTGTTTCACCAGTGCCTATGGCAAAAAATTAACCTATGACTTGCGTTGATCAGTGTTGGTATGGACCCCATACTCGCATTGATCCACTTCTAGAAGTACTTCAGAAATGGAAGCGAAGCTTCATGGCATAGAAGCTTCAAGAGCGGAGGGATGGATGTTTTTTTATCATGATATGGTTGAGATTTCTCCTTTGGGTTTATTATTCCTACAAAAGAGGAAACACTCAAGGAGATAAGACCTCCTTCCATATTTTGAGGATCCATGTCTCCTCCTTCCATGGCTATAAAATTATCCCCTTCCATATGCCTCAGCTAGGATAGAATGAAAAAATAAGGAGAAAGAATCTGAAGATTTATTTAGCTATAAAATAAGTGAGTTTATATGTGTAGCCTCCTTGTGTGAATCTTGGAAAAGAGTGTTTTGGAGACATGCTTGGATTCAGACCCATAAAAGGAAATCTCAGACATTATGGTGAAGGTTGTGACTCCCATTTCTGATCATTAATAAAATACAACTAGTTTTTACTTTCCATTTTGGTTTGTTATTATGATGAAAATTCAATTATTCCTTGATCTGTTCAATATATTTCATTCAATATAAGTATTATTTGTTCTATCTTGTTCTGTATTATCTTATGTCTCTTGCCATATGTATTGATCATAAAAGGAGAAAGGAATGTGATCTGGAGTGAAAGATAAGTGGATGCACTCCAAGCGAATATGTAGTCATCATAAGTTCAAGGTAGCTACTCCTATTTTTTGTTTCTAATTGAGTATAATATAGGAAATCAGATGATTTTTTGTCTTGTTTGTTGCTAGACCCACTCTAGGGCTAGAGGGATCATCTCTATCCACATAAAGGATTTACCTTGAGAACAATGTTGTTGCAATGATGTCTAGGATCTTTGGTCAACCTGATAATACTAAATATTTAGTTGAATGGGTTACCCTAAGGGAAGCAAACACATTTTCTTATATCATGGACTAGGGAACCATTTTTTCCAACAATATTTCCACTAAAATTCTTGAATATAGGAAAAATCGTTCTATTTCCACCAAAAAAATCCCCCCATTTTATATGAGTGCTTATAATATGCACATTGTATTTTTCACTTCATATTTTCCAGCCATGGGTTTGAAATGGACTACCCAGGACCCTCTCCCCATTCATGTCTATCATAGTATGTTATGGGAGTCAATATGAAAACCATTTTTATAAAATATGCCATGGAGTTATGCGCCCTTTATTTCAAGACATGTTTAATGAAAAATCCCCCAAGTTGTCTCGAGAAGCTCAAGCTAACTACTCCTCCATTCAAAAATGGTTTGGAGAATAATTTTTTACCTCTGTCAGAGTTTTTGGGAGCCTGGCTTGGCCACTTGTTCTACCATTATATGTTACGGATAAGCTTCTCGCAAGAGAAATAACTTATCAAACAATTGGAAATGGAATAACTAAGTTTATTAAGGAAGCTAAGAAAGAATCATGGCCCTCTTTTCCAATTCACTGTGGTGTTTATTCCTTGGAAAAATATAAACATGCAGGATTAGAGGTCAACCAAATTTAATGTTTGAAATTGTTTACAAGTTAAAACAAATAATACGACGTGAATCAAGTTGCAGATGATTTTACCTCTCAAGTTAAAATAATACCTTGTGTACATGAATATAATGATTTCGATGACTTGTTTGAGTCGATCGACACTAATGCCACATTTCAGAATTTAGCAACATCACATCTCCATCCACAACAATTGTCAAAATTCAAAGAGTACCGAAACAAAATATTGGAAGGGATTTCAATGAAAATTTTAGAAGTATCCCAACTCATAACACAGAAGGAACATGAAAAATAACAAGCACCTAAGGATACTGAAGTCCTTAGTAAAGCTGAAGAGGATAAATCTACGGAAGTTAAAACCATGGATTTAGAGTTTACAAGTAATTTAAATGATGTCCGAAAGGAGTTTAAAAAAAAAAATCAAAGGAGACCAAGAAGTGATGATTATTGGTCATCAACAGATAATGCAAATGCCTCAAAGAAAAATTCAGGACCTGTTTACTACTGGGCCATATGACAAGTTAGTTAGCACAAAACAAGTGGAATTCATCATGGCATTCCCTACCATATAAATTGTACTGAAAATTGTGGAAATTCCTCCTCTGTATATACTCTATAGTCCTAAACATCAATCTGTTATGAGCAGGAAAATAAAAAGGAGGAAAGAGCAGTCTCAACTACTTGTTCCAGGATATGTTCTAATGGAGGTAGTCTGGAAATATTCACTAGAAGATCCTTCTCAGGATCGAACTCGTCTAACCTAGCTCGCAAGAGCCTATGGATCTTCTAATATAGATAAGGCCTCTAAACATAATCATTTGATTAAAGGTCGGGATGAAAGAATCATCGAATTAGAACAGGAAATACTGACAGAAAAGAAAAATGTCAGCCAACAACTATAGGTGCAAATATTACAGCTCAAAGAGAGAATTGATCAATTGAAATTACAACACTAAACTGAAATCAGTGCTAAGGAAACACAAATTCATCAATTAAAGTTTACTATTGAGCAATTCAAAGAAAATCCAAAAATATATGAATTTAGGAAAGAAGCACTGGAATTGAATATGCTACTGGCACAACAACACGTTATTTTTTGTCAAAAGTAGTCAAATATCATTGAATTATGTGAGAAACGTTATTCATTGATGAATCAAATAGTAGACTATAGAATCAATTTCGATGAAATCGACGATAAAGTGTCAGAGTATGTCACTTGACAAGATACTACTGATGGCTGAAAGGCTAAACTTCCCAGAATTGAGCACTCCAAAAAGGAGATATTATTTATTGACTTGGACATATAATTGAAACATCTTGAAAGGGAAATCTGCATAGCTAGAGATGTGGCTAATAATATTGTTGAAACAATCAGTTTGAATCTCATCGTTGCCAATATTATTGATATATTCCCTCCTAGTTCTCTTCCTATTGTTGAAGATTTGATAAGGAAATGGCAAGAATTCTCCAAGGTCAAAGAGGAAAGAATCAAAAATTTGGAAAACCTAGATTGGGATAAGTATTGGAAATACTTGGAAAAGCCATATAGAAAGTGGCTCATCTTGCGTTTCCTTATGGATAATTCTTCCTATATGTTTCCTCCACTTTCAGATGATTTTTTCACTAGAAATTTATGCATCGGGCTAGAAAAAACCTCCCGAGGTTAAGCCTATGCTTAACATCCTTCAATTGAAGGAAGGGATGGCTAATGAGACATCAGGGAAACCTTCAAGAAACTCACCCCATTAATTTTTGTTTCTGTTTTATTTTCACTTAGTTTAAGGAGATTTTTTTAAACCTCATCAACTTTTATTGTAATTAATATTTTTAAGACTTTCTATTTTATTATATAAACCCCTTCATGTCTTTTAAGATGGGGTTCTGAAATTTTGAAAGGAAGACTTTATGGAAGTCGCACTTTTGTACTCTTAAAGTTTTATTAATATAATGGGCTGGACCAAATACTATTTTTCAAATGAGAAGAGTTAGCGTATACATGGTACTTTTATCTTATATGTTAATTTTATTTTCCAAATGAGAAATGGTTAATTTTTCTTATGGTGTTTTGTTTTATGTATCTTTTTGAAAACTATCAGGCATTAATTTACTTTTGAACATGTTAGATTTCTAACTTTTGGTACATATTCAATACATGTAGTAAGCTGTTGCGATACAGTATTATCCAATTTACTTAATTAACTATTTATTTAAATTAATTATTTAAAATTGTTTTCATATCTATAAGTTTTTGTATAATCTTTATTTGCATTCGCTGAAATATCATCTTTATAAACCGCATAAGGAAAATAATTCATTCCGGGATAGATATAGATAGGTATATTTATTTACTTCAAGCTTGTTATCACTCCCATATACCAATTTACAATCAGTTATAATACCATCCATTCACCCAATTATATTTCACTCGGAAATGGGTCTCATAAATCTAGTCAGAGCCACCATACCAAATGAATAAGGGACGATTTTCAAGTCCCCATACAACTAGTTTACCCTGATGTTGTTGCACCCATTTTTGGGGCATCAAAAAGAAGGTAACGGTGAAGGATACAAAAATGGAATGAAAGAAATGTGATCTATGACATGTTGGGATGTGCATGGATAGTGTGAAAACTTTAGAGGAAGAGTTTCTTGGTAGAGATAGTGTGGTCTCTGGATGTGCAATACTACTATTGTGTACATGAGGTTTTTTGTGCATGTTGTACATGTGGTGTTGCATAAATCTTCTACATGTGATGTTGCATACATGTTGTACACTTGGTGTTGTTGAACATGTGGTATTATGTACATGTTATACATGTTGTGTTGTGTACAAGTGGCACTGTGTTATGTGTATAGTGTAGTCATTGTATCATGACATGTGTATTTGTTGTGTTGTACTTCTGTATGGATATGTATTCTATTGTACATTGAGTGTAGGTGTATGTGTTTTGGTGTATAATGGGTGCAAGTGTATGTGTTATGATATACATTTTCTATACAATGTGATGGGAGAAGCAAGTATGGGATTTTCTTGACCCGTTTTGCTGATATTGAGGGTAGAGGAATTTAGGCTCTACATTCCCTTGTTTTTGTTATTGAGGGTAGAGGTAGTTTAGTATTTGGATACCCTTGTTGGTAATATTGAAGGAGGAGGTGGTATAGGCTCTAGATTCCCTTGTTCCTTTGAAGAGAAGGCATTGGGTGCTTGTTGGATTTAGCAACCGATCCAATGTGTGTACGTGAGTAAAGAGAAAAGAAAGAAATGGGTGCTCACTAGGTATGGAAATTGATCCAGTAAGTGCACGAGATTGAAGAGAAGAGAAGGTCGTAGGTGCTTTCTCAGTTTGAAAAATGATTCAGTGTGTGTACGGAAAGGAAAAAGAACAAAGGCAGAAGAAAAGAACCATGTGAAAGATAAATATTAGTATTTTATTTTAGTTTTAATTACGCATGCGATCTATGATTGTTTTGTTTTGAGTTAATCAGATGTGATATGTTTATACATGATTATTTGGTCAAAGATCTAGTTTTACTTGTCATGAAATCAAGTAGAACCAATTGTAAGTTTACCTTATTGACAAGCCACCAATGCAGTATGATTTGAATTTATTTCAATTCCTTTTTAGTCTAATGGGAGTTATGTTCTTGGTACAGGAAATACATGAAATTCCTAGTGTGCATAGTTGAAACTGACTGCAAGAATTAGGATCAACAAGAAAAAGGAAATTAGAATAAGCATAAATATGCTGGTAAATTAGTTCAGGAGTAGGGCCATTGTGGGACATTGGTGCCCAATAATGTCCATTGATTTCCATAAGAATGTTATGACCTGTATAATGATTTTGAGGCAGGAAAATACCTTTGTTTTTGGACATTCTCATGTGATAACACCTTTCCAGTGGCTCAATCACTGAAGGTATTGTGTTGTAGAAAAGGGGATTTTGAGGAACTTGGAAGGTGAGTGACTACATGGAAAGGGGTGACTGAATTTCTCAAGGTCTATGTAGTAGAGAAGGGAAGGTCATGGATTTTTTTTTGTCATTAGAATTTCTACATGGAATCATAAGCACATTGGGATTATGCCTTGGAACAATGAGCCAATAATTCTTCATTGAGAGGATAGGGAGTGAAATGATCTTAGTGCTAGACATTGGATGCAGGCTTGACTTTGGGAGTGGATTCTGGATTTCCTAAGAAGGAGTTGAATCCTCGTATTACTTAAGGGTGCAGATGTGAGCCGTTGGACTCCCTTGTTTTTGATGAAAAAATCATATCCTTCTATTTTCTAGTCAAATAAAATGTACATATGTATGTATGTGTATAATATTGTGAATACTATATCAAGTTAGATTTATAAAGCTCCAGAGAAAATATGGTTATTTGTTGGTTGAAGTAAATGCACATAAGTAGATGTGGTTGTTATTGTAAAAACCATAATGAGTTGTATTATAAAGCTCCAGTTAGTGGTATGTTTTTCATGTTGGCTATGGTTTTCAGTAGTTATTTATGGTAAATAATGTAATGCCTCCTCTCACATTTGTGCACTTTCACTAGCTTTCCCGAGATAAACATGACCTCAGGGTCACTATGATAAGAATGACCCTCCTATGTAACCTTAAGGAAATGGAGTCGACAACTTAAGACCTTATTGACTTCCCTCAGGTACCACTGGACCTCCAGGAGTAACCCAACCCCTCCAGGTGTCCAACCTCTTAGACAACTCACTTTTTCCATGACCTAGATCCCTAGTCACTCCCTTTCCAATGCATCCATGTGGCTATGGGTTCCCAATCGCTCCCATAAGCCTACCTCCATGTAAATATGGTTTTTTATTCTTACTTATATTCCAACGAATTTAAATTATGTGCCACATTTTCAAGGCCAAGACTGAGGGTTGTGCCCAGAACTCAGTGAAACTTCCATAGAAGATAAATAACATAGAAACACTTAAACCAAGAACATAAACCAGGACTTCACCTGACCATCCCCAATAAAGACTGACATTTTTTCAAACACTTGGTAAATAAGCAACCTACATGTCATGAATGCAAGTCTGATCATAAGGATTGGAAACTTATTTGAGGTTTAGAAAGAAGGGTCACTAGCTTCTCACCTTAGCTATCACAACAACAATTAGGTCTTGCATTCATTATTCATTTAGTTACAAGTGAAAACTTGAAAAGAGCCATGACTAAGAATAGTGATATAACCATTATTATAAGTAACATATAACTAGATAAATAAAAATAAGATAACAACCATTAAAGAAATATAATAAAATATACATTTCTTCATCAAAGCGAGGTAAAATTAGCTTTTATTAGAATGGGAAAATGTCGACCATTGATTGGCTGAACAAATTTTTTATTTCATCCAATTACCCCCATATCATATTCCAAACATTAATGTGGGATCTCATCAAATAAACCAATCCAAACACAACCAAGGGAATTCATAGGTTAAACCACCTCCATCCTCACCATACTGTGATCTCTCCTAAATCAATTTCGAGATAACAAAACCAAACTGAGCTTGGATTCCTCATAATTTATTCACCAATACCTTGACGAATTTTATTGTTTTCAGCCTCAACCTTTACCGTGTATCACACCATTACCAGTCAATGGATTCCTAGGCATTTGAGAATTTTCGTGAGACCACCTCACTCGAATCTAAAATCTTCTGGAAATCCAAAGTTAAAAACCAAGAACAATCCCATCATACCATGGCTATTTGGAAATGGAAAGGGTAGGCTAAAATCCACTTCTGAAACCCGACAAAATCCATTCCAATGACATAAAAATAACCAAATACCAACATGGATGAACCATGCATGTTAAAACCATCTAGGAAATAATACATGTAACTTGTTACATGAAAATGTGATTGTTAAAGTTGCTTAATCCTTGCCTCCCTTTTTTTTCCTTGTCCTTCCTTTGTTTTCCTTCGCCTTTGTTGACTTTCCTTGTCCTTCCTTTGCTTGATTTATTTTTTTCTCCTCTTGGTGCTCTTCGCCTCTCTGATAATAATTTCAAAACTAAACTAAAAAAAGCTACGAACTGATGCTCCGAGGTCTTTTATTGCTGAGGGCTCTATTTTTTTCAATTTTCCTTTATTTTCCTTCATTTTCGTCCTCACATGAAACCTGTGACCTTTCAACTTCCTTTTCTCCTATTTCCTTTATTTTCATAAATAAATACTATAAATAATCTTTTTCCTTTCCAAATAATTAGCCATTTCCTTTTCCAAATTCCTTAGTCATAAAGAGAACAAGTGATTCCCACTAGGATATTTTTCCCAACATTCTGCTTGGAATAAGTGTCCCTTTCTCATGGTCTTGTTTTACCTTTAATAACTTTTGTTACATGAACTTTTAACCGAGGGTTGTTATAGACCCCTCCTCCTTAGGGGAACACCATCCTGAGTGTTAAACCACACATATACCCAGAAAAAACGTTGAAAATAAAAAAACTATTGCCTATGGAGATTTATAAACCAACCCATTGCAGTTTCTACAATAACATCCTGGGGTAGCAAGCTAAGTGGGCTTGATTGTGGGGAAAACTCCACAGTTAAGTGCACTTGAGCTAGAGGAGTTCTGGGATGGGTGACCTCTCGGGAAGTCCTGCTTACTGGGTGCAAGCCCCATAAGTGATGATTGACGCTATGTGATTCATTTCACTAGTTTCAATCCCACTTCTTCACCTATGTGAGAATCACCCAATGCAATGAGTGTTAAGTGGACTATTCAAAAATCATGAGAAATTAGTCAGTTAAAACCACCTCTCATGGAAATGGTCATAGATGAATGACTAAATTAATGCAGTTGAATCCCAAAAATTATATCTAATATAATGCACTGTGGAAACCCCTCATACTAAAAATACTAAGAGTAAAGGGATCTCTTCTTGAATGGTTCATGAGGCACAATAGTTGCTAAGGTTTTTCAAATGGGCTAGCAATCTAAGTGGGCTTGATTGTGGGGAAAAATCCATAGTTAAGCACGCTTGAGCCAGAGGAGTTCTGGGATGGGTGACCTCCCGGGAAGTACTGGTTGCCGGGTGCAAGCCCTGGAAGTGACGATTGACACTATGTGATTCATTTCTCTAGTTTCAATCCCACTTCTTCACCCTTGTGAGCATCACCCGATGTAATGAGTGCTAAGTGGAATATTCAAAAATCATGATAAATTAGTCAGTTACGACTACCTCTCATGGAAATGGTCATAGATGAATGACTAAATTAACATAGTTGATTCCAAAAAACGATATCTAATATAATGCACTGTAGAAACCCCTCATACTAAAAATACTAAGAGTAAAGGGATCTATTCTTGAATGATTCATGATGCACAATAGTTTCTAAGGTTTTGCAAATGGGGTAGCAAGCTAAGTGGGCTTGATTGTGGGGAAAACTCCACAGTTAAGCGTACATGAGCTAGAGGAGTTCTGGGATGGGTGACCTCCTGGGAAGTCCTGCTTACTGGGTGTAAGCCCCAGAAGTGATGATTGATGCTATGTGATTCATTTCACTAGTTTCAATCCCGCTTCTTCACCCTTGTGAGCATCACCCGATGTAATGAGTGCTAAGTGGACTATTCAAAAATCATGAGAAATTAGTCAGTTAAAACTACCTCTCATGGAAATTGTCATAGATGAATGACTAAATTAACGTAGTTGAATCCCAAAAATGATATCTAATATAATGCACTGCGGAAACCCCTCATACTAAACATACTAAGAGTAGAGGGATCTCTTCTTGAATGGTTCATGAGGCACAATAGTTGCTAAGGTTTTGCAATTGGGGTAGCAAGCTAAGTGGGCTTGATTGTGGGGAAAACTCCACAGTTAAGCGCGCTTGAGCCAGAGGAGTTCTGGGATGGGTGACCTCACAGGAAGTCTTGGTTACCGGGTGCAAGCCCCGGAAGTGATGATTGACGCTATGTGATTCATTTCACTAGTTTCAATCCCACTTCTTCACCCCTGTGAGTAGCACCTGATACAATGAGTGCTAAGTGGACTATTCAAAAATCATGAGAAATTAGTTAGTTACGACTACCTCTCATGGAAATCATCATAGATGAATGACTAAATTAACGTAGTTGAATCCAAAAAATGATATCTAATATAATGCACTGCGGAAACCCCTCATACTAGAAATACTAGGAGTAAAGGGATCTCTTCTTGAATGGTTCATGAGGCACAATAGTTGCTAAGGTTTTGCAATTAGGCTAGAAAGATAAGTGGGCTTGATTGTGGGGAAAACTCCATAGTTAAGTGCGCTTGAGCTAGAGGAGTTCTGGGATGGGTGACCTCTCGGGAAGTCCTGGTTACCGGGTGCAAGCCCTAGAAGTGATGATTGACGCTTTGTGATTCATTTCACTAGTTTCAATCCCACTTCTTCACCCCTGTGAGTATCACTCGATGCAATGAATCACATAGACATTTCACTAGTTTTAATCCCACTTCTTCACCCCTATGAGCATCACCCGATGCAATGAGTGCTAAGTGGACTATTTAAAAATCATGAGAAATTAGTCAGTTATGACTACCTCTCTTGGAAATGGTCATAGATGAATGAATAAATTAACGCAGTTGAATCCCAAAAATGATATCTAATATAATGCACTACGGAAAACCCTCATACTAAAAATACTAAGAGTAAATGGATCTCTTCTGGAATGGTTCATGAGGCACAATAGTTGCTAAGGTTTTGGAAATGGGGTAGCAAGCTAAGTGGGTTTGATTGTGTGGAAAACTCCACAGTTAAGCACGCTTGAGCCAGAGGAGTTATGGGATGGGTGACCTCCCAGGAAGTCCTGGTTACTCGGTGCAAGCCCCAGAAGTGATCATTAATGCTATCTGATTCATTTCACTAGTTTCAATCCCACTTCTTCACCCCTGTGAGCATCGCCTGATGTAATGAGTGCTAAGTGGAATATTCAAAAATCATGAGAATTTAGTCAGTTACGAATAGCTCTCATGGAAATGGTCATAGATGAATGACTAAATCAACGCAGTTGAATCCCAAAAATTATATCTTCTAACATCTTTCTCAAAGAAAAACGATCATGACAAGCATGAAAAACTGACAACCATACCACTTATTGGATATCTATAAATTATCTCATTGTTTTATATAAAATAAAAACAATATATAAATATGTACAAATACGAAGACTCATTTTTCTTCACCGAAAAAAAATTAAGGATACATAGCTCACATCTGATTAGCCATATCAAATGTAGCTTCATCAGGCCCAAAGTGCTTCCACTACACTTTAACCTGCTAGACTACTTTATTCCGGAGCATGAGATTTTTCTACTAAAATATGCAGTGAGGTTCTAGTTGGAATTCTCCTTCTTTCTCCACCTGCAATACATAAAAATAAATAACATGATCAACATCCTTATTGATCATAGGCTTATTATTTAGCTAAAAATTAAAGTTCTCAGAAATGCTCCAAACCATAATGATAGAATAGAGTTCGTCACCAAAATTCCAACACAACTTGTTTTATCAAAATCCAAGTTCGTATGAGTAAGTTATGGTCTGCTTTATGTTTTCTCAAATAGGTAACAAATGTGCAGAACAGTGACAGATTGATGACTTGGCAGTCCAGTTCGCACCTCAGGAATATCCAGGGAATATTCTCCAATTTTCAGCGAACGACAGTGTCAAGTGTCATTTTCAGATTCACCAATGTTGCTTGGGACATTTAAATTTTTCCTCTTGATCCTAAGGTTGAAATTTCTATATATGGTGGATTATTGATTTTTATATTGAGGAATTGGGCCAATAGAGAACAGACATGTGGAGCAGCTAGAGGCTGCTACGTGCCCTCCCCCATGGCAATGGTATGGTGCAACATTCATTTCACAAACCCTAGTCATGGGCACATATCTTTTTTACTAAGGTCTGAATCAAAGGTGGTTGGCGCAATATATATATATATATATATATATATATATATAACCAAGGTTGAATTTGAATGTTGTGTTTAATAAAATTATATGACCGAGGAGGGGCAGAGGTCGGGGTCAACCCCGCGATCTCCCCCAGACTGGCGACCACAAAAACAAATAGACCACACGATGTTCCTTGATATGTATAGGATTCCACTTATACGTAAGATTTTTTAGCGCCATTTTTGGGGGTCCGAATAGGGCCAACCCCCTCCCATATGTTCAAGTGCTGCGACCGAGAGATAACACTATTCACCAGCAGAAATATCAATGGAAGTAAACCTTTTTTAATGCCATAATCCAAATTAAGCTCCATGCTAATGTGTGGTTAGCGCTAAATGTGATTTGCACCTAATCCTCCACTAATCACACTTAAATCACACTTATCTTAACTTAAATGCACAGTTAGACTGGCAGCATACTTGGCGGAGCTCTAGATTTAGTTGAGCTGTCTGGCGAACTTTCAATTTTAGTGGAGAAATTGTAGGAAAATTTGGTTTTTCCATAAATGAGAAAATTTTTGACCAATTTTGGCCCAGAAAGGTCCAGTCTTCATATATGTTTATGGTTTGGAGCCATTGGAGATGGTTGCAGAGGCAACAGGAGACTGTAAACATCAGATTTTCACAATTGAAACTAATACAAAGGCCCATGCCAAGGAAGCTGGACCAAGGAGATGTAGCCCAGTAGGGGTGAACTCCTTCATAAAAACCCGATGTATTTGACTCAGTTGTCTATGTTTGTTGTGCTTTTATATGTTTTTTTTCAAAATTTATTTTCCATGCTTTTATGTTCTTGAAATACACTTAATCTCATCAAGTTTGTTGATTTATCAATCATAAGCACATGTATAAACCGTTGTACAAGAAGAAAACCAAAGCACTTTCATATTAAATCTGAAACTGATATTAACATGACATTAACTAAAAAACAATTTTATATCAAGTTGGTATCAGAGAAAAGGTTATTCTCTTTCTTTCCTTGATATTGTGCAATAAGGGTTTTAATAGTTGAAATTTTGTGATGCTTACAAGGTTGAAGTTGCAGAGAGGAGAAGGGAAGCTATTGGTTGTTAGTCCTGAGATTAGGACAAGAAGGAATAGAGCTGAGAGAGCATCATCTTCACCTAAAGTTCCACTCAAATCTGCACTTGAAGCACCTCAAGTTCTATCACCAGCAGTTGAAAAGGTACAAGCATCAGAAGTTGAGCTTGAATCCGTAGCCATTATTTCAAGTGTTGGAGAGACTCAACGACATTCAGAAGAAGAATATGTCAAGAGAGGATTCAGGGACATTCAGAGAATGGTTAAAATAATTTTTGACGCATTCACTGTAGAAAGAGTAGGAGAAGGTTCTAAGACTTCACATAGAGAAGGAAATTAGGATGACAAGAAAGATGAAGAGAAGAGTTCGAAAGTCAGTGGAGGAAATCCACCTCCATATTCACCATCCTCAACCTCATCATCTTCATTAGCATCTTCATCTTTCACTTCCACCATAAAAACCACCCACACTCATTCAAAAACCCCAAAAGGAAAAACTCCATTACTCAAGTTGGACATCAAGTTTGAACTTCCCATGTACAGTGGTGAGATAAATGCTGAAATTTAGGTAATTGGATCTATCAATTGGAAGTATATTGTAGAATTTATAATTTACAAGAGGGCGACATAAAAATCTACTTGGCTTCATTAAGGCTAGAAGGAGAAGCACTAGTTTGGTGGGAGGCAAAGACTCGAGAGGAAATTCAAATCCATGGTAAGACATCAATTTTTTGGGTTGAATTCATTTTTTCCATTAAAAGAATTTTTTATTTATTAGCCTATATGAGAAAAGAAATTATGAGTTGGAAAAAATTTAGGCAACTCAAGCGCCAAACAGTTCAAGAGTACACCGAAGAGTTTAGAAAGAGGGTTGTGTTGTAAGGAGTAAACTTGAATTCCCAAGACACACTCTTGAAATACATGAGGGTTTTACATTCCTATTTGAAACATACTATCCTTATGTTTAACCCAAACAAATTAGATGAAGTATGTGTTCAAGCCACGCATATTGGAACAAGGGGAAATAACATTCAGGAAGAGAGTAGTAAGAAGAATCCATTCAAGGGTAAGGGAAAAGAGAAGTGAGTAAAATGGAATGGTAAGAAGAATGCAAGAATCAAGAAAGAAGGGGAGAAAACTACATACAAGCATTGTTATAAAGAGGGGAATGATGAATCCCACTATTGGAAACTACATCCCAAGCTAAGGCCCAAGAAACCAAATAACAAGGGAAAACAAAAGATGACTGCCACCACACAACAAGATCTTGGATCTGATTCCATAGATGAGACCAAGATCGTAGTGATGGTTAAAAAAGGAAAGGAAGCCATAGCAAATACTAGTTCCTTAAATAGTCACAACAACACTCCAAATGAAGACACAAGGATATAATTGTTTCATGTTAAAGTGATTTCAAATCATACAAATATTGGTGCACTATTTGATAGTGGGTCAAAAGTAAACTTAGTTTCAGAAGACTTAGTCAAAAGTCATAACCTTGAAACTATACCACATCATAAACCATACCCTTTGGGTTGGATATTTAAGAATGCCAATTTACAGGTTGCAAGGAAATGCATATTTCATTTTTATATTACTCCAAACTTTGTTGATGAAGTCAAGTTAGATGTGGTTCCACTTGACATTTCCGGGATTATATTGGGAAGTCCATATTTTTATGACATGAAAGTAGTGTTTTATAACCATGAGAACAAATATAATTTGATTAAGGATGTGGTGGAGTATATTGTGACAAATCATCGCAAAAAGATGAATATTTTTTTAGTTAATGCGGGGCAAATGAAGAGGCTAGTTAATGCAAGTAAAAATTTTGTGCTTCTCATGATCAAGAAAAAGTATGATGTTGACTATGAAAATTTTGAAGGTTGTGATTAAAATTATAATCTGATTTTTTTGATGTGGTAAGTGAGCATGGCGAGATGTTTCAAGAACCAAGTTGGTTACCTCCCAAGAGGGGAATTCAGTATGAGATTAAGTTGCAATAGAATGTTCCACTTCCAAACATTGGTATGTATTGCATTTCAATTATGGAGAGTTTGGAAATCAAGAAGAAAATCCAAGAATTTCTGAACAAAGGTATCATATGCCCATCTACTTCACCATGTGGTTCAACAATTGTTTTGGTATCAAAGAAGGACGGAACTTGGTCCATGTGTATCGATTTCTGTGCACTGAATAAAATCACAGTAAAGAATCACTATCCTCTCCCACACATTGATGATTTTCTTGATCAGTTAAAATATGAAAAATATTTTACTAACCTAGAATTACGAAGTGGTTATCATGAAGTTAGAATAGCTGAGGAAGACATTTAGAAAACTACATTTAAACTAGACAAGGATTGTTTGAATGGCTAGTTATGCCATTCGACCTAAAAAATGCTCCAGCTACTTTCATGAGAGTCATGAATGATGTACTAAGACCATTTATAGATGAATTAACCATTTTTTAATTATATGATATTTTGATATTCAGCAAATCAAGAGATGAACATGTCATGCATGTGAAAAAGGTACTTAATGTCTTGAAAAAAGAGCAATTATTTTTAAAGATGTCGATGTATGAGTTTGGTAAAACTCCTTTAGTGTATTCGGGACACATTGCTAGAGGAGGTGAGTTGAAGATAGACCCTTTCAATGTAGAGGTAATTCTGGATTGGCCCAAGCATAATACAGTTACAGAGGTAATAATTTTTCTTGGGGCAGCATAGTATTGGAGGAAATTCATTGATAATTTTTTTTCAATTGCAGCTCTGTTACATGCATTTATGAGTTTCAAGAAAGTCTTCCATTGGGAAGATATGAAGTAAAAACCATTTTATTATTTAAATAAAAATATAATTTCAACACCAGTATTGGCTCTTCTGGATCTTAGACAAACCTTTGAGATCCAAAAACATGCAAGTGATTACGCCATGGGAGCAGTTCTCATGTAGCATGGTGAGCCTACTTCGTTTCAGTCTGAAATTTTTAATGGAGCTATGACTAACTATCACACCTATGACAAAGAATTATATGCATTGGTACAAAGTGTAAAAAAATTGAAGCACCATTTTATGGGGAAAGAGACCATTATCCATACTGACCATCAGCCATTGCACTACTTACAATCAGAGTCAAATTTGCAGCAATCAAGACATTTCAGATGGATGGGATTTATACAACTATTTGATTTGGTTATCAGGTATAAAAAGGGAATCTACAATAAGGTAGGTGATATGCTCTCTAGGCCTATTTTAATCTATTATACTCAAGCACAATTCAGTTGTGCATGAAATTTACATTAAACAATATGCATATGATAGTGATTTTCAAGATGTATATCAAAGCTTGAGTCAAGGAAACCAAAATGAAGAGTTAGATTATCATGTGCATAAAAATTTGTTGAATCACTTGGGAAAGTTATGTATACGACAGGGAGAAAGAAACAATATCATAAAGGAGGCACACACTTCATTTATTGTTGTTCATTTCAGTGTAGGTAAGACACTAGTGAGTCTCCAAAGGTATTATTATTGGCCACACATGATTGATAGTTTATCTCATTTTATTAGAGCATTTTATTTATGTGCATTAAGTGAGCATCGTAATAGGAAACTTGGATTGTACACTCCACTTCTGGTTCCTTCACATGCTTGGGAGAGTATCTCAATGGATTTTGTAGGTGGTCTTCCAATTTCAAGGAAAGGTCATGATTACTTGTATGTTTTTGTTGATAGATTCAGAAAAATGTGTCTTTTGATGCCATGTAAGAAAACAATTACAGCTGAAAAAAATACTCATATTTTCTTTCAAAATGTATGGGTTCATTATGGTCTTCCTACTTCTATTGTAAGTGATTGAGATTTCCGATTTGTTTGGAATTTTTAGTCAAAATTATGGGACATGATGGACACAAAGTTGAAGAAGGGTAAAACATTTCATCTGCAAAAATATGGTGAAATCGGGGTGGTAAACAGGACAGTCATTCATCTTCTTAGAGGTTATTGCAACAAAAATCCCAAATTGTGAGATGAACAGTTGCATTACATTCAACATGCATACAATAGGGAAAATAATTCTTCCACAAACACATCGCCATTTGAGGTATGTCTTGGGTACTTCCCAAGGTTACCTTTAGACATCATATTTGAGAAGGATTTCACTATAAATGGTCATAGTGACATAGATAGGGCATGCAAGTTCATTGAGAAAATTTAGTTTTCACATCACACGGTGCGAGAACAACTTGAAAAGAGTCAAATGGGCTACAAGGCAAGGCATGATAAACACCGTGTTGATCACAAATTCAAGGTTGGAGATGAATTTTGGTTATATATCAGCCAATAAATATTGAAATTGGAAGGTAAAAAACTAAATCCAATCCATTATTGGCCATATAAAATTCTGGAAAAGATCGGCACTAATGCATTTAAGCTAGATTTTCCTCCTTATATGAAAATATATTTTGTCGTTAATGTTGAGAATTTGAGATTGTTTGAGCCTCCTTTGATTGATGATCAAGGAGAGCATGTTAAACTACCATAAATATATTATTTCTCACTAGAATATCTTGATGAACTTCGGCAAGGTCTCATACTTGACAGAAGAATCTGAACTTCAAGGAGAGGGAATGTTGAATACCTTAGAGTGGGACTCAACGGAAAAAATCATTACAAGGCCAAATGGATGGAGATTGAAAGGGTGAGGGAGTTGTACCCTCACCTGCTGAACAACTGATAGTATATTTTATGGTCCAAAAGGCTTCCAGTGGGGAGGAATAACCAGAGGCTTAATATTTAGCTCAAAAATTAAATTTCTCAGAAATTCTTCAAACTAGAACAATCAGATAGATCTCGTAACCAAGATTCCAACAAAACTTGTTTCATCAAAATCCGAGTTCGTGCGAGTAAGTTATGTTTTGTTTTTCATTTTCTCAAACATGTAAAAAATGTGCAGAACAGTGACAGACTGATGACTTGGAAATCCTGTCAGCACCTTAGGAATATCTAGGGAATATTCTCCAATTTTTAGCCAATAACAATGTGACAAGTGTCACAGTTAGATTCGCCAATGTTTCTTGGGAAATTGAAAGTTTTCCTCCTAATCCTAAGGTTGAAATTTATATATATGGTGGATTATTAATTTTTATATTTGGGAATTTGACCAATGTATAAGGGACACATAGAGCATCCAAAGGCTGCCATGTGCCTTGCCTCATGGAAATGGTATGGTTCAACATTCATTTCACAAACCATAGTCATGGGCACATATATTTTTAACGAAGGTCTGAATCAAAGGTGGTTGGCACAATATATTATATAGATTTTAAACCAAGGTTGAATCTGAATCAAATGTTGCGTTCAATAAAATTTTATGACTGAGGAGGGGTGGAGGTTGGGGTCTACTTTGTGACCTCCCCCAAAATAGCACCTGCACAAAGAAACAGACCACATGATGTTCCTTGATATGTATGGGATGCCACTTATACTTAAACTTTGTCAATGTCATGTTTTGGGGTCTGGATGGGGCCAAACCCCTCCCATGTATTCAAGTGCTACAACCAGGAGCTAACACTATATACCGGCGGAAAAATCAGTGGAACCAAACCTTGTTTAATGCCATAATCTGGATTAAGCTCCATATTAATCCGCAGTTAGAGATAAATGCACTTTGCCCCTATTCCTCCACTAATCACACTTAACTCGTGCTTATATTAACTTAAATACGTAATTAGATTGGAGGCATAGTTGGCGAAGCCCTCCAAATATGGCAAAGCTGCAGATTTAGTGGAGCACTCTTGAAAACTTAAAGTTTTAGTGGAGAACTTGAAGGAAAAAATAAATTTTTCCATAAATGAGGTAATTTTCCACCAATTTAGGCACAAGAAGAGTCATTCTTGGTATATTTTGATGTTTTGGACCCATTGGTCCAGGTTGCAGAGGAAACATGAGACTATAAAAAATATTTTTTCACAATTGAATCTAATACAAAGGCCCATGCCATGTAATATAGACCAAGGAGATGTAGCCCAGGATGGGTGAACTCCTTCATCAAAACCATGTGTATTTGACTTAGTTGTCTATGTTTTTTGTATTTCTATATTTTTTTTTAAGCATTTAGTTTCAATGCTTTTATGTTCATGGAATACACTTAATCTCATCAAGTTTGTTGATAATTTATCAATCATAATCACATGTGTAAACCCTTGTATAAGAAGAAAAACAAAGCACTTTCATATTAAATCTGAAACTGAAATTAGCACAACATTAAATAACAATCAATTTCAGATGAATTTGGTATCAAAGCAAAGGTTATTTTCTTACTTTTCTTGAGATTGTTCAAGAAGGGTTTTAATAGTTGATTTTTTGTGATGCTTACAAGGTTGAAGTTGTAGAGAGGAGAAGGGAAGATATTGGTTGTTAGTCCTGACATTATGAAAATAAGAAATAGAGCTGAGAGAGAATCATCTTCACCCAAAGTTCCACTCAAAGCTGCACATGAAGCACCTCAAGTTGTATCTCTAGCAGTTGAGATTTAAGAGGTAAAAATTGCACAAGAAGCTGTGGTGATTGAAAAGGTACAAGCATCAGAAGTTGAGCTTGAATACTTGCCATTATGTTAGGTGGTTGAGAGACTCAAGGAAATTCAGAAGAAGAATATTTCAAGAGAGAATTCAAGGACATTCAGAGAATGGTTAAAATATTTTTTGATAGAATTCACTATAGAAAGAGCATGGGAAGGTTCTAAGCCTCCGCATGGAGAAGGTAATTCAAATTCCAAGAAGGGTGAAGAGAAGAGTTTGAAAGGGAGTGGAGGAAAGCCACCTACATCTCCACCATCCTCATCCTCATCATATTCATTAGCATATTCATCTTCTACTTCCACTATAGAACCCACCCACACTCATTCAAAAACCCCAAAAGGAAAAACTCCATTACTCAATTTGGACAATAAGTTTGAACTGCCCATGTACAATGGTCAGGTCAATGCAGAGATTTTAGACAATTGGATCCATCAATTGGAAGTATACTGAAAAATTTAGAATCTACAAGAGGACGACATAAAGATCCAGTTGACTTCATTAAAGCTAGAAAGAGTAGCACTAGTTTGGTGGGAGGCAAAGACTCAAAAGGAAATATGAATCCATGGTAAGATATCCATTTCTTGGTTTGAATTCATTTCTTTCATTAAGTGACAGTTCTATCCATTATCATATATGCAAAAAGTAGTTATGATTTCAAAAAAAATTAAGCAACTCAAGGGCCAAACAGTTCAAGAGTACACCCTGGATTTTATAAAGAGAGATTTGTTGTTAGGAGTAAACTTGAATTCCCAAGGCACACTCTTGAAATACATTGGGGGTTTACATCCCTATTTGAAACATACTATCCCTATGTTTAACCCAACCAACTTAGTTGAAGTATGTGTGCAAGTCACGCATCTAGAAGCAATGGGAAAGAACATTCAGTAAGAGTGTAGTAAGTAGAAGGCATTCAAGGGTAGGGGAAAAGAGAATGGAGGAATATGGAAGGGAAAGAGGAATCCAAGCATCAAGAAAGAAGCGGAGAAAGATACATGCAAAAATTGTTCCAAATAGGGGCATGATTAATCCCAGTGTTGAAACTATATCCCGAACTAAGGCATAAGAAACCAAATATCAAGGGGAAACAAAATATTACTTCCACCACACAACAAGATCTTGGATTTGATTCTGGAGATGAGACCAAGATAGTAGCCATGGTTAACAAAGGAAATGAAGCCATAACAAGTACGAGTTCCTCAAATAGTCACAACAACACTCCAAATGAAGACACAAGGATAGAAAACCCTATTTGAGGAGGCTTGGTCAAAAATCTTAACGTTGAAATCGTACCACATAATAAACCATACCCTTTGGGATGGATAGTTAAAAATTCCAATTTACATGTTACAAGGAAATACATATTTCAATTTTCTATTACTGCACACTTTGTTGATGAAGCCGAGTTAGATGTGGTTCCACCTAACATTTCCAGGATTATCTTTGGAAGTACATTTTTGTATGATAGGAAAGTGGTGTTTTATTTCCATGAGAACAAATATAATTTTCTTAAGGATGGGGTGGAGGATATTGTGAGAGCTCATCGTAAAAAACTAAATATTTATTTAGTTAATGCAGGGAAAATGAAGAGGCTAGTTAATGCAAGTAAAAATTTTGTGCTTCTCATGATCAAGAAAAATGATGACGTTGACTATGAATCTTTTTAAGGATGTGATGAAAAATTAAAATCTGATTTGTTTGATGTGGTAAGTCAGCATTGTGAGATGCTTCGAGAACTATGTGGGTTACCTCCCAAGAGGGGAATTCAACATGAGATTCAGTTGCAACAGGATGTTCCACTTCGAAACATTGGTATGTATCGCATGTCAATTATGGAGAGTTTTGAAATCAAGAATAAAATCAAATAATTTCTGAACAAAGGTATCATACGCCCATCTACTTCACCATGTGTTTGACCAATTTTTTTCGTACCAAAGAAGGACGGGACTTGGTGCATGTGTATCGATTTCCGTGCTCTGAATAAAATCACGGTAAAGAATCATTATCCAATCCCACGAATTGATTATTTGATTGATCAGTTAAAATATGAAAAATATTTCACTAATATATACTTATGAAGTGGTTAACATCAAGTTAGAATAGCTGAGCAGGACATTTGGCAAACTGCATTTAAAACTAGACAAGGATTGTTTGAGTGGGTAGTTATGCCATTCAGTCTAAAAAATGCTTCGTCTAATTTCATGAGAATCATGAATGATGTAATAATACCATTTCATGAATTAATTAATGTTTACTTAGATGATTTTTGATATTCAGAAAATCAAGAGATGAACATGTCATGCATGTGAGCAAGGTACTTGATGTCTTGAAAAATGAGCAATTATTTTTAAAGATGTCGAAGTTTGAGTTTGGAAAGACTTCTTTAGTGTATTTGGGACACATTGTTGGAGGAGGTGATTTGAATGTAGACCCTTCCAAAGTAGATTTCATTCTGAATTGGCCCAAGCCCAATACAGTTACATAGGTAAGAAGCTTTCTTGGGGAAACACAATATTGGAGGAAATTCATTGCTAATTTTTCTTCCATTGCAGCTCTGTTACATGCATTTACGAGTGTCAAGAAAGTCTTCCATTAGGTAGATATGAAAAAAAAAAAATTGATGCTTTAAAGAAAAATATAAGTTCAACATCGATATTTTCTCTTCCGTATCTTAGACAACCATTTGACATCCAAATAGATGCAAGTGATTACGCCATGGGAGCAGCTCTCATGCAGCATGGTAAACCTATTTCATTTAATTTTGAAGTTTTTAATGGAGCTATGACTATTTATCCCACCTATGACAAAGGGTTATAAGAACTGGTACAAAGTGTAAAGAAATGGACGCACCATTTGATGGGGAAAGATACCATTATCCATACCGACCATCAGCCATTGCACTACTTACAATCACAATCAAAGTTGCAGCATTCAAGAAATTTTAGATGGATGGGATTTCTACAAAAATTTCATTTGGCTATCAGGTATAAAACTGGAATCTACAATAAGGTATCTGATATTCTCTCTAGGCCTATTGTAAATTCATATATTATACTCAAGCACAATTCAGTTATGCATCAAAGTTACATTGAAAAATATGCATATGATAGTGATTTTCAAGATGTATATGAAATCTTGAGTCAAGGAAACCAAAATGAAGAGTTAGATTATCATTTTCATAACAATTTGTTGTATCACTTGGGAAAGTTATGTATACCACAGGGGGAAAGAAACAATATCATAAGGGATGTGCACACTTCATTGATTTCTAGACATTTCAGTGTAGGCAAGACAGTAGTGAATCTCCAAAGGTATTTTATTGGCCATGCATGATTGATAGTGTATCTCGTTTTATTAGAGGATGTTCTTTATGTGCAATAAGTAAGCCTAGTAATAGGAAACTTGGATTGTACACTCCACTTCTGGTTCCTTCACATCCTTGGGAGAGTATCTCAATGTATTTTGTAGGTGTTCTTCCAATACCAATGAAAGGCTATGATTGCTTGTATGTTGTTGTATATAGGTTCAACAAAATGTGTCTTTTGATTCCATGTAAGAAAAAAATTACAGTTGAACAAATGTTCATCTTTGCTTTCAAAATGTATGGATTCATTATGTTTTTCCTACTTCTATTTTAAGTGATCGAGATTCTTGGTTTGTTGGGAATTTTTGGTCCAAATTATGGGATAACATGGACACAAAGTTGAAGAAGGGTACAACATTTCATCGGCAAACAGATGGCCAGGTCGAGGTGGTAAATAGGACAGTCATTCATATCACTAGAGGCTATTGCAAAAAACATCCCAAGTTGTGGGAAGAACAATTGCATTACATTCGACATGCATACAATAGGGCAAAGAATTATTCTAAAAACACATGTCTATTTGAGGCATGTCCTGGGTACTTTCCAAGATCTCCTTTGGACTTCATCTTTCAGAAAGATGTTGTTATAGATGATCATAGTGACATAGATAAGGCAAGGAATTTCATTGAGAAAATTCAACTGGTACATCACATAGTGCAAGAACAACTTGAAAATAGTCAAAGCAGCTATAAGTCAAGGCATTATAAACACTTTGTTATAAACACCTTGTTGATCAGAAATTCCAGGTTGGAGATGAATTTTGGCTATATATCAAAAAAGAAAGATTGCAAGGGGAAGGTAAAAAGATCAAGCCAATCCGTTATGGTCCATTTAAAATTCTGAAAAATATTGGTACCAATGCATTTAAGCTATATTTACCTCCTTATATGAAAATACATTTTGTCGTTAATGTTGAGAATTTTAGATTGTTTGAGCCTCCTTTGATTGATGATCAAGGAGAGCATGTTCAACTAACATCAATAGATGATTTCTTACTGAATACCTTGATGAAATTCTGCAAGATCTCATACTTCAGAGAAGAATCAAAACTTCAAGGAGAGGTAATGTCGAATACCTTAGAGTGGGACTCATTAGAGGAAGTTTCAGGCGAAAAGTGGCCTCCTAAGGAAAAATAATAAAATAATAGTTAAAATAATAAAATAAGACTTATGAATTCTAGAGGGAAAACAAAAAAACTACTTTTTTATAATTGTATTTTCGACTTATCTCCTTGTAGGTTTACTCAAATTTCAAGTTTAAACACCCATTAGATACAGATTTAAATTCCACATCCGACGACTACCCATTATTCATACTTTTGATAAGAACCACATTGATAAAAAAGTGCAGATACATTAAAAAATGTGTTAAAACATGTTTTTTTTAATGTATTTGCAATTTTTGTCAAGGTAGGTCTTCTCGAAAGTATGCATAATGGGTAATCGTTGGATGTGGAATTTAATTCCACGTGTAATGGGTGTCTAAACTTGAAATTTGAGTAAACCCATAAGAAGATAAACCAAAAGTACAATTAAAAAAGTAGTTTTTCTTCTTTTCCCTCCAAAATATTTACATTTACCGCTTTTTAAATTTAAAGCATTTTGATTGGTTTAAATATTATGGCACGAAAATTTCATGGGAAATTTTAGGATGAAAAAATCTCTAATTCAAGAGACAAAATCCTTCCAAGTCCAAATGGATGGAGAGTGAAAGTGTGAGAGTATTGTACCCTCACCTGCTGAACAATTGATAATATCTTTTGGGGTCCAAAAGTCTTCTAGTGGGGAGGAATGATTAGAGGCCCGATATTTATCTCAAAAATTCTCCAAACCAGAATGACTAAATAGAGCTCGTCAGCAGGGTTCGAACACAACTCATTTCATTAAAATCTAAGTTTGTATGAGTAAGTTATGGTTTTTTGTACGTTTTCTCAAACAGGTAAAAAATTTGCAGAACAGTGACAGACAGATGACTTGGCAGTCGAGTCAGCACCTTAGGAATATCTGGGGAATATTCTAATATTTTTAGCCAATGACACTATGACAAGTGTCATAGTAAGATTCACCAATGTTTCTTGGGAAAATTAAATTTGTCCTCGTAATACTAAGGTTGAAATTTTTATGTATGGCATATTATTAATTTTATATTGGGGAATTTGGCCAATGGTGGAGAGACACGTGGAGCATCTAGAGGTTTCCATGTGCCCTCCCCCATGGCAATGGTATGGTGCAACCTTCATTTCACAAACCATATTCATGGGTGCATATATTTTTAACTAAGGTCTGAATAAAAGGTAGTTGGCGCAATATATTATATTTATTTTAAACCAAGGTTGAATCCGAATCAAATGTTGCGTTCAATAAAAGTTTATGACCGAGGAGGGGCGGAGGTCGGGGTCGACCCTGCGACCTCCCATAGACTGGCGTCCGCATAAACCAACAGACCACACGATGTTCCTTGATATGTATGGGAGGTTGCTTATACTTAAGCTTTGTCAACGCCATGTTTGGGGGTTTGGAGGGGACCAACCCCCTCCCATGTGTTCAAGCACTACGACCAGGAGCTAACACTATTGACCGGTGGAAAAATCAATGGAAATAAACCTTGTTTAATTCCATAATCTGGATAAAGATCCATGCTAATCCGCGGTTAGTGCTAAATGCGATTTTCACCTTGTCCTACATTAGTCACACTTAACGCATGTTGATCTTAACTTAAATGTGCCATTAGACTAGCGACATACTTGGTGGAGCCTGCCAAATGCAGCAGAGCTCTAGATTTAGTGGAGCTATCTGGAAAATTTCCAGTTTTAGTGGAGAAATTGTAGGAAAAATTGGTTTTTCCATAACTGAGGCAATTTTCGAAAAATTGTGGCTAAGGAAGAGTCATTCATGGTAGATTTTAATGTTTAGGAGCCATTGGAGCAGGTTGTAGAGGCAACATGTGACTGTAAACAACACTTTTGGACAATTGAAGCTAATACGAAGGCCCATGCCATGGAAGCTGGACGAAGGAGATGTAGCCCATCAGGGGTGAACTACTCCATCAAAGCCATGTGTATTTGACTAAGTTGTCTTTTTTTTTTCTTCTGTTTTTTTATATGCTGTTTTTTAACATTTATTTTCCATGCTTTTATGTTCATGAAGTACACTTAATCTCATCAAGTTTGTTGATTTATCAATCATAAGCACATGTATAAACCCTTGTACAAGAAGAAAACCAAAGAAATTTCATATTAAATATGAAACTGCTATTAGCACAACATTAACTAACAATAAATTTCATATCAAGGTTGTATCAGAGCAAAGGTTATTTGCTTACTTTGCCTGAGATTGTGTAAGAAGGGTTTTAATAGTTGCAATTTTTTGATGCTTACAAGGTTCAAGTTGTAGAGAGGAGAATGGAAGATATTGGTTGTTATTCCTGAGATTAGAAAAATAATAAAGAGAGCTGATAGATCATCATCTTCACCCAAAGTTCCACTCAAATCTACACTTGAAGCACCTCAAGTTCTATCTCCAGAAGTTGAGATTGAAGAGGTACAAATTTCACAAGAAGCAGAGGTGATTGAAAAGGTACACACATCAAAAGTTGAGCTTGAATCCTTAGTCATTATGTCAGGTGTTGAATAGACTCAAGGAAATTCAGAAGAAGAAGATGTCAAGGAACAGTTCATGGAAATTCTGAAAAATAAGATTTCAAGAGAGACTTCAAGGATATTCAGAGTATGGTTAAAATAATGTTTGATGTGTTCATTGCAAAAAGAGCAGGAGAAGGTCCTAAGCCTCCACACGGTGAAGGAACTTTGGATGACAAGAAGAATGAAGAGAAGAGTTCAAAAGGCAGTGGAGGAAAGCCACCTCCATATCCACCATCCTCATCCTCATCATCTTCATCAGCATCTTCATCTTCCACTTCCACCATAAAAAGCACCCACACTCAGTCAAAAACCCCAAAAGGAAAGAATCCATTACTCAAGTTGGACACCGGGTTCGAAATTACCATGTACAATGGTGAGTTAAATGCAAAGAAGTTAGAAAATTTGATCCCTAAATTGGAAGTATACTGCAGAATTTAGAATCTACAAGAGGACGACATAAATATCTTGTTGGCTTCATTAAGGCTAGAAGGAGTAGCACTAGTTTGGTGGGAGGTAAAGACTTAAGAGTAAATGTGAATCCATGGTAAGATATCCATTTCTTGGGTTGAATTCATTTCTTATGTTAAAATACAATTTTATCCATTAGCCTATATGAAAAAATTAATTATGAGTTGGAAAAACGTTAAGGTCCTCATGCACCAAACAGTTCAAGAGTACACCCAGGAGTTTAGAAAGAGGGATTTTTTGTTAGGAGTAAACTTGAATTCCCAAGACACACTATTGAAATACATTAGGGGTTTACATTCCTATTTGAAACATATTATTCTTACGTTTAACCAAAAAAACTTGGATGAATTATGTGTGCAAGCCACTCACCTTGAAGCGAGGGGAAAGAACATTCAGGAAGAGGGTAGTAAGAAGAAGCCATTCAAGGGTAAGGGAAAATAGAAGGGATGAAAATGGAAGGGAAATAATAATGCAGGCCTCAAGAAAGAAGTTGAGAAAACTACATGCAAAAATTGTTCCACAGAGGGGCATGATGAAGCCCACTGTTGGAAACTACATCCTGAACTAAGGCCTAAGAAACCAAATAACAAGGGGAAACAAAACATGACTTCCACCACACAAAAATATCTTGGATCTGATTCTGGAGATGATACCAATATCGTAGCCATGTTTAAGAAAGGAAAGGAAGCCATAGAAAGTTGTAGTTCCTCCAATAGTAAAAAAAACACTCCAAATGAAGAAGCACGAATAGAATTGTTCCATGTTAGAGTGATTTCAAATCATACAAAGATTGATGAATTGTTTGATAGTGGGGAAAAAAAAAGACTGATTTCAGAAGATTGGTCAAAAATATTAACCTTGAAACCGTACCACATCATAAAACATACCCTTTGGGTTGGACAGTTAAGAATGAAAATTTACATGTTACAAGGAAATTCATATTTCGATTTTCTATTACTATAAACTTTGTTGATTAAGTCGAGTTAGATGTGGTTCCACTTGAAATTTCCATGATTATATTGGGAATTCCATATTTTAATGAAAGGAAAGAGGTGTTTTATCACCATGAGAACAAAGATCATTTTCTTAAGGATGGGGTGGAGTATCTTGTGAGAGCTCATAGCAAAAAATTGAATATTTCTTTAGTTAATGTAGGGCAAATGAAGAGGCTAGTTAATGCAAGTAAAATTTTTTTGCTTCTCATGATCAAGAAAAAGGATGAAATTGACTATGAATCTTTTGAAGGATGTGATGAAAAATTAAAATATGAATTGTTTGATGTGGTAAGTTAGCATGGAGAGATGTTTCAAGAACCAAGTGGGTTACCTCCTAAGAGGGGAATTCAGCAGGAGATTTAGTTGCAGCAAGACGTTCCACTTCCAAATATTGGTATGTATCACATGCCAATTATGGAGAGTTTGTAAATCAAGAATAAAAATCAAGAATTTATGAACAAAGGTATCATATGCCCATCTACTTCGCCATGTGATTCACCAATGGTTTTGTTACAAAATAAGGACGAGACTTGGCACATGTGTATCGATTTCCATGTATTGAATAAAATCACGGTAAAGAATCGCTATCCACTATCACGCATTGATGATTTGATTGATCAGTTAAAATATGAAAAATATTTCACTAAGCTAGACTTACGATGTGGTTATCATCAAGTTAGAATAGCTGAGGAGGACATTTGGAAAATTGCATTTAAAACTAGACAAGGATTTTTTGAGTGGATAGTTATGCCATTCAGTCTAACAAATGCTCCAACTACCTTCATGAGTCATGAATAATGTACTAAGACCATTTCTAGATGACTTCGTCATTTTTTACATAGATGATATTTTGATATTCAACAAATCAAGAGATGAACATGTCATGCATGTGAAAAGGTACTTGATGTCTTGAAAAAAGAGCAATTATTTTTAAAGGTGTCTAACTGTGAGTTTGGCAAGACTTCTTTAGTGTATTTTGGACACATTGTTGGAGGATGTGAGTTGAATATAGACCCTTCCAAAGTAGAGGTCATTATGAATTTTCCCGAGCCAAATACAGTTATAGAGGTAAGAAGCTTTCTTGGGGCAGCATAGCATTGGAGGAAATTCATTGCTAATTTATCTTCCATTGTAGCTCCATTACATGCATTGACGAGTGTCAAGAAAGTCTTCCGTTGGGGAGATATGCAAAAAAAAACCATTTGATTCTTTAAATCAAAATATAAGTTAAGCATTGTTATTGCTTCTTCTAAATCTTAGAAATCCATTTGAGATCCAAACAGATGCAAGGATTACACCATGGGAGCAGTTCTCATGCAACATGGTAAGCCTATTACATTTCATTCTAAAAAAATTTAATGGAGATGTGACTTAATATCCCACCTATGACAAATATTTATATGCATTGGTACAAAGTGTAAAGAAATGGAAGCACTATTTCATGAGGAAAGAGACCATTATCCATACCAACCATTAGCCATTGCAGTACTTACAATCACAGTCAAAGTTGCAGCAGTAAATAAATTTCATATGGATGGGATTTATACAACACTTTCATTTGGTTATCATGAATAAAAAGGGAATCTACAATAAGGTAGTTGATATGCTCTTTAGGCCTATTGTAAATTCATCTATTATACTTGAGCACAATTCAACTATGCATGAAATTTACATAGAAGAATATGCATTTGATAGTGATTTTCAATATGTTTATGAAAGCTTGAGTCAAGGAAACCAAAATTAAGAGTTACATTTTCATGTGAATATCAAATTTTTGTATCACTTGGGAAAGTTATGTATACCACAGGGAGAAAGAAACAATATCATAAGGGAGGCATACACTTCATTGATTACTGGACATTTTGGTGTAGGCAAGACAGTAGTGAATCTGTAAAGGTATTGTTATTGGAAACACATAATTGATAGTGTATCTCATTTTATTAGAGGATGTTATTTATGTGAAATAAGTAAGCCTAGTAATAGGAAACTTGGATTGTACACTCCACTTCTGATTCCTTCACATCCTTGGGAGAGTATCTCAATGGATTTTGTCGGTGGTCTTCGAATATCAAGGAAAGGTCATGATTACTTGTATGTTGTTGTAGATAGGTTCAGAAAAATGTCTCTTTTGATGCCATGTAAGAAAACAATTACAGCTGAACAAACCACTCTTGTTTCGTAATATCGCAAAATGGGAGAAACAAGAATATAGAACATTCATAACATTTCAATCAAGCTAACAACTAGAATTTAAGCACAAAACTGTAAAATGCTGGAAATGTTCGAATATAACATCAAGACATTAAAAAATTAGCAGAAACAACTAAGCCATATCAATATGTATCAACAACAATGTAAGTACACAGTGCTCCAAAAGGAATGCACTCAAGCCACAAGATCGCTGAAATACACTAGTGAAACATAGCAGTGGAAAGTATAAATTACTGCTGCTGGGAAGAAGACCTATGTGTGAGAGGTTGCTCGAGTGCTAAAAAATATCTGGGATTTTAACAATGGATTCTACTCGAAAATCCCGGAAAAACCTAGAAATGGTTTGGCCATATTTTTGAGTTTGGAATTTCGGCCCCTTTTGCGTTGCATACTGCAACCCTGTTGGCTAAGTTACGTAATCCCTACAGAAAACTGCTGATATGGGGATAAAATAATGATTTATCAGCTACATTAGGACCCACTCAGCTCACTAACTGAAGCGGTGGTCCCTTCTCCTAATTCCGAGGCTCAAAACTTGAGATCTACATCCTCCACTGAATATGCAGCTGTTGAATGCACAACTACTGAGAAATAATGTGTTGTCTAGGAGGGTTGATGATCTAGCCTATTGATAGATAATACAATGATGATTCCAGGATCCTAGATTGATCCCTGGAGTGAAGTATTAATCTCTCATAGGATTTAAAGTTTAGTTACTTGGAACTTCCTTTTCTCCTTAAACCCTCACTGCAAAATTATGCAATTCCTGCAGGAAATGTTCTTGCATAGGAGAATAGATGGATGCCCTGATGCCGAATATGACAATGAGACTCCCATAAGACTGTAATGGATCCATAGTGTGAAGGGTTGATCCCTCCATAATTTTCTCAGATGAAATACTGAGAACAACCTTCCAACTCTCAAACCCAAGTTCAAGAATGCATAATTCCTATAACTGGAAGTGCAGATGAGAGTGGATGAAAGTGGCACTGATTTACAGATGATGAATGCTACCCAATAAAACCTTCCCAGAGTAGGCACTCGAAGGCCCCCATGGGTAAGGGTGGGATTCCCACTCGGGAACACCTGGTGCTAAACAACATAACATACTCAACTAAATAGCTGAAGCGTGCAAAGAAATGTCTTACGACACTAAACAATAAAAATCCAGACTCCCTTCCTTTTCTGCCCTCCTATTGATTTTATGGTTGTGAGCCTTCCCTAGTATTGGCCCACCTAATAACTGCACTGCACATGTGGCCACTAGCCTCCATAAAGACTGCATTGTCCTCTACGATTTCCATCACTCCTGCAATTACTCTACACTTCCTCCATCATATGTGCATTTAATGCACCATGTCCTCCATCATCTCTGTAATTTCTTCTCCATAATCTTGCATTTATTCCTCCACTATATCCATCATATTCCTCATTAATTCTCTATGACCTCCAATATTTCTTTATTATTATGCTGACATAGTACTCCATAATGCTACTCCACTACTGAATTAACCCACATTCACATTATAGAAGTGGATTTTATTCATCTACTGGGTTTATGGGTCCCTCTACCATTTTATTTACTTAACTAAATAAGGAAAGTAAGAACTCTAATATTCCAATTAGTTGTTGGAAAATTTAGAATATTACAGTCCTCCCTGCCAAAATGTTTCTTGTCCTCAAAAAAATGCAAAATTCGATGCTGCATAAAACCATCTCCCTCCCAAGTGGCATCCTCATATGGAAGGTTTCCCCATATTCTCCAATGTGTTATGAATGCCCAACTCCATAGATGCCTCTCTAAAATGTATAGAATGGCCTCCAGTTGTGTAGCTAGATGCCTCTCCTCATCAATGAGTCCTCAAGTGGCAACCATCTACTATCTAAGAGCCTCTTCTCTGCATGACATATGTGAAGTGTAGTGGCTCCTTCCCCAAGTGGAAAGTCCCAACTCATAAACTATCTCTCCAACCCATGCTACATGGAGTACGTTGTGTCTCTCCATGCTCCAATCCTTGGCCCTCGCGGCCTGGCTTGCTCTAAGCATAATCTCAACACTGTGAAAAGTAGGAAATACAGATATATGTATTGACATGTGAAATTCTGAACCATACTCTCTGAATAGTAGTCAGCGCAACAATTCCTCTTGTTTCCATACCACATCATCATCATACCAAGGATGGTAGCCATACTCTCTCAAGATAAGCCACCACAACAATGGATCTTGTTGCCATATCACATCATCATCATACCAAGTATGGTAGCCATACTCCCTTAAGAAAATCCAACACAACAATGCCTCATATTGCCACAACACATCACCATGCAGAGTATAAAACATTGACAATCCGATTGACATGTGAAATTTCATATCATGGCCATACTCTCCCAAGAGTAACCATCGCAACCATGCCTCGATCTGCTGCATCTCATCACTATTGTGTAAGGTAGGAAACAATGATATACCAATGGACATATAAAGAGTATATAGCACATCCATGCCTCCCGCTGCTGCATCACCTCAGTACTATGCAAGGCATGGAACATACCAATCTGAAATTTCGGGTGGTAATCATACTCACCCAAGAGAAGCTAGTGCAACCATGATTTTTTCTACCTTGTGTCATAGATTTGCAAGTAGCTTTCTGGCCACTTGCTCATCATATCCATCCATCCATCCAATTTTGGGTGATGGCCCATATCTTGCACCAGCTCAGTATCCACCCAATGGAGAAGCTCCCACCAAAAACTTCTCATACAATAACTATCTCCATCACCATATATGGCCTTGGGAAGACCATGAAGCATGAATACATCCCGGAAAGATAATCCGGTCATGGGTGAAGAGAGGTACTCTGTGAAAATTTTGAAGCAATGTGTATACCTCGACAATGGATGAATGTCAACAATACCATCCTCCACAATCTGATGACAATATTTTCACTCCATGATATGTTGAAGTGCATCCTCCTTGAGGTCTCTCCATGATAACCTCTCACTGATGGCTCGGTAGAACCTATGGGGTTATGAATATGCTACATGAAGAAACTTATCTTTGAGTTGTGAGGTTCTCATCAAGGAATATCTCTCCCGATAATGGAATATGTTATCCATTACATGATGTCTACCATCTACCATCTTCCCATCCAATGCTCATTAGAATGCTCAAATAATAACTGGGCCCTCAAATCATCAGTTCTCCTTAGTGACAACGTTGTTGATCTCCATGATAGTGCATCTGTTGTCTCGCGGCCCTCTCCATACACAATGCTGAACTCATAATCATGCATTGTACTGACCCACCATTGAGAGGAGAAGGGAAGATATTGGTTGTTAGTCCTGACATTATGAAAATAAGAAATAGAGCTGAGAGAGAATCATCTTCACCCAAAGTTCCACTCAAAGCTGCACATGAAGCACCTCAAGTTGTATCTCTAGCAGTTGAGATTTAAGAGGTAAAAATTGCACAAGAAGCTGTGGTGATTGAAAAGGTACAAGCATCAGAAGTTGAGCTTGAATACTTGCCATTATGTTAGGTGGTTGAGAGACTCAAGGAAATTCAGAAGAAGAATATTTCAAGAGAGAATTCAAGGACATTCAGAGAATGGTTAAAATATTTTTTGATAGAATTCACTATAGAAAGAGCATGGGAAGGTTCTAAGCCTCCGCATGGAGAAGGTAATTCAAATTCCAAGAAGGGTGAAGAGAAGAGTTTGAAAGGGAGTGGAGGAAAGCCACCTACATCTCCACCATCCTCATCCTCATCATATTCATTAGCATATTCATCTTCTACTTCCACTATAGAACCCACCCACACTCATTCAAAAACCCCAAAAGGAAAAACTCCATTACTCAATTTGGACAATAAGTTTGAACTGCCCATGTACAATGGTCAGGTCAATGCAGAGATTTTAGACAATTGGATCCATCAATTGAGTATCTCCTCGAATCTACAAGAGGACGACATAAAGATCGAGTTGGCTTCATTGAGGCTAGAAGGAGAAACACTAGTTTGGTGGGAGGCAAAGATTCAAGAGGAAATTTGAATCCATGGTAAGATATCCATTTCTTGGGTTGAAATCATTTCTTCCATTAAAACACAATTTATCCATTAGCATATATGCAAAAATCAATTATGAGTTGGTAAAACTTTAGGCAACTCAAGGGCCAAACAGTTCAAGAGTACACCCAAGAGTTTAGAAAGAGGGCTTTGTTGTTAGGAGTGAACTTGAATTCTGAAGACACACTCTTGAAATACATTGGGGGTTTCAATTCCTATTTGAAACATATTATGCCTATGTTTAATCCAAAAAACCTAGATGAAGTATGTGTGCAAACAAGGCATCTTGAAGCAAGGGGAAATAACATTCAGGAAGAGGGTAGTAAGAAGAATCCCTTCAAGGGTAAGGGACAAGAGAAGGGAGGAAAATGGAACGGAAATAAGAATTAAAGAATCAAGAAATAAGGGGATAAAATTACATGCAAACATTGTTCCAAAGAGGGGCATGATGAAGCCCACTGTTGGAAACTACATCCCGAACTAAGGCATAAGAAACCAAATAACAATGGGAAACAAAAGATGAATACCACCACAAAACATGATCTTGGATATAATTCAGGAGATGAGACCAAGATTGTAGCCATGGTCAACAAGGGAAAGGAAGCCATAGCAAGTACTAGTTCCTCAAATAGTCACAACAACACTCCAAATGAAGACACAAGGATAGAAAACCCTGTTTGAGAGGCTTAGTCAAAAATATTAACCTTGAAACCGTACCACATCATAAACCATAACCTTTGGGTTGGATAGTTAAGAATTCGAATTTACAAGTTACAAGGAAATGTATATTTAGATTTTATATTATTGCAAACTTTGTTGATGAAGTTGAGTTAGATGTGGTTCCACTTGACATTTTCAAGATTATCTTGGGAAGTCCATATTTGTATGACAGGAAGGCGGTGTTTTATCGCCATGAGAAAAAATATCATTTTCTTAAGGATGGGGTGGAGTATATTGTGAGAGCTCGTCGCAAGAAACTGAATATTTCTTTAGTTAATGCAGGGAAAATGAAGAGGCTAGTTAATGCATGTAAAAATTTTGTGCTTATCATGATCAAGAAAAATGATGACGTTGACTATGAATCTTTTTAAGGATGTGATGAAAAATTAAAATCTGATTTGTTTGATGTGGTAAGTCAGCATTGTGAGATGCTTCGAGAACTATGTGGGTTACCTCCCAAGAGGGGAATTCAACATGAGATTCAGTTGCAACAGGATGTTCCACTTCGAAACATTGGTATGTATCGCATGTCAATTATGGAGAGTTTTGAAATCAAGAATAAAATCAAATAATTTCTGAACAAAGGTATCATACGCCCATCTACTTCACCATGTGTTTGACCAATTTTTTTCGTACCAAAGAAGGACGGGACTTGGTGCATGTGTATCGATTTCCGTGCTCTGAATAAAATCACGGTAAAGAATCATTATCCAATCCCACGAATTGATTATTTGATTGATCAGTTAAAATATGAAAAATATTTCACTAATATATACTTATGAAGTGGTTAACATCAAGTTAGAATAGCTGAGCAGGACATTTGGCAAACTGCATTTAAAACTAGACAAGGATTGTTTGAGTGGGTAGTTATGCCATTCAGTCTAAAAAATGCTTCGTCTAATTTCATGAGAATCATGAATGATGTAATAATACCATTTCATGAATTAATTAATGTTTACTTAGATGATTTTTGATATTCAGAAAATCAAGAGATGAACATGTCATGCATGTGAGCAAGGTACTTGATGTCTTGAAAAATGAGCAATTATTTTTAAAGATGTCGAAGTTTGAGTTTGGAAAGACTTCTTTAGTGTATTTGGGACACATTGTTGGAGGAGGTGATTTGAATGTAGACCCTTCCAAAGTAGATTTCATTCTGAATTGGCCCAAGCCCAATACAGTTACATAGGTAAGAAGCTTTCTTGGGGAAACACAATATTGGAGGAAATTCATTGCTAATTTTTCTTCCATTGCAGCTCTGTTACATGCATTTACGAGTGTCAAGAAAGTCTTCCATTAGGTAGATATGAAAAAAAAAAAATTGATGCTTTAAAGAAAAATATAAGTTCAACATCGATATTTTCTCTTCCGTATCTTAGACAACCATTTGACATCCAAATAGATGCAAGTGATTACGCCATGGGAGCAGCTCTCATGCAGCATGGTAAACCTATTTCATTTAATTTTGAAGTTTTTAATGGAGCTATGACTATTTATCCCACCTATGACAAAGGGTTATAAGAACTGGTACAAAGTGTAAAGAAATGGACGCACCATTTGATGGGGAAAGATACCATTATCCATACCGACCATCAGCCATTGCACTACTTACAATCACAATCAAAGTTGCAGCATTCAAGAAATTTTAGATGGATGGGATTTCTACAAAAATTTCATTTGGCTATCAGGTATAAAACTGGAATCTACAATAAGGTATCTGATATTCTCTCTAGGCCTATTGTAAATTCATATATTATACTCAAGCACAATTCAGTTATGCATCAAAGTTACATTGAAAAATATGCATATGATAGTGATTTTCAAGATGTATATGAAATCTTGAGTCAAGGAAACCAAAATGAAGAGTTAGATTATCATTTTCATAACAATTTGTTGTATCACTTGGGAAAGTTATGTATACCACAGGGGGAAAGAAACAATATCATAAGGGATGTGCACACTTCATTGATTTCTAGACATTTCAGTGTAGGCAAGACAGTAGTGAATCTCCAAAGGTATTTTATTGGCCATGCATGATTGATAGTGTATCTCGTTTTATTAGAGGATGTTCTTTATGTGCAATAAGTAAGCCTAGTAATAGGAAACTTGGATTGTACACTCCACTTCTGGTTCCTTCACATCCTTGGGAGAGTATCTCAATGTATTTTGTAGGTGTTCTTCCAATACCAATGAAAGGCTATGATTGCTTGTATGTTGTTGTATATAGGTTCAACAAAATGTGTCTTTTGATTCCATGTAAGAAAAAAATTACAGTTGAACAAATGTTCATCTTTGCTTTCAAAATGTATGGATTCATTATGTTTTTCCTACTTCTATTTTAAGTGATCGAGATTCTTGGTTTGTTGGGAATTTTTGGTCCAAATTATGGGATAACATGGACACAAAGTTGAAGAAGGGTACAACATTTCATCGGCAAACAGATGGCCAGGTCGAGGTGGTAAATAGGACAATCATTCATATCACTAGAGGCTATTGCAAAAAACATCCCAAGTTGTGGGAAGAACAATTGCATTACATTCGACATGCATACAATAGGGCAAAGAATTATTCTAAAAACACATGTCTATTTGAGGCATGTCCTGGGTACTTTCCAAGATCTCCTTTGGACTTCATCTTTCAGAAAGATGTTGTTATAGATGATCATAGTGACATAGATAAGGCAAGGAATTTCATTGAGAAAATTCAACTGGTACATCACATAGTGCAAGAACAACTTGAAAATAGTCAAAGCAGCTATAAGTCAAGGCATTATAAACACTTTGTTATAAACACCTTGTTGATCAGAAATTCCAGGTTGGAGATGAATTTTGGCTATATATCAAAAAAGAAAGATTGCAAGGGGAAGGTAAAAAGATCAAGCCAATCCGTTATGGTCCATTTCAGGGATAATTTTAAGGATGGAAAATTATCTTGAAGTTTAAAAATTTGGCGAATCTCACTAGTCCCTAATATGAAAACTATAAAATGTTTATTGCTGTGTTTATAAAATTATTCAAATTTATAATGATATTATATATATTGTCTATATAATTTTGGCGATTTTCAATGTAAAATAATTTTATACTGTAAAATTTGGGCGAATCATTTTTATAAAAAAAATGGAAATTGGCGAATCTTTTTTTTGGAAAAACTATGGAAAATTAGCCCAGCTGCGAATATTAGCCCCTAAAATTTTCCATGGTCCATTTAAAATTCTGAAAAATATTGGTACCAATGCATTTAAGCTATATTTACCTCCTTATATGAAAATACATTTTGTCGTTAATGTTGAGAATTTTAGATTGTTTGAGCCTCCTTTGATTGATGATCAAGGAGAGCATGTTCAACTAACATCAATAGATGATTTCTTACTGAATACCTTGATGAAATTCTGCAAGATCTCATACTTCAGAGAAGAATCAAAACTTCAAGGAGAGGTAATGTCGAATACCTTAGAGTGGGACTCATTAGAGGAAGTTTCAGGCTAAAAGTGGCCTCCTAAGGAAAAATAATAAAATAATAGTTAAAATAATAAAATAAGACTTATGAATTCTAGAGGGAAAACAAAAAAACTACTTTTTTATAATTGTATTTTCGACTTATCTCCTTGTAGGTTTACTCAAATTTCAAGTTTAAACACCCATTAGATACAGATTTAAATTCCACATCCGACGACTACCCATTATTCATACTTTTGATAAGAACCACATTGATAAAAAAGTGCAGATACATTAAAAAATGTGTTAAAACATGTTTTTTTTAATGTATTTGCAATTTTTGTCAAGGTAGGTCTTCTCGAAAGTATGCATAATGGGTAATCGTTGGATGTGGAATTTAATTCCACGTGTAATGGGTGTCTAAACTTGAAATTTGAGTAAACCCATAAGAAGATAAACCAAAAGTACAATTAAAAAAGTAGTTTTTCTTCTTTTCCCTCCAAAATATTTACATTTACCGCTTTTTAAATTTAAAGCATTTTGATTGGTTTAAATATTATGGCACGAAAATTTCATGGGAAATTTTAGGATGAAAAAATCTCTAATTCAAGAGACAAAATCCTTCCAAGTCCAAATGGATGGAGAGTGAAAGTGTGAGAGTATTGTACCCTCACCTGCTGAACAATTGATAATATCTTTTGGGGTCCAAAAGTCTTCTAGTGGGGAGGAATGATTAGAGGCCCGATATTTATCTCAAAAATTCTCCAAACCAGAATGACTAAATAGAGCTCGTCAGCAGGGTTCGAACACAACTCATTTCATTAAAATCTAAGTTTGTATGAGTAAGTTATGGTTTTTTGTACGTTTTCTCAAACAGGTAAAAAATTTGCAGAACAGTGACAGACAGATGACTTGGCAGTCGAGTCAGCACCTTAGGAATATCTGGGGAATATTCTAATATTTTTAGCCAATGACACTATGACAAGTGTCATAGTAAGATTCACCAATGTTTCTTGGGAAAATTAAATTTGTCCTCGTAATACTAAGGTTGAAATTTTTATGTATGGCATATTATTAATTTTATATTGGGGAATTTGGCCAATGGTGGAGAGACACGTGGAGCATCTAGAGGTTTCCATGTGCCCTCCCCCATGGCAATGGTATGGTGCAACCTTCATTTCACAAACCATATTCATGGGTGCATATATTTTTAACTAAGGTCTGAATAAAAGGTAGTTGGCGCAATATATTATATTTATTTTAAACCAAGGTTGAATCCGAATCAAATGTTGCGTTCAATAAAAGTTTATGACCGAGGAGGGGCGGAGGTCGGGGTCGACCCTGCGACCTCCCATAGACTGGCGTCCGCATAAACCAACAGACCACACGATGTTCCTTGATATGTATGGGAGGTTGCTTATACTTAAGCTTTGTCAACGCCATGTTTGGGGGTTTGGAGGGGACCAACCCCCTCCCATGTGTTCAAGCACTACGACCAGGAGCTAACACTATTGACCGGTGGAAAAATCAATGGAAATAAACCTTGTTTAATTCCATAATCTGGATAAAGATCCATGCTAATCCGCGGTTAGTGCTAAATGCGATTTTCACCTTGTCCTACATTAGTCACACTTAACGCATGTTGATCTGATGATCTTAACTTAAATGTTCCATTAGACTGGCCATACTTGGTGGAGCTGCACGGAAATCGACGAGCTCCATTTTTAGTGGAGCTATTTGGCGAACTTCTAGTTTTAGTGGAGAAATAGTAGGAAAAATTGTTTTTGCCATAACTGAGGACCAATTTTGGCTCAGGAAGAGTCATTCTTGGTAGATTTTGATGTTTTGGAGCCATTGGAGCAGGTTGCAGAGGCAACAGGAGACTGTAAACAACACTTTTTCACAATTGAAGCTTAATACAAAGGCCCATGCCATGGAAGCTGGACCAAGGAGATGTAGCCTAGGAGTGGTGAACTTCTTCATCAAAACCATGTGTATTTGACTCAGTTGTTTGTGTTTACTGTGTTTTTATATGATGTTGTTCAGAATTTAGTTTCCATGTTTTTATGTTCATGAAATACACTTAATCTCATCAAGTTTGTTGAATTATCAATCATAAGCACATGTATAAACCCTTGTACAAGAAGCAAACCAAAACACTTTCATATTAAATCTGAAACTGATATTAACACAACATTAACTAACAATCAATTCCAGATCAAGTTGGTATCAGAGCAAAGGTTATTTTGCTTGCTTTGCTTGAGATTGTGCAAGAAGGGTTTTCATAGTTGCAATTTTGTGATGCTTACAAGGTTGAAGTTGCAGAGAGGAGAAGGGAAGCTATTAGTTGTTAGACCTGAGATTAGGACCAAACGGAAGAGAGCTGAGAGAGCATCATCTTCACCTAAAGTTCCACTCAAATATGCACTTGAAGCACCTCAAGTTCTATCTCCAGCAGTTGAGATTGAAGAGGTACAATTTTTAAGGTGATTGAAAATGTACAAGCATCAGAAGTTGAGCTTGAATTCTTAGCCATTATGTCAGGTGTTGGAGAGACTCATGGACATTCAGAAGAGGAAGATGTCAAGGGAGACTTCAAGGACATTCAGAGAATGGTTAAAATCATGTTTGATGCATTCACTACAGAAAGAGCAGGAAAAGGTTCTAAGCCTCAACATGGAGAAGGAACTTCGAATGACAAGAAGGATGAAGAGAAGAGTTCGAAAGGAAGTGGAGGAAAGCCACCTCCATCTCCACCATCCTCATCCTCATAATCTTCATCAACATCTTCATCTTCCACTTCCACCACAAAAACCACTCACTCTCATTCAAAAACCCTAGAAGGAAAAACTCCATTACTCAAGTTGGACATCAAGTTTGAACTTCCCATTTACAATGGTGAGGTAAATGCAGAGAAGTTAGACAATTGGATCCATTAATTGGAAGTATACTGCAGGATTCAGAATCTACAAGAGGACGACATAAAAATCTAGTTAGCTTCATTAAGGCTAAAGGAGCAGCACTAGTTTGGTGGGAGGCAAAGACTTGAGAGGAAATGCGAATTCATGTTAAGATATCCATTTCTTGGGTTGAATTCATTTCTTCCATTAAAAGACAACTTTATCCATTAGCCTATATGCAAAAAGCAATAATGAGTTAGCAAAAATTTAGGCAACTCAAAGGCCAAATAGTTCAAGAGTACACCCAGGAGTTTAGAAAGAGGGATTTGTTGTTAGGAGTGAACTTGAATTCATAAGACACATTCTTGAAATATATTGGGGGTCTACATTCCTATTTGAAACATACTATCCTTATGTTTAACCCAAACAACTTATATGAAGTATGTGTGCAAGCCACGCATCTTGAAGCAAGGGGAAATAACATTTAGGAAGAGGGTAGTAAGAAGAAGCCATTCAAGGGTAAGAGAAAAGAGAAGGGAGGAAAATGGAAGGGAAAGAAGAATGCAAGCATAAAAAAAGAAGGGGAGAAAACTACATGCAAACATTGTTCCAAAGAGGGGCATGATGAAGCTCACCGTTGGAAACTACATCCCAAACTAAGGCCTAAGAAACCAAATAACAAGGGGAAACAAAAGATGACTACCACCACACAACAAGATCTTGGATCCGATTCTGGAGATGAGACCAGGATTGTAGCCATGGTTAACAAAGGAAAGGAAACCATAGAAAGTACTAGTACCTCAAATAGTCACAACAACACTCCAAATGAAGACACAAGGATAGAATTGTTCCATGTTAGAGTGATTTCAAATCATACAAAGATTGATGCATTGTTTGATAGTAAGTCACAAGAAAACCTGATTTCAGAAGACTTGGTTAAAATTTTTAACCTTGAAACCGTACCACATCATAAACCATACCCTTTCAGTCGGATAGTTAAGAATGCCAATTTACAGGTTACAAGGAAATGCATATTTCAATTTTCTATAACTGCAAACTTTGTTGATGAAGTTGAGTTAGATGTGGTTCCACTTGACGTTTTCGGGATTATCTTGGGAAGTCCATATTTGTATGACAGGAAAGAGGTGCTTTATCGCCATGAGAACAAAAATCATTTGCTTAAGGATGGGGTGGAGTGTATTGGGAGAGCTCATCGCAAAAAACTGAATATTTCTTTAGTTAATGCAGGGTAAATGAAGAGGCTAGTTAATGCAAGTAAAATTTTTGTGCTTCTCATGATCAAGAAAAAGGATGATGTTGACTATGAATATTTTGAAGGATGTGATGAAAAATTAAAATCTGATTTGTTTGATGTGGTAAGTCAGCACAACGAGATGTTTCAAGAACCAAATGGGTTACCTCCCAAGAGGGGAATTCAACATGAGATTCAACTGCATTAGGATGTTCCACTTCCAAACATTGGTATGTTTCGCATGTCAATTATGGAGAGTTTGGAAATCAAGAAGAAAATCCAAGAATTTCTGAACAAAGGTATCATATGCCCATCTACTTCTCCGTGTGGTTCACCAATTTTTTAGGTACCAAAGAAGGACAAGATTTGGCGCATGTGCATAGATTTTTGTGCACTGAATAAAATCATGGTAAATAAGCATTACCCACTCCCAAACATTAATTATTTTATAGATCAGTTAAAGTATGCAAGATATTTCACTAAGTTATACTTACGAAGTGGTTATCATCAAGTTAGAATAACTGAGGAGGACATTTGGAAAATTGCATTTAAAACTAGACAAGGATTGTTTGAGTGACTACTTATGCCATTTGGTCTAACAAATGCTCCAGCTACTTACATGAGAGTCATGAATGATGTACTAAGACCATTTCTAGATGACTTCATCATTTTTACTTAGATGACATAATTATATTTAGCAAATCAAGAGATGAACATGTCACGCATGTGAACAAGGTATTTGATGTCTTGAAAAAAGAGCAATTATTTTTAAAGGTGTCTAACTGTGAGTTTGGCAAGACTTCTTTAGTGTATTTTGGACACATTGTTGGAGGATGTGAGTTGAATATAGACCCTTCCAAAGTAGAGGTCATTATGAATTTTCCCGAGCCAAATACAGTTATAGAGGTAAGAAGCTTTCTTGGGGCAGCATAGCATTGGAGGAAATTCATTGCTAATTTATCTTCCATTGTAGCTCCATTACATGCATTGACGAGTGTCAAGAAAGTCTTCCGTTGGGGAGATATGCAAAAAAAAACCATTTGATTCTTTAAATCAAAATATAAGTTAAGCATTGTTATTGCTTCTTCTAAATCTTAGAAATCCATTTGAGATCCAAACAGATGCAAGGATTACACCATGGGAGCAGTTCTCATGCAACATGGTAAGCCTATTACATTTCATTCTAAAAAAATTTAATGGAGATGTGACTTAATATCCCACCTATGACAAATATTTATATGCATTGGTACAAAGTGTAAAGAAATGGAAGCACTATTTCATGAGGAAAGAGACCATTATCCATACCAACCATTAGCCATTGCAGTACTTACAATCACAGTCAAAGTTGCAGCAGTAAATAAATTTCATATGGATGGGATTTATACAACACTTTCATTTGGTTATCATGAATAAAAAGGGAATCTACAATAAGGTAGTTGATATGCTCTTTAGGCCTATTGTAAATTCATCTATTATACTTGAGCACAATTCAACTATGCATGAAATTTACATAGAAGAATATGCATTTGATAGTGATTTTCAATATGTTTATGAAAGCTTGAGTCAAGGAAACCAAAATTAAGAGTTACATTTTCATGTGAATATCAAATTTTTGTATCACTTGGGAAAGTTATGTATACCACAGGGAGAAAGAAACAATATCATAAGGGAGGCATACACTTCATTGATTACTGGACATTTTGGTGTAGGCAAGACAGTAGTGAATCTGTAAAGGTATTGTTATTGGAAACACATAATTGATAGTGTATCTCATTTTATTAGAGGATGTTATTTATGTGAAATAAGTAAGCCTAGTAATAGGAAACTTGGATTGTACACTCCACTTCTGATTCCTTCACATCCTTGGGAGAGTATCTCAATGGATTTTGTCGGTGGTCTTCGAATATCAAGGAAAGGTCATGATTACTTGTATGTTGTTGTAGATAGGTTCAGAAAAATGTCTCTTTTGATGCCATGTAAGAAAACAATTACAGCTGAACAAACCACTCTTGTTTCGTAATATCGCAAAATGGGAGAAACAAGAATATAGAACATTCATAACATTTCAATCAAGCTAACAACTAGAATTTAAGCACAAAACTGTAAAATGCTGGAAATGTTCGAATATAACATCAAGACATTAAAAAATTAGCAGAAACAACTAAGCCATATCAATATGTATCAACAACAATGTAAGTACACAGTGCTCCAAAAGGAATGCACTCAAGCCACAAGATCGCTGAAATACACTAGTGAAACATAGCAGTGGAAAGTATAAATTACTGCTGCTGGGAAGAAGACCTATGTGTGAGAGGTTGCTCGAGTGCTAAAAAATATCTGGGATTTTAACAATGGATTCTACTCGAAAATCCCGGAAAAACCTAGAAATGGTTTGGCCATATTTTTGAGTTTGGAATTTCGGCCCCTTTTGCGTTGCATACTGCAACCCTGTTGGCTAAGTTACGTAATCCCTACAGAAAACTGCTGATATGGGGATAAAATAATGATTTATCAGCTACATTAGGACCCACTCAGCTCACTAACTGAAGCGGTGGTCCCTTCTCCTAATTCCGAGGCTCAAAACTTGAGATCTACATCCTCCACTGAATATGCAGCTGTTGAATGCACAACTACTGAGAAATAATGTGTTGTCTAGGAGGGTTGATGATCTAGCCTATTGATAGATAATACAATGATGATTCCAGGATCCTAGATTGATCCCTGGAGTGAAGTATTAATCTCTCATAGGATTTAAAGTTTAGTTACTTGGAACTTCCTTTTCTCCTTAAACCCTCACTGCAAAATTATGCAATTCCTGCAGGAAATGTTCTTGCATAGGAGAATAGATGGATGCCCTGATGCCGAATATGACAATGAGACTCCCATAAGACTGTAATGGATCCATAGTGTGAAGGGTTGATCCCTCCATAATTTTCTCAGATGAAATACTGAGAACAACCTTCCAACTCTCAAACCCAAGTTCAAGAATGCATAATTCCTATAACTGGAAGTGCAGATGAGAGTGGATGAAAGTGGCACTGATTTACAGATGATGAATGCTACCCAATAAAACCTTCCCAGAGTAGGCACTCGAAGGCCCCCATGGGTAAGGGTGGGATTCCCACTCGGGAACACCTGGTGCTAAACAACATAACATACTCAACTAAATAGCTGAAGCGTGCAAAGAAATGTCTTACGACACTAAACAATAAAAATCCAGACTCCCTTCCTTTTCTGCCCTCCTATTGATTTTATGGTTGTGAGCCTTCCCTAGTATTGGCCCACCTAATAACTGCACTGCACATGTGGCCACTAGCCTCCATAAAGACTGCATTGTCCTCTACGATTTCCATCACTCCTGCAATTACTCTACACTTCCTCCATCATATGTGCATTTAATGCACCATGTCCTCCATCATCTCTGTAATTTCTTCTCCATAATCTTGCATTTATTCCTCCACTATATCCATCATATTCCTCATTAATTCTCTATGACCTCCAATATTTCTTTATTATTGCGTCGATAAAATCAATTTATCTATCCAATCAACTGTGCATCCTGATCATCTACATCAGTCACATAATGAACTCGAACTGTTGTTCATTGCTGTTGGAAAATTTAGAATATTACAGTCCTCCCTGCCAAAATGTTTCTTGTCCTCAAAAAAATGCAAAATTCGATGCTGCATAAAACCATCTCCCTCCCAAGTGGCATCCTCATATGGAAGGTTTCCCCATATTCTCCAATGTGTTATGAATGCCCAACTCCATAGATGCCTCTCTAAAATGTATAGAATGGCCTCCAGTTGTGTAGCTAGATGCCTCTCCTCATCAATGAGTCCTCAAGTGGCAACCATCTACTATCTAAGAGCCTCTTCTCTGCATGACATATGTGAAGTGTAGTGGCTCCTTCCCCAAGTGGAAAGTCCCAACTCATAAACTATCTCTCCAACCCATGCTACATGGAGTACGTTGTGTCTCTCCATGCTCCAATCCTTGGCCCTCGCGGCCTGGCTTGCTCTAAGCATAATCTCAACACTGTGAAAAGTAGGAAATACAGATATATGTATTGACATGTGAAATTCTGAACCATACTCTCTGAATAGTAGTCAGCGCAACAATTCCTCTTGTTTCCATACCACATCATCATCATACCAAGGATGGTAGCCATACTCTCTCAAGATAAGCCACCACAACAATGGATCTTGTTGCCATATCACATCATCATCATACCAAGTATGGTAGCCATACTCCCTTAAGAAAATCCAACACAACAATGCCTCATATTGCCACAACACATCACCATGCAGAGTATAAAACATTGACAATCCGATTGACATGTGAAATTTCATATCATGGCCATACTCTCCCAAGAGTAACCATCGCAACCATGCCTCGATCTGCTGCATCTCATCACTATTGTGTAAGGTAGGAAACAATGATATACCAATGGACATATAAAGAGTATATAGCACATCCATGCCTCCCGCTGCTGCATCACCTCAGTACTATGCAAGGCATGGAACATACCAATCTGAAATTTCGGGTGGTAATCATACTCACCCAAGAGAAGCTAGTGCAACCATGATTTTTTCTACCTTGTGTCATAGATTTGCAAGTAGCTTTCTGGCCACTTGCTCATCATATCCATCCATCCATCCAATTTTGGGTGATGGCCCATATCTTGCACCAGCTCAGTATCCACCCAATGGAGAAGCTCCCACCAAAAACTTCTCATACAATAACTATCTCCATCACCATATATGGCCTTGGGAAGACCATGAAGCATGAATACATCCCGGAAAGATAATCCGGTCATGGGTGAAGAGAGGTACTCTGTGAAAATTTTGAAGCAATGTGTATACCTCGACAATGGATGAATGTCAACAATACCATCCTCCACAATCTGATGACAATATTTTCACTCCATGATATGTTGAAGTGCATCCTCCTTGAGGTCTCTCCATGATAACCTCTCACTGATGGCTCGGTAGAACCTATGGGGTTATGAATATGCTACATGAAGAAACTTATCTTTGAGTTGTGAGGTTCTCATCAAGGAATATCTCTCCCGATAATGGAATATGTTATCCATTACATGATGTCTACCATCTACCATCTTCCCATCCAATGCTCATTAGAATGCTCAAATAATAACTGGGCCCTCAAATCATCAGTTCTCCTTAGTGACAGCGTTGTTGATCTCCATGATAGTGCATCTGTTGTCTCGCGGCCCTCTCCATACACAATGCTGAACTCATAATCATGCATTGTACTGACCCACCATTGATGCCTCCTTTGGATATGCTGCTCCTCCTCAAAAATATGTTGGAGACTATGGTGATTGATCTTCACCCGAAATCTACTGCCAATCAAAAAATGCTGAAATTTAACCAATGCATGCATAATGGCTCATATCTCTTTGTCGTAAACTAAATACAATAGCTTATGCAACAATAAATTAAGGTTCTCAAAAGCTATTGTATAGATTCCCTGCATTAGGACTATGCTAATCCCATCATCAAAACTCCACACTCCAACAAAAAGTGTTGTGTGCAACTCAACAATGTCAAACTGGGATAGCTATACATCTTCTCCTTGAACTAGTCAAGGGTCCTCTGCATAGTGATAGTCTACTGCTCCAAATCAACAATTTGATCTAACCCTTGGTCATGCAATTTCCCTGATGGAATTACCCCACAAATATCCATCTGATGTGCTAAAATAATATGGGGTGGAAATTTTTTCACACCTTCGATTAGTTGGTGCTTGGGAACATATTGCAAAGCTACAATAGTTCCTCCAACCAGTGTAATTGCTTCTCCAACTACTGGTGATTGTGATGGCTGCTCCTATACTGCTACACCACTGCTGGTATCTGTTTCCTCTTCCTCATGCACCTCCTAAATCATACCCTGGACTCTTAATGTCGAAGTCTTGGGAACTTCTTACCAAAATGCAAGTGCTCCTCCTATTCATGCAAGTATCTCTACTGTAGCTAGTGATGGTGGTAGTTTCTTTTCTCTCGGTGTATCAATGCTGACATATCCCTTCTACTCCTCATACAGTTTCTCTTTATTTTCAGAGAATGTCTCAATGGAATGTGCCTCTGGATTTCTTCTATTAAACCTCTTTACGAATCTTTGACTGAACTCTACATACAAAATCACTCTTGCATGTTTCAATCTGTTGATCCACCAAACATTTGCTTCGCCGTCAAGGTGCAGTGCTGCAATCGCAATGGCTTCCCTGTCTGCTAATGGGTGTAGCTGGAAGAAATCATCTAACTTCTCCATCTAAGCCTTCTACGTGCTTTTGGATGATCCATCGAATGTAGGTAGAAATAATCTATTCTCCATATGCCCTCTTCTTCTATTATTGGTGCAGGGTCTCTAGTTCTCTTTAATCTAGAAAAATTGTTCTAAAGTAAGATTCTCTTTGAATGCTCTATATTGATATTTTTACTTTGCAAGATAATCAATTTGAGTATCACACTCCAAACATCCTCCATCTCCATGCCATTCATTTCCTACTGCAAGGAAAGTGGGCATAGTAGGGCATTGTGGAACTTCCTGCACTACCGGTTGCTTATACTATTGATAGGAATTTCTCGGATGTTCTCCATTTTGAAACCCTCTTGAGGTTTCATTTTTCCTTTCCCTTATCATTTATTTTATATCCATGGGGATATCCTGCACAGATTTGAAGAGAAGTGTGGAAAAACTTAATCCTTCCGCCATTCAAGACTTCTTCATTTTATGCTTCTTTTTCTTCTTATTCCTCTGATGTCATGAAATGGCCACAAGCTGATACAAAGATCATGCTATGATACCACTGTAATATCCCAAAATGGGAGAAACAAGAGTATAGAACATTTATAACATTTCAATCAAGGAAATAACCATAATGTAAGCAAAAAACTGTAAAATTTTGGAAATGCCAGAATATAACATCAAGACATTAAAAAATTAGTAGAAACAGCTAAGCCATATCATTATGTATCAACAGAAATGTAACTACACAGTGCTCCAAAAAGAATGCACTCAAGCCATAAGATGGCTGAAATACACAAATGAAACATAGCACTAGAAAGTATAAACTGTTGTTGTTGGAAACTACTGCGGCTGGGAATAAGATCTATGTGCGAGATAATTTTGGATTGCTAAAAAATATCCAATATTTTAACCACGGATTCTAATAAAAAAACCCAGAAAAACCCATAAATGTTTTGGCCATATTTTGAGTTTGGAATTTCATCCCTTTTTTGGTTGCACACTACACCCATGTTGGTTGAGTTATGCAGTGCCTCCAGAAAACTGCTGACCTGGGGTTGAAATAATGATCTATCAGATACAATAGAACCCACTCAGCTCACTAAATTAAATTTTTGTCCCTTCTCTTGATTCCCAAGCTCAAAACTTTAGATCTATCTCCTCTGAATATGCAGCTGTTGAATGCACAACTACTGAGAAATAATGTGTTGTCTAGGAGGGTTGATGATATAGCCTGTTGATAGATAATACAATGATAATCCTAGGATCCTAGAGTGATCGTTGGAGTGAAGGATTAATCTCTCATAGGATTTAAAGTTCAGTTTCTTGGAACTTCCTTTTCTCCTCAAATCCTCATTGCAAAATTATGCAATTCCTGCAAGAAATGTTGTTGTATAGGAGAATGGATGGATGCCCTGATGCCAAATATGACAATGAGACTCCCAGAAGACTGTAATGGATCCATAGTGTGAAGGGATGATCCCTCCATATTTTTCTCAGATGAAATACTGAGAACAACCTTCCAACTCTCAAACCCAAGTTCAGGAATGCATAATTCCTATAACTGGAAGTGCAGATGAGAGTGGATGAAAGTGGCACTGATTTACAGATGATGAATGCTTCCCAATAAAACCTTCCCAGAGTAGGCACTCGAAGGCCCCCATGGGTAAGGGTGGGATTCCCACTCGGGAACACCTGGTGCTAAACAACACAACATACTTAACTAAACAGCTAAAGCGTGCAAAGAAATTTCTTACAACACTAAACAATAAAAATCCAGACTCCCTTCCTTTTCTTCCCTCACATTGCTTTTATGGTTGTGAACCTTCCCTAGTCTTGGCCCACCTCATAACTGCGCTGCACATGTTGCCACTAGCCTCCATAAAGACTGCATTGTCCTCTACGATTTCCATCACTACTGCAATTACTCTACACTTCCTCCATCATATGTGCATTTAATGCACCACATCCTCCATCATCTCTGCAATTGCTTCTCCATTATCTCCATCATCTTGCATTTATTCCTCCACTATATCCATCATATTCCTCATTAATGCTCTATGACCTCCAATCTTTCTTTATTATTATGCTAACATACTACTCCATAATGCTACTCCACTACTGAATTAACCCACATTCACATTATAGAAGTGGATTTTATTCATCTACTGGGTTTATGGGTCCCTCTACCATTTTATTTACTTAACTAAATAAGGAAAGTAAGAACTCTAATATTCCAACTAGTTGTTGGAAAATTTGGAATATTACAGTCCTCCCTTCCAAAATGTTTCTTGTCCTCAAACAAATGCAAAATTCGATGCTGCATAAATCCATCTCCCTCCCAAGTGGCATCCTCATATGGAAGGTTTCCCCATATTCTCCAATGTGTTATGAATGCCCAACTCCATAGATGCCTCTCTAAAATGTCTAGAATGGCCTCCAGTTGTGTAGCTAGATGCCTCTCCTCATCAATGAGTCCTCAAGTGGCAACCATCTACTATCCAAGAGCCTCTTCTCTGCATGACATATGTGAAGTGCAGTGGCTCCTTCCCTGAGTGGAAAGTCCCAACTCATAAACTATCTCTCCAACCCATGCTACATGGAGTAGGTTGTGTCTCTCCATGCTCCAATCCTTGGCCCTCGCGGCCTGGCTTGCTCTAAGCATAATCTCAATACTGTGAAAAGTAGGAAATACAAATATATGTATTGACATGTGAAATTCTAAACCATACTCTCCGAATAGCAGTCAGCGCAACAATTCCTCTTGTTGCCATACCACATCATCATCATACAAAGGATGGTAGCCATACTCTCTCAAGAGAAGCCATCACAACAATGGATCTTTTTGCCATATCACATCATCATCATACCAAGTATGGTAGCCATACTCCCTTAAGAAAATCCAACACAAAAATGCCTCATATTGCCACAACACATCACCATGCAGAGTATAAAACATTGACATCCCGATTGACATGTGAAATTTCATATCATGGCCATACTATCCCAAGAGTAACCATCGCAACCATGCCTCCATCTACTGTGTCTCATCACTATTGTGAAAGGTAGGAAACAATGATATACCAATGGACATATAAAGAGTATCTAGCACATCCATACCTCCCGCTTCTGCATCACCTCAGTACTATGCAAGGCATGGAACATACCAATCTGAAATTTCGGGTGGTAATCATACTCACCCAAGAGAAGCTAGTGCAACCATGATTTTTTCTACCCTGTGTCATAGATTTGCAAGTATATTTTTTGCCACTTTCTCATCATATCCATCCATCCATCCAATTATGGGTGATAGCCAATATATTGCACCAGCTCGGTATCGACCCAATGGAGAAGCTCCCACCAAAAAATTCTCATACAATAACTGTCTCCATGACCATCTATGGCCTTGGTAAGACCATGAAGCATGAATACATCCCAGAAAGGTAATCCGGTCATGGGTGAAGAGAGGTACTCTGTGAAAATTTTGAGGCAATGTGTATACCTCGACAATGGATGAATGTCAAGAATACCATCTTCCATAATCTGATGACAATATTTTCACTCCATGATATGTCGAAGTGCATCCTCCTTGAGGTTTCTCCATGATAACCTCTCACTGATGGCTCGGTAGAAGCTATGGGGTTACGAATATGCTGCATGAAGAAACTTATCTTTGAGTTGTGAGGTTCTCATCAAGGAATATCTCTCTTGATAATAGAATATGTTATCCATTACATGATGTCTACCATCTACCATCTTCCAATCCAATTCTCATTAGAATGCACAAATAATAACTGGGCCCTCAAATCATCAGTTCTCTTTAGTGACAGCGTTGTTGATCTCCATGGTAGTGCATCTGTTGTCTCATGGCCCTCTCCATACACAATGCTAAACTCATAATCCTGCATTGTACTAACCCACCATTGATGCCTCCATTGCAGCTGCTGCTCCTCCTCAAAAAGATGTCGGAGACTATGGTGATTGATCTTCACCCGAAATCTACTCCCAATAAAAAACTACTGAAATTTAACCAATCCATGCATATCGGCTCATATCTCTTTGTCGTAAACTAAATACGATAGCTCATGCAACAATAAATTCAGGTTCTCGAAAGCTATTGTATAGATCCCCTACATTAGGACTATGCTAATCCCATCATCAAAACTCCACACTCCAACAAAAAGTGTTGTGTGCAACTCAACAATGTCAAACTGGGATAGCTATACATCTTCTCTTTGAACTAGTCAAGGGTCCTCTGCACAGTGATAGTCTACTGCTCCAAATCAATAATTTGATCTAACCCTTGGTCATGCAATTTCCCTAATGGAATTACCCCACAAATATCCATCTGATGTGCTAAAATAATATGGGGTGGAAATTTTTTCACACCTTCGATTAGTTGGTGCTTGGGAACATATTGCAAAGCTACAAGAGTTCCTCCAACCAGTGTAATTGCTTCTCCAACTACTGGTGATTGTGATGGCTGCTCCTATACTGCTACACCAGTGCTGGTATCTATTTCCTCTTCCTCATGCACCTCCTAAATCATGCCCTGGACTCTTAATGTCGAAGTCTTGGGAACATCTTACCAAAATGAAAGTGCTCCTCCTATTCATGCAAGTACCTCTACTGCAGTTAGTGGTGGTGGTAGTTGCTTTTCTCTCGGTGTATCAATGCTGACATATCCCCTCTGCTCCTCATACAGTTTCTCTTTATTTTCAGAGAATTTCTCAATGGAATGTGCCTCTGGGTTTCTTCTATTAAACCTCTTTACGAATCTTTGATTGAACTATGCATACAAAATCACTCTTGCATGTTTCAATCTGTTGATCCACCAAACATTTTCTTCGCCGTCAAGGTGCAGTGCTGCAATCGCAATGGCTTCCCTGTTTGCTAATGGGTGTAGCTGGAAGAAATCATCTAACTTCTCCATCTAAGCCTTTGACGTGCTTTTGGATGATCCATCAAATGTAGGTAGAAATAATCTATTCTCCATATGCCCTCTTCTTCTATTATTGGTGTAGGGTATCTGGTTCTCTGTAATCTAGAAAAAATGTTCTAAATTTAGATTCTCTTTGAATGCTCTAGATTGATATTTTTAATTTGCAAGATAATCACTTCGAGTCTCACGCTCCAAATATCCTCCATCTCCATGCCATTCATTTCCTACTGCAAGGAAAGTGGACATAGTAGGGCGTTGTGGAACTTCCCGCACTACCAGTTGCTTATACTATTGATAGGAATTTCTCGGATGTTCTCCATTTTGAAACCCTCTTGAGGTTTCCTTTTGCCTTTCCCTTATCATTTCTTTTATCTCCATGGGGATATCCTGCACAGATTTGAAGAGAATTGTGGAAAAACTCAATCCTTCTGCCATTGAAGACTTCTTCATTTTATGCTTCTTCTTCTTCTTATTCCTTTGATGTCATGAAATGGCCACAAGCTGATACAAAGATCATGCTATGATACCACTGTAATATCCCAAAATGGGAGAAACAAGAATATAGAACATTTATAACATTTCAATCAAGGAAATAACCATAATGTAAGCAAAAAACTGTAATTTTTTTGAAATGCTAGAATATAACATCAATACATTAAAACATTAGTAGAAACAGTTGGACCATATCATTATGTATCAACAGAAATTTAAGTACACAGTGCTCCAAAAATAATTCACTCAAGCCATAAGATGACTGAAATACACAAATGAAACTTAGCACTAGAAAGTATAAACTGCCACTGTTGGAAACTACTGTGGTTGGGAATAAGATCTATGTGCGAGAGAATTTTGGATTGCTAAAAAATATCCAAGATTTTAACCACGGATTCTAATAAAAAAATCTAGAAAAACCCAGAAATGTTTTGGCCATATTTTGAGTTTGGAATTTCGTCCCTTTTTTGGTTGCACACTACACCCATGTTGGTTGAGTTATGCACTGCCTACAGAAAACTGCTGACCTGGGGCTGAAAGAATGATCTATCAGATACAATAGAACCCACTCAGCTCACTAACTTAAATTTTTGTCCCTTCTCTTGATTCCCAAGCTCAAAACTTTAGATCTATCTCCTCCACTGAATATGCAGTTGCTACATGCAAAAATGTTGGGAAATACTGTGTTGTCTAGGAGGGATGATGATGTAGATTTCTGAAATATAATACAGTGTTGATCCCAGACTACTAAAGTGATCCCTGGAGTGAAGGATTAATCCCTCACAGGATTCCAGGCTGAGTTTCTTGGAACTTCATCTTCTGCTTAAACCCTCATTGCAGAATTACAAAATTCCTGTAGGAAATGTTGCTTCATAGGAGAATAGATGGATGACCTGATGCCGGATATGACAATGAAATTCTCGGAAGACTAAAATTGATCCACAGTGTGAAGGGTTGATCCCTCCATAGGTTTCTCAACTGAAATACTAAGAACAATCTTCCAACTCTCAAACCCAAGTTCAGGAACCTGTAGCTGGAAGTGTAGATGAGTGTGGCTGAAAGTGGCATTTATTTTCGGATGATGAATGTTGCCCAAGAAAATATTCCTAGAGTAGGCACTCGAATTCCCCCGTGGGTAAGGGTGGGAATCCCGCTTGGAACACCCAGTGCTAAATAGCACAACAGACTTAGCTAAACAGTTGAAGCGTGCAAAGAAATGTCTTACGACACTCAACAATAAAAATCTAGACTCCCTTCCTTTGTTGCCCTCATCTTCCTTTTATGGTTGTGAGCCTTCCCTAGCCTTGGCCCACCTCATAACTACACTGCACATGTCGCCACTAGCCTCCATAAATATTGCGTTGTCATCCATGATCTCCATCACTGTTACAATTACTCTCCACTTCCTCCATCATGCGTGCATTTAATGCACCACTTCCTACTTCCTCCGTCATCTCTGCAATTGCTTCTCCACTGTCTCCATCATCTTGAATTTAATCCTCCACTATATCCATCATCTTACTCATTAATTCTCTATGACCTCCACCCTTTCTTCATTATTATGTTGCTCCGCTCATCCATAATGCTACTCCACTACTCAATTATCCCACATTCACACTATAGAAGTGGATTTTATTTATCTATTGGGTTTATGGGTCCATCCACCCTTTTATTTACATAACTAAATAAGAAAAGTAAGAAATCTAATATTCCAATTAGCTAATGAAAAATTTTGAATATTACATCTTTTCTTTCAAAATCTATGGGTTCATTATGGTCTTCCTACTTCTATTGTAAGTGATCGAGATTCCTGTTTTGTTGGGAATTTTTGGTCAAAATTATGAGACATGATGGACACAAAGTTGAATAAGAGTACAACATTTCATCTACAAACATATGATCAGACCAAGGTGGTAAAAATTATAGTCATTCATCTTCTTAGAAGTTATTGTAGCAAACATCCGATGTTGTGGGATGAACAGTTGCATTACATTCAACAGGGCAAAGAATTCTTCCACAAACACATCGCCATTTGAGGCATGTCTTGGGTACTTGCCAAGATCACCTTTAGACTTCATCTTTCATAAATATGTCTCTATAGATGGTCATAGTGACATAGATAAGGCAAGGAATTTCATTGAGAAAATTTAGTTGGTACATCACACAATATAAGAAGAACGTGAAAAGAGTTAAAGCAACTACAACGCAAGGCATGATAAACACTATGTTGATCACAAATTACAGGTTGGAGATGAATTTTGGGTACATATCAACAAATAAATATTGCAAGGGGAAGGTAAATCTGTTATGGTCCATTTAAAATTCTAGAAAATATTGGTACTAATGCATTTCAGCTAGATTTGTCTCCTTATATGCAAATATATTCTCTCGTTAATGTTGAGAATTTGAGATTGTTTAAGACTCCTTTGATTGATAATCAAGGAGAGCATGTTCAGCTTCCATCAATAGATTATTTCTCACCAAAATATCTTGATTAACATCAACAAGATCTCATACTTTATAGAAGAATCAGATCTTCATGAAGAGGGAATGTCGAATACCTTAGAGTGGGACTCAAGGGACAAAATCCTTCCAAGGCCAAATGGATGGAGAGTGAAAGGGTGAGGGACTTGTACCCTCACCTACTAAACAATTGATAATATATTTTTGGGTCCAAAAGGCTTCTAGTTGGGAGGAATGATCAGAGGGTCAATATTTAGCTCAAAAATGAAATTCTTAGAAGTGATCGAAACTTAAACAACAAGATAGAGCTTGTCACCAGGATTCTAATGCAACTCGTTTCATCAAAATCCGAGTTCGTATGAGTAAGTTATGGTTTTCACTTCATTTTCTCAAATAGGTAAAGAATGTAGAGAACAGTGAGAAAGCGGTGACTTGGCAGTCCAGTCATCAGCTCAGGAATATCCATGGAATATTCTCCAATTTTTAGCCAATGACACTATGACAAGTGTCATAGTTAGATTCACCAATGTTGCTTGGGAAATTGAAATTTTTCGTCCTAATCCTAAGGTTGAAATTTCTATATATGGTGGATTATTAATTTTTATATTGGGGAATTGGACCATTGGAGAAGGGACACGTGGAACATCCGGAGGCTGCCACGTGCCCTCCCCCATGGAAATGCTATGGTGCACCTTTCATTTTACAAACCATAGTCATGGGTGCATATCTTTTTGATGAAGGTCTGAATCAAAGGTTGATGGAAAAATATATTATATATATTTTAAACTAAGGTTGAATCAAAATCAAATGTTGTGTTCAATAAAATTTTATGACCGAGGAGGGGCGTAGGTTGAGGTCAACCCAGCGACCTCCCCCAGACTAGTGCCCACACATACCAACAGACCACATGATGATCCTTGATATCTATGGGGTGTCGCTTATACTTAAGCTTTGTGAGTGCCATGTTTGGGGTCCAGATGGGGCCATCCTCCTCCCATGTGTTCAAGTGCTACACCTAGGAGCTAATACTGTTCACCAATAGAAAAATCAATGGAACTAAACCTTGTTTAATGCCATAATCCAGATTAAGCTCTATGCTAATTCACAGTTAGTGGTAAACATGCTTTGCGATTAATCCTCCACTAATCACACTTAACTCACGCTTATAGTAACCTAAATGCACATTTTGTTGGGAAAAATACTGAGAGGGGGGGGGTGAATCAGTATTTACTGCATAATCAAATCTTTTTAATTTTTCATTCCTTAAAACCCATACGCTACTTTCCTTCAGTAAACTAGCGTATATACGCGGATCCCCTTTATGAAACTCGCGTATACACAGAGATCTAGATATGTCTTTAATTCTTCACTTAAACCATTCCATCATTTATTCTTCAGACATTCAATAAGCAGTAAACATGTGCAGTAAGAACAGAATAAACCATCACACAAAGAATCACACATGAACACCAGAATTTTTAGGTGGAAACCCAAGTCGGGAGAAAACCACCGCTGCAGTTGCTCAGCCTTCAATATTTTATTATAGAGAAAACATCTTACAACATATGTGCTGGCGCAGACTTGACCAGCACGCAGGCACCCACCTGCGCTCGTTTACCAGCCTCTCCTGGAAGGGAGCTCCAACCTCCTGACTCGTTTACCAGCCTCTCCTGGAAGGGAGCTACGACCCCCCGATCTCGTTTACCAGCCTCACCTGGAAGGGAGCTACAACCCCCTGACTGAAGGCTACAACCTTCAGCACCACCTTGGACCACGCTTCATCAATTTTCACACTGGATCCAACAAATTCAATAGAACACCACTTGCAGGCCACATTTCATCATATTTTCAAACTGGACCCTTTCCATACTTTTAAGCACAAACATACATCACCAACAGATACATACCAATTCAGATAACGTAGATCAGATAGCAGTAATACAGCAGAACATATCAGATGTTCCATACCCCATGCTTCAGCAAGCCCTAGTTTGCATACGCGCCTTTATTTCACTGATGTCGCGTATATACGTGCTTCCGTCCACACAAAACAGCGTATACCTCTGTATGTATTTCATTGCGCATACGCGCTTTATCTTCAGCGAAGCCGCGTATATACGCGCTTCCTCTTTGGCGAAGTAGCGTATAGATCTTCAACTATCATAGAGCAGCATACTTCTTCAGATCAGACATTCAGTTCAGATTTAACCCTTTACTTCAGACAGATGTTCGCCTCATCACAGATCTAATTACTCCATAAACAGATCTAGCAAATACATATACATTTCAGATCTAGATATCCCGCTTCATCATTTCTTCATAGGTGCATCATAGACTCAGATCTATCATCAAACCTTTACCCTTTCCATACAGATATACTTCACAGAGATGTATTCATTCAAGCTCAGACATCTTGCACCCTCACTCATGATTTGCATAATGAATTTCTTCTCTTTATATAGGTTTACCCTTTTTTCAATACCACGGGTTAAAGCAATACCATGAGCCTTCAATACCACGGGCCAAGGCAATACCATGAGCCTTCAATACCACGAGCCAAATCAATACCATGAGTCTTCAATACCACGGGCCCCTGTTTTTGCACTTTTTGAGCGCTTTTGCCCATACGCGACTTGGCACGTTCTTTTCTGCGTGCATACGCGACTTCCCTTAGACAGATCCGCATATTCCTTGAAACATACTCTTTTCACCATATATTTAGCACAAGCTAAATTCCTTTCTTCATTGCCTTCTGTACTCCCTGTAGATACATCAGATTTACTTCATCAAGAACATATTCTAGCAGGCACAACTTCATTAAGTAAGTTGCCATCATCTTCATCAAATGGGTTGCCTTTCAAGGACAACTGTCAAACAAACATCATATCACATCAGATTTACATCATTTACCAAGTCCATCAAGTCAAGAATAACTTCATCAGGTGGATTGCCATCAAGGACAACACATGTCAACAGTCGCATGTCTTCATCTTCATTCAGTGGGTTGCCATCAAGGACAACACTCTGCATCATATTTCCAACAATCTTCCCCTTTGGACTTGATGGCAACCACGATGGTGTTTGGTTACCACAACAGATAAGTACATTGACACCATGTCACTCTCCCAATTCTTTGACACCATTATCTGCATTCAAACACCATGTCACTCTCCCCCTTTGACATCAAGGGCAAAGGGCAGATCAAAACCAGCAGATCAAAACCAAAACACTCTCCCCCTTTGACATCAAGGGCAACGGGCGGATCAAAACCAACACACTCACCCCCTTTTCTCCTCATGTAGAAGAAACGTTCTGCAGATCTGATGTATACTGAAGTGACCAAGCTCCCCCTGAGTTCATGCTGAATCTTCAAACATACTTTCCACAGAAGTACATGACTCCAAGACTTTCCTATCACCAATGACTCATACTTACAACAAATATCCAACCAAGTGGATTTACATATGAGACTCAAGTACCCAACCAAGTGGGTTTACACATTTCAATTCAGCTACCCAACCAAGTGGGTTTACACATTTGACTCAGCTACCCAACCAAGTGGGTTTACAAAATTGACGAGTCCTTACATGACTGAATATTACAATTTTACAACATGAGTCTCAACAAGACCTTTTCATCAAACTACAGATATAACTTTTAAGACCAACACCAGAAAGTCCTCAAGAAAGAGAACATATTTCAGAACCATCATAATTCCAACACTGCATTATACTCAGCAAAGCTAATGCTCCCCGTGAATCTGTGCATCCAAGCATCCTTTCCAAATGACTAAGGCTCCCCCTTAGTTTGTGCATCCTAAACACTTTCATCACCAACAAATCATCAAGGCATCTTTATCAAAGTATTAGAAACAGAATTATGAGAACTGGAACACCATCAGAGATACCAAACAGTATCAGAGATACCAAACAGCACTGCAGCTGTGCTGAAGAGAGCTGACTCCAAGCAAAAATTGTCAGCAATCAGACATACGCGGTTTTCTGTGCATGAACGCGCGTACATACGCGACTGTGTTTCAGGAAACCCGCGTATCCCAAGCCATCTTCTAAAATTCAACCAGATCTGATTCTCTGTGAGGAAAAGATAGTGTTCAGCTTCTTTCTGAGATATTTGACTGCTTCCCTGGACCACAGATAGATAGAATAGTGTAGTGGTGTCTTCAAGCGTCATCCTATGGTTGTAGCATCAGCACAATAGTAACCAAGCCTTCAGATTATTTGCAGCATCAATACAATCCTTTCAAGAGAGATTATCATACCAAAACAACATCTTCAAATAAGCAATCATCCATGTGGTCCAATATCATCAAGATCTTCAAGATTTAACATGAAGTAACATATGTAGGCAAAAGATCTCAACCATAGTAACAAAGTTCTGTATGATTTATTTCTGAATCAAACGACCTCCAACTCATCCATGTGTGAACACAGAATATACTTTTCAGTAAACCGGGATCAAAATCTCATCATCACAAACCATATACCAAGTCATCATCATTTTGAGCATGAGTATCACAATAACCAAGAATAAGCAGTCATATTGCCAACAATGCAATCATTAGTATTCAACCTGCTGCTCCCCCTAAACCAGTGCTCTTCCTTAACTTGTGCAATCTGAGACACCTTCAACAACAAGTCATCAGCAACAATCTCTGCATGATCTGTCCTTATCTCTGAATAATAAGACTTTCATCTCAGCAACGAATACTCTTCATCAATAAGAAAACATGACTCATCCATAATCTTCAACATAAGTAACCAAAAAACCGAGAAATTAAGCTGATACAGAGTCAATAATACAGTTATTAACACTCAGACTGTTACTCCCCCTGAGCCTCTGCTCCAGATCTTCAGCTATCATATAAATTCTCTTATCATTAATGCATACGCGACTGTGTCTGCTGGAGCTCGCGTGTATACGTGACTTTGTTTCATCGAACCCGCGTATGGAAAGTGAAATATAGAAAATTTCACACCTTCATCTCCTCTTGCAATTTTACCTTCTGTTCCTGTCTTTTCTTCACACCAGATGCACTGTCAGAAATACATATAACCAGAATAATCAAATCAACCATGAGAGACATCATACATTGCTCCCCTTGTGATGATACATTACTAAATCTGATAATGTATCCCACATCATTCCTGCAGTCAATCAGAGAAGTAAGTTTCAGAAGCGGATGACTGTAATAGGGTCAGAATTCCCTACGTTTCTGATCGGTCCTCCATCCTTTTCCAGGTTTGTTTGAACTTTCTATTTGTGTGCTGAAAATTGTCCACTTTCTCAGATCTGTTCAACCTGCATTCCTTTTCTACATGTCCATACTTGTTACAAGAATAACATCTTATGTGTCCAGAGAAATAAGCATAAAAATCATAATGAGTATTTCTAATCTTTCTCCTTTTGCAATCAACTGCTTTATGTCCATACATGTTACATGAGAAACAATATCCCCTGAAGAAACTAGAGTACCTTTCTGAGTAGAGCCTGTTTGTTTGTGGCTGAAATGATCTGCTCCTGCAATTTGCTGCAACATGCCCATAATTATGACATTTAAAACATTCAACGTTCTTGAATGAATTCCTTTGAGAATTCATTATTGTTGGTTGATCTTTTATTTCTTTCAACGCTTCAGGTTTTGCATTGGCATCCTCTGAATTTTTAGCACTTCCTTGTGAGCTAGATTCACCTTTAATAGTTTCATGGAAACCAACACCATGTTTGATAGCAGGAGACCTTTGATTACTCAGAATATTTTCCAAGATATTAGTACTATCATGAAACCTCAAAAGTTTAACCTTTTCTTCTAATTTACCTTTGAGTATGTTTACCTCAACCTCCAAGGCTTGACATTGCTTTGTCATGCTTTCCTCTTTCCTTCTTCCATCTTCTACTTGATTCTTCAGATTTAGGATCTCTTCTTTCAACCAATTTTCGTTTACTTCACATGTTTGTTGCAGCTCTTCATTCTTCTTCTTTGATGCTTTGAGATCTTCTTTCAGAGATATGTTTTCAGCTTCAAGTTCTGCATTCTTCTTATTTGATTTATCCAAGTCTTCTTTGAGGGAAATGATTTCTACTTCAAGTCCTTCCTTTTCAAATGATGGTAGATGTTCCTCACTCTTCTTACTTGATGCTTCAAGTTTTGCTTGTAGAGAGATGATTCCAGCTTCAACACCTTCATTCTTCCTTTTTGATTTTTCCATATCTGCTTTTAGAGAAACATTTTCTGCTTCAAGTCCTTCATTCTTCTCATTTGATTCTTCAAGTTCTGCTTGCAGAGAGATGATTCCAGCTTGATATCCTTTACTTCGATTGTATACATCATCGAACATTCTTTTCAGTCTAAAACACAAATCTTTGTTAGCAGATTCCCTCTCATTAAATTTTCTTTGTTGATCTTTGATAACTTCTTCTAGATCCATAATTTTTTTCTCCCTATCTTCATCATTGTTTGTACCACTAAGATCTTTCAAAGGATGACCCCAATCACTATCTGATTCATCTTCTTCAAGGTCTGCTAAACCGGTTTTCTGAGACATCTCCTTACTTTGAGTATCCTTTTTCTTTGCCATGAGTACTTGTAGAGCTTGGTCAGAATCTTCTTCATCTTCACTTTCACTATCATAATCTTTGCATATACAGTTAAGTAAAATACAAGAACAACGATCAATACCTGTTTCATCTCCTTCAATTTCTGCTATACATGATTTCTGAGGCATCTTCTTTCTTTGAGTAACCTTCTTCTTTTGCTTCTTTCCCATTGCGACGGATCTCCTTCAAGCGATCAAGCTTCTGCAGAAGGACCACCCTCTGATACCAATTGTTGGGAAAAATACTGAGAGGGGGGGTGAATCAGTATTTACTGCATAATCAAATCTTTTTGCTTTTTCATTCCTTAAAACCCATACGCTACTTTCCTTCAGTAAACTAGCGTATATACGCGGATCCCCTTTATGAAACTAGCGTATACACAGAGATCTAGATCTGTCATTAAATCTTCACTTATATTATTCCATCATTCATTCATCAGATGTTCAATAAACAGTAAACATGTGCAGTAAAAACAGAATAAACCATCACACAAAGCATCACACATGAACACCAGGATTTTTAGGTGGAAACCCAAATCGGGAGAAAACCACCGCTGCAGTTGCTCGGCCTTCAATATTTTATTATAGAGAAAACATCTTACAACATATGTGCTGGCGCAGACTTGACCAGCACGCAGGCACCCACCTGCGCTCGTTTACCAGCCTCTCCTGGAAGGGAGCTCCAACCCCCTGACTCGTTTACCAGCCTCTTCTGGAAGGGAGCTACGACCCCCTGATCTCGTTTACCAGCCTCACCTTGGACCACGTTTCATCAATTTTCACACTGGATCCAACCACTTCAATAGAACACGACTTGCAGGCCACATTTCATCATATTTTCAGACTGGACCCATTCCATACTTTTAAGCTCAAACATACATCACCAACAGATACATACCAATTCAGATAACACAGATCAGATAGCAGTAATACAGCAGAACAGATCAGATGTTTCATACCCCATGCTTCAGCAAACCCTAGTTTGCATACGCGCTTTCACTTCACTGATGTCGCGTATATACGCGCTTCCGTCCACACAAACCAGCGTATACCTCTGTATGTATTTCATTGCGCATACGCGCTTTCTCTTCAGCGAAGCCACGTATATACGCGCTTCCTCTTCGGCGAAGTAGCGTATAGATCTTCAACTATCATAGAGCAGCATACTTCTTCAGATCAGACATTCAGTTCAGATTTAACCCTTTACTTCAGACAGATGTTCGCCTCATCACAGATCTAATTACTCCATAAACAGATCTAGCAAATACATATACATTTCAGATCTAGATATCCCGCTTCATCATTTCTTCATAGGTGCATCATAGACTCAGATCTATCATCAAACCTTTACCCTTTCCATACAGATATACTTCACAGAGATGTATTCATTCAAGCTCAGACATCTTGCACCCTCACTCATGATTTGCATAATGAATTTCTTCTCTTTATATAGGTTTACCCTTTTTTCAATACCACGGGTTAAAGAAATACCATGAGCCTTCAATACCACGGGCCAAGGCAATACCATGAGCCTTCAATACCACGAGCCAAATCAATACCATGAGTCTTCAATACCACGGGCCCCTGTTTTTGCACTTTTTGAGCGCTTTTGCCCATACGCGACTTGGCACGTTCTTTTCCGCGTGCATACGCGACTTCCCTTAGACAGATCCGCGTATTCCTTGAAACATACTCTTTTCACCATATATTTAGCACATGATAAATTCCTTTCTTCATTGCCTTCTGTACTCCCTGTAGATACATCAGATTTACTTCATCAAGAACATATTCTAGCAGGCACAACTTCATTAAGTAAGTTGCCATCATCTTCATCAAATGGGTTGCCTTTCAAGGACAACTGTCAAAAAAACATCATATCACATCAGATTTACATCATTTACCAAGTCCATCAAGTCAAGGATAACTTCATCAGGTGTATTTCCATCAAGGACAACACATGTCAATAGTCTCATGTCTTCATCTTCATTCAGTGGGTTGCCATCAAGGACAACACTCTGCATCATATTTCCAACACATTTAGACTG